>JACGWL010000009.1:5567591-6094894 GCA_034509725.1 Sesamum angolense | reverse complement strand
ACTAAAATATTTAGGTTCGTTTAATACACTTATATGAATTGTTCGCAGTGTTTTACATATTTATCTATAATTAATTTAGTGTGATAATATTATTTTTTATACTCGATAGTCTATATACTTTGATATATTATTTTTTATTATATGTACATTATGATTATACATTTTTAGTACTATTAATATCTAACTATGATCTTATTTTTGGGATATTTTATAAACTATTAATCAAATCTTATTATTCATTTTTGAAATAATATCATATAGATAAGAAGAAAAAAATTTACATATTAATGTTTATAAGTACAATAACACATATATTTTTTGGAATAAAAATTATTTTTTTTGTACAATTATTAGTGTTTATCCAAAAAAAGAAAGTAAAATTACACTTTTGGTCTTATAACTTTAGGTAATTAATATTTTCAATCCTGTAAGCCATCCTTGGCTGTTATGCATACATTATATATATTATGAAAAAGTTTAGTTATGAATTTAAAATAAAATATTAACTAATTGGAGAATATATAAGATTTGGATAAATGAGGAAATTAGTGACTAAAATAGTACCAAAAGGTTAAAAGAACGGAGCGCAAATGGGGAATGCTTCCTATATGACATTAATCAAGTAGGGTTTGGCTTAACAACTCAATGCAGATTAATACCTATTTGTATGCGTTTTACTTTAATTTGATTGAATATAGTTGTACTTCTTTAACCCTAACAATAAAATTAGTTGTATAGATTAATTGAATGAAAAACATTTAGTCAACACACTTGAAGGTCGAAATAGTGATTCTTTCTTCTATAATAAGCATGGCCAACTCGTGAAGATCATCGACAACAAAAAAATAGAGAGAGAACCAACAATACATACTCTTAAACCTTCCCTGATATCTGTTACCAAAATGGCCTTCCCCTCAACACTTCTTCTCATAACCCTTCTTAGTATTGGATTCACAATTTCTTCAGCCCAAGTTCCAGGCGTTGATGTTCCTTTGGCTGGTGTCGTAACTTGTCCCAACATTTCCTTGGCAACAAATAGAACGTTCCTTGTAGTTCCACAAGCAAGAGTTGATGTTGTTTGTGGGCTTTCCCAGTCAGTGGTACGATCAACAACAACCAACTCACAAGGAATTTATACCTTCTTCTTTAATTTGATCACAATTCCGTTGTTAATCAATCCAGAACAATGCCTGGTCAGGGTCACATTACCTCCTGGCTCATGTGTACTTGTACCCCCGGAGTTTCTATCACCTATCCTATCATTGCCATCAAAAACTTCTTGGGTATATTGTTCTCCTATATTCCCGGTGCACCAACCCTTGTGGTGGCATAAATAATGGAGTTTTGAAATTCATCTGATCGTGTCCTTCTATATACTAAACTAAATGTACGATGGTTATACTTCATTGCTCGGGTTATGAGCACAGTTGAAATAAGAGCCCGATAAATAAGTTATTGTTATATTATGTTATAGTGAAGAGTGTAGTATACTGAACTTGTTAGATCAGTATGCCAAAGGACATGTTTTGCAAGCATGTTACAATTGATGTACTGGTGAACACAAAGTTTCCGAATAAATGCAATAGCATGTTTGAATTAAATGTACTAGTTGAGGAAATTTGTCCTTATTTATGCTTTATAGATGTGAAGAAACTGAAAATGCTGATAAAATAATGTTATGTTATAATACTGGAAAGTTGTTTATGAATCGCTAGTTATACTTTAGTACAATATTGTGTAACATAATAATGTTGTATATAAAATAAGTAATTTTTATTAAAGTCTATAGTACCAAAAAATAAAGTATTTAAAATGTACTTTCAAGCTCTACATGTAAACAAGGCCCTCAACATCTGTTTTGTTGAAGATATATAGTGATGGACATATATATATATATATATATATATATATATATATATATAACATAAGTAACTATACACTGGAATATAACATATGCACGTATGTGGATAGACTCAATGAGATCTATTCCACAAATATGAAGTTTAATGATTTTAAGATAATAAAAAGAAAAAAATAATGATATTTAGCAAAAATAACAAAATTATTTTTTTATATACTTTTTTTATGTAAATTAAAACATGTTTATCCAATATATATGTATTTGATAATATTAAATAATTTATCCTAAAAAATTTCTTTTATAAATATAATTAAATTTGACTATAAATAATTTTCTTTTAAAATAAAAAAAGTAAATAATAAATAAATTAAAAATTAAATTAATTAATAAGTATAAAATATAAACATATATTGAATACAAAAATGAATTTAAATTATCTTAGTGACTATTTATATAAAAATATTAGTGATTTTTTTGGATAAAAAACAAGTAATGGTGTACTTATATAAATTTAATGTAAGATACATGAAATTTTTTTAAGTGGTAAAATATTTTCAAAGAGGCTATACTTAAATATAGCAACCAAAGAGACACTTGAGAATTATGGTTTATAAAATTTAGGGTTAAATACACTTTGCACCCTTGAACTATAAAAAGTAACAAAATAGCCCCTCATGATATACATTAATTTTTTATGATAAAAATGCCCTTATTATTTATATACCCAAAATATCTCTATTACAATCATTCTCCTAAATATAATCTGAATTATTATAAATTTTTTATTTAAAATAGACACTACTCAAAATTTATAATTTTTTTACTGAGTATAGAATCTATATAAACTCAATAAATCTATAATTTTTATATTTTTTATATAACTGTTAAAAAATTTACATAAATTTTACTTGGGCTGTTATATATATATTGATTTTTTTAAAAAATAAATAATCAATATAAATTTAAAATATTACATCAAACATATATATATTAATATAATATTCTATATTTTTTTTAGTAATGATATGATATATTTGTATTATGTGGACATGTAATTGAATAAAAATTTATAAGTCATATAACTTACTTTTTCTATAATATTATATGCATTATGCATTGACATATATTAATATATACTTTTTAACAATTTATCTTTATAAAATATTTACATATATTGAGCTAGTAAATATTCTTTGTGTTCTATAATTTATAAAAAAATTATAAATTATAAATTATAAATATTATTTTTAAAATAAAATGTAACTAAAATTTTAAATAACTAGTTTGGGAGAAATATTTTAATAAAATATATTTTAGGAAGTAAAATAAAATGTATATGATTAAGTGAGAAGGGCATTTTTGTCCTATCAATGTCGAAATATTTTGTCAGGGGTGTCTTTGTTACCTTTTATACTTTAGGGGTGTAAATGAGACAAAATACATAGTTCAGGGGAGCAAAGTGTATTCAACCCTAAAATTTAATAAAATAAAAGTTATAAAAAAATAAATGTTATATGTAAAAAATTTAATATGATAATAATAAAAAATAAAAAAATAATAATTTTGAATTTTAGGTTGTACCCCTAACAAATTTAACTGAACAAAATTGTAAATCATTTGGATAAAATCAAATAATACAACATTTATCTAAATTAAATAAAAATAAGATATAATTTTATAAATGGCAAAATATAATTAGAAGAGACACGGGAATTATCTATAATGTTCTTGAAATAAAAAAACTATTAATAAATTAAGTTTTATAATGTATTAGTGACTATTTGATAGAATAACTAAACTTTAATATGATAATAATAAAAAAACTAATAAATATAATAATAAATTTGAAGCATGATACTTATTAATTTAATCAGAAAGATTATAAATCTTTTGGATAAAAATAAATTATTATACACTTATCCAGTTTTAACTAAAATAAGGTTCGTATACACTTATCTGAATTGTTTCGCAGTTACATTTTATTATAATTAATTTAGGGATTATATTTTATACGTAGCAATACTTGATATATAATATTACATATATATAAGATATTATAGCTAACATGATTATTGGATATTTAAAACATAATAAACTATAATATTTGAATATTATATATAGATAAGAAGAAAAAAATATAAATTAATGTTTATAACAAAACACATATATTTTTGGAATATAATTATTTTTTTTGTACAATTATTAGTGTTTATCCAAAAAAAAAGAAAGGTAAAATTACACTTTTGGTCTTATAACTTTAGGTAATTAATACTTTCAATCCTGTAACTTACTTCATTTACATATTTAGCCCATTTTTTTATGAATTTAGCCCTGAGCATCTCACATTTGGTCAATTTTTGGTAATTTTGTCCTGTATTGACAATTTCAGTCTAACAACTCATAGTTATAGGACAAAAAATTAGACTTATTATATAGTGTGAATGGGATCAAAATTATCAACACATGACCAAATTTGTCAAAAAATGACCAAAAGTGAGATCCTCACGACTAAATTTGTTAAAAGAGGGACTAAGTATGTACATGGAGTAAGTAACAGAACTAAAAGTGCTAACAACCTAAAGTTACAGGACAAAAAATGTAATTTTGCCAAAAAAAAAAAAAATCTAATCGTATCATAGAGGGAATGATGAAACTTAAATAGCTTTTCAATTTCTGTAACGATAAAAATAAGTAGATTTTATCAGAACATAACTATTATTGTCTTTCAAATGCAAAATTATTAAAAAAATACAAAGTTTATATCATTATAAATTGATTATTGTCTTTCAAATGCAAAATTATTAAAAAAATACAAAGTTTATATCATTATAAATTGCCGGTGAAATCCTTATGCACTAGCATAGAAAATTCTCGTTCCACTTCCGCATTTCTCCCTGTAGTTATACTTCAAAATGTATTTCTCAAACTACACACATTAACATGACGTCATCATGGGTACACTGGGTATAGTCTTCAATTATAAATAAACAAACAAAGTTTTTTTGTTCTGTTTTTTTTTTTTTTTTTTACACTACAGATTCCTCTATTTTTGAGAAAATAAGTTTAAAAGGTTTCAAATGCAAGAAATAGAACGCTCAAAACGTATTTTACACATTCCTCACATCAACATACCATCAACATGGGATATGCTGAGGATAATTTGAATAAATATAGTAAAAAAAACTCGAATGTTTTGCTATAAATTCTTCTATTTTGGCTTAATTTAGAGAAAACAAATAAATATGTTCTGTACGTAAGGCAAAAGTACTAAACTAGAATTGCATTTCTCTAGCTCAACACATCAATATATATCTTTCCAACTGAAATGACATGATGTGTTCTAAGGGTAAATACTTAACAATAGACTAATTAAACGACTCTGATTTTTGCTACAAATTTTTTATTTCTGGCATCTTTCAAAAAAAATAAATTGATAACGTCTATAATATTGCAAAAAGGGCTCGTGATATGCCCCTAAATGTTGTATGCTTACGGTAGATAGGGCTACACACTAATAAAAAAAAAAAAAAAAAAAGAAACTCGAATTTCTTAATACAAATTCTTCTATTTTTTATTCCATGCATTTTTAGAAAATAAATTAAAAACGTATGCAATGCAAATATTTAAACACTGAAGACATTTTTTCCAAGTTCCACATATCAACAAGTCTCCAAAATGGAATGTGCTGAACGATAAACTAAATAAAATAATGCTCTAATTTTTATTATGATTTCCTTCATTTTTGCATCTTAATATGACTAAAGCCATCCTTGGTTGTTATGCATACATTATATTATATTATGAAAAGTTTAGTTATGAATTTAAAATATTAACTAATTGGAGAATATATAAGATTTGGATAAATGAGGAAATTAGTGACTAAAATAGTACCAAAAGGCTAAAAGAACGGAGCGCAAATGGGGAATGCTTCCTATGACATTAATCAAGTAGGGTTTGGCTTAACAACTCAATGCAGATTAATACCTATTTGTATGCGGTTTTACTTTTAATTTGATTGAATATAGTTGTACTTCTTTAACCCTAACAATTAAAATTAGCTATATAGATTAATTGAATGAAAAACATTTAGTCAACACACTTGAAGGTCGAAATAGTGATTCTTTCTTCTATAAATAAGCATGGCCAACTCGTGAAGATCATCGACAACAAAAAAAATAGAGAGAAACCAACAATACATACTCTTAAACCTTCCCTGATATCTGTTACCAAAATGGCCTTCCCCTCAACACTTCTTCTCATAACCCTTCTTAGTATTGGATTCACAATTTCTTCAGCCCAAGTTCCAGGCGTTGATGTTCCTTTGGCTGGTGTCGTAACTTGTCCCAACATTTCCTTGGCAACAAATAGAACGTTCCTTGTAGTTCCACAAGCAAGAGTTGATGTTGTTTGTGGGCTTTCCCAGTCAGTGGTACGATCAACAACAACCAACTCACAAGGAATTTATACCTTCTTCTTTAATTTGATCACAATTCCGTTGTTAATCAATCCAGAACAATGCCTGGTCAGGGTCACATTACCTCCTGGCTCATGTGTACTTGTACCCCCTGGAGTTTCTATCACCTATCCTATCATTGCCATCAAAAACTTCTTGGGTATATTGTTCTCCTATATTCCCGGTGCACCAACCCTTGTGGTGGCATAAATAATGGAGTTTTGAAATTCATCTGATCGTGTCCTTCTATATACTAAACTAAATGTACGATGGTTATACTTCATTGCTCGGGTTATGAGCACAGTTGAAATAAGAGCCCGATAATAAGTTATTGTTATATTATGTTATAGTGAAGAGTGTAGTATACTGAACTTGTTAGATCAGTATGCCAAAGGACATGTTTTGCAAGCATGTTACAATTGATGTACTGGTGAACACAAAGTTTCCGAATAAATGCAATAGCATGTTTGAATTAAATGTACTAGTTGAGGAAATTTGTCCTTTTTTATGCTTTATAGATGTGATGAAACTGAAAATGCTGATAAAATAATGTTATGTTATAATACTGGAAAGTTGTTTATGAATCGCTAGTTATACTTTAGTACAATATTGTGTAACATAATAATGTTGTATAAAATAAGTAATTTTTATTAAAGTCTATAGTACCAAAAAATAAAGTACTTAAACATTTATTTTGTTGAAGATATATAGTGATGGACATATATATATATATATATATATATATATATATATATATATATATATAATAAAACATAATCATTGTAACTATACACTGGAATATAACATATGCACATATGTGGATAGACTCAATGAGATCTATTCCACAAATATGAAGTTTAATGATTTTTAGATAATAAAAGAAAAAAAATAATGATATTTAGCAAAAATATCAAAATTATTTCTTTATATACTTTCTTTATATCAAAATATCTATTACAATCATTCTCCTAAATATAATCTGAATTATTATAAATTTTTTATTTAAAATAGACACTACTCAAAATTTATAATTTTTGTATTGAGTATAGAATCTGTATAAATTCAATAAATTTATAATTCTTATATTTTTTATATAACTGGTAAAAATTTACATAAATTTTTCTTGGGTTGTTATATATATTGATTTTCTTAAAAATAAATTATCAATATAAATTTAAAATATTACATCAAACATATATATATATATATATATATATATACTGCAAAAATGCAAATTATAATATAATTAATATAATATTCTATATATTTTTTTAGTAATGATATGAAATATTTGTATTATGTGGACATGTAATTGAATAAAAATTTATAAGTCATATAAGCTACTTTTTTTAATATCATATGCATTATGTATTGACACATATTATATGTACTTTTTAACATAATTTATTTTTGTAAAATATATTTACATATATTGAGCTTGTAAATATTTTTTGGGTTCCATAATTTATAAAAAATAAATAAATTATAAATTATAAATATTATTTTTAAAATAAAATTTAACTAAAATTTTAAATAACTAAAAATAGTTTGGGGAAATATTTTAATAAAATATATTTTAGGAAGTAAAATAAAATGTATACGGTTAAGTGAGAAGGGCATTTTTGTCCTATCAATGTCGAAATATTTTATCAGGGGTGTTTTTGTTACCTTTTATACTTTAGGGGTGTAAATGGAGTTTTAAAATTCATCTGATCATGTCGTTCTATATGCTAAACTAAATGTACGATGGTTATACTTCGTTGCTCGGGTTATGAGCACAGTTGAAATAAGAGCCCGATAATAAGTTATTATTATATTATGTTATAGTGAAGAGTGTACTATACTGAACTTGTTAGACAGTATGCCAAAGACATGTTTTACAAGCATGTTACAATTGATGTACTGGTTAACACAAAGTTTCCTAATAAATGTTTGAATTAGAGCATTGTGTTACAAATTTATCCTGTCTAATACTTTATAGATGTGATGAAACTGGAAATGTAACAAATGTTTAAAACGGTTTCTTAGTATTGGATCATTTTGAATGCCTATTTGGTGTTGTAAAAACAACGAATACGACATCAAAAGTCCTGTTGTAAACATAAAAAAATATAGTATAATAAAAAATAGATATCACCAATTAAGTTCATATAAATTATAAAATTAGCTAAAAGTATGACATTAATAGTTGCGAAAAAAAGGCATAAGGTAACATTTGTGTACTATATTATTTCAGAGTGGGAATTTTAAAAAAAATGCCTATTTTAGTTGATGTTCATGTTTTGAGGGTGTTCATATTTCTGTCAGAAATTTAACGTAATTAAGATTTTGGACTAAAATTATAAATATTTTTGGAGTTGTGTGTTGTTTTGGTGAGTTCTAAAAATAGGACAAAAAGTTGCCAAAAAAAAAAAATTAACTTGTGGGACATAAAATGTAATTTTTCGTTAATTAAACTACGTTTCAAAATAGTTGATAATGAAATACTGATACTATTGACATGTTTAATTGTATTAATTTTTTGCTTGATCAAGTTTTTATTTTACAAAATTAATAAATACTTAATTTAAATAATTCAATTTAATACATCTAAAAGCGAAGGCATTCAATATGCAGCAATGAAGAAAAAGTTGTGTAAAGGGATAATGTTACAAAAATAAAACTAGGAAAAAAAAATCAATAGACAACAAATTAAAAAACTGCAAATAAAGATGACCAATCTTTTGAAATTGGAATTGGTTATAAAAGGGACTTGACTATTTAATCTTGAAATTAGATAGATTTTTTGTAAATTACTAGTTCTATTTTAATATAAAATATCGTAAAATATAATAATATTGCATAGTAACAAGCAAATTTTTAATTTTTAGGATTGAATTGAATATCCAATATCACTATTCACTACTATGTAATAGATATAAAAAGTAAATTACAAATACTAGAATTTTGTATTTTGTATCATCCATGCCCCAAATTGAGCAAAGTATAAATTTTAAGTGTATATTAATTTAAGAAGTACTTTGGTTATGTATTTATTGATTTGTTTAAAGCAAAATAATATATATATATATATACATAATATTATTTTTTGAATAATTCGATTAATTATTGATCGATATCAAATATTCATATCGAACAATTACCCAAAACTATAATAAACATATACTAATTGTCAGTATCATATAACTAAATCTACTCGATACCTAGAATAACATACTATATGTTGATGGAGTTCGAATTTATGAACTTAGGACCCATCCATATGTATTAACTTACATTGTGTTTGGATTGCTGAATTTGAGGGTACGAATTTCAGAATCCTAATAAAAATTTCTTTACATTTGTCTGGGTAATTTCATATTAAAAAAATTTCATGTCATTTCATCCTCATTTTGAATTACATTTTGTGGGGTACTGATAATTTTAAAAAAAAAATTAATATAAAGTCATTCGAATTTTTTTTTTATTTTTTTTTCCCTGTAAATTTAAATTCTTCTATCCAAATATAATCTTAAATAATAAGATCTGAACCAATAAAAGAAAAAAAAAAATCGAGAGGTGAAATTAGGGTAACCCAAATGGGGAAAGCTTCCCATAAGAATATCCAAGTAGGGTTTGGCTTAATTAAGAAGTCATTAATTGTAATTAGAACCCTAAATATCCTCTTTCAATTTTCTTTTACTTCTTTTGCCTAACAATCACAATTAGTAGTTGACTTTACATTTACTGGTAATGTGGTCTTACAAATACTTAAACATTATTCTTTCATATCTCTTATCTATTTATTTAGGGGTAGATATGATCAAATCAATAGTACTAACATTACATACATGCAAAGTGTCACATGTATCTCCGAAGAAACTCATCATATGAACACATCTTTACAAGATTTGAAGTTTATAAAAGTGTAAATAGAATTGAAATGAACCCATTAATCACCACACTCAACAAATTAATTAGAAGATAATGGAAATAAGGAGAGAGGAAATAAACAATTAGATAGAGCTTAATAGAGAAAATTGCATTTTAATTGGGTCATGTGCAAGTCGCAGGACTAAAAACTTCACATCCTAAATGAACTGATCATGTTGTTTGTGGATCACTACTTTTCCCACGAGTGATAAAATCAACACTCACCAATTCTGCAGGAATTTATTCTTTCTTTTTTTCGTCGAATGGACATTTCGTTGTTATATAATCCGGAACATTGAACAATGCCAGCTTAGGGTCATATTACCGATCGGCTCATGTGGAATTATCCCGTCTTGAGGTTCTATCACGTTCCCTATCATTGGCATTAGAAACATTTTGAGCATAGTGAATGCCTATACTCGCGGTGCACCAACTTGCGTGCTAGCTTGAATAAAAGAGTTTTAGAATTTTATCCTGTGTCGTTCTATATATGCTCGAAAAGCTGCACTATGATTATACTATGTGGACGTCCGAGTAAGAGTACAAGAATAAGGTATTGTTGTTTTATACTCCACGGAATGTACAATTCATGACTTGTCAAATTAATGTGTCAAAAAACATGGTGTGCAGACATGTTATGATGTACTGGTTAAGACAAAGTTTCCTAATAAATGCAATAGCATGTTTGAATTAGTGCATTGTGGTGTGATGTACTAAAAATAAGTTAAACTTAAGTCTTTCAGCAAGCACCCCAAGATTCTCTGCTCAACCAACCAACAAACTAAAAGGCTCTCCAGATGTAATGTTTCATGTTTCTTGTATATTTGAGGTTATCTTGTCTAATGACATAATCCTGTCCTGTGGGATAGAGTAGTTTTGGGTTTGCAAATGTTTTAACGGTTTTGGTACCAAAAAAAAAATCCCATAAATCTAGGGACTAAAAAAGCAATTTAGCCGAATATTTCTATTTCCAAATTCCATGCCTCAAGTCTATTCTTCAACCATCCAATATTTGTTGAATGAAATTATACATGCCAAGGGCCTTCAGATTGATCCAACTCTGCATGAATTTGCATGTATTGGCATTGATTCATGAATCCAAGGAAACTCTATCAATCTGTGCAGAACCCTATCTGTTTCTTGTGAACTCATGCAAATGCCATTGCTTCCGTTTCTGTTCGTACCAAGTTAGCATATATGCCGTCAAGGTGGGCAGCCATTAGCGTGTCGTGGTCTCCATATTCTATCACGGCCCCATCTTTCATCACAGCAATGAAGTTAGCCTCTCTGATTGTCGACAGACGGTGAGCTACCACGACAGTGGTGGCTCGTCTGGACGCCTTCCTAAGCGCATGTTGGATGCGTTTCTCTGATTCCAAGTCCAATGCACTGCTCGCTTCATCTAGTAGCAGAACCTTGGATTTCTTTAGTATCGCTCGTGCTATAGCAATTCTCTGCTTCTGGCCTCCTGATAACTGCACGCCACTCTCACCAACCTGTACCAGAATGAAGAGAAGAATTTAACTAAACTTCAATACAAGTATGAAACAAATCAAAGTCATATGTTAGTTTGCTGTAAGAATAAAGAACTACCTCTGTTTCATATCCTTGAGGGAGGCTGCAAATGAACTTGTGGATATAAGCTTCTTTTGCAGCAGCCTCGATCTCAGCCCATGAAGCATTAGGATACCCGAAGGCGATGTTCTCTCTTATGCTACCTGCAAAGAGTGATGGCTCTTGGCCTACTAAAGCTATTTGTCTTCTCAACCACTTTAAGTCGAGCTCCCTTAAATCGATGCCTCCCATCAAAACCCGTCCCCTTATAGGATCGTAAAACCTTTGTATCAACCATATAATTGTTGACTTTCCTGATCCACTTCCTCCCACTAAGGCCACCATCGTTCCGCCTTTGATCTTGAGGCTGAAATTGTTTATAACGGTCACATTCGGCCTAGATGGATATGCAAATGTGACGTGCTTGAACCCAAGATCAACTGGCTTCGAGCTTTCAAGTTTCCTGGTTTTCTTACCGCTGTTTCTTATTGAAGGCCTGCGATTAAGAATATCAAAGACAGCAGGTATAGCTGTTGTAGCCATTGTAGTGTCTGGGGCGAGGCCAGCTAGTTGTCCAACAGAAAACGAGCTGAGTACGAGTATCAAGAAAATCTTGTACACCACTCCGAAGTTTGTGTATTCTTGTTTGACAAGATAAGCACCAAAATAGAGAGTTAGAGTGTAAGCTCCATACATGGCACCTTGAGATAATCCAAGAACAAATCCAAGAATTTGCGACTTTTTGACTGACGTTTTCTTGGGCTCATGCAGAGCTTGATCAAAGGATTGAACTATAAGCTCCTGTGTGCCAAATGTGGCCACGGTTCTTATACTCGACACTGCTCCTGCAGCAATTGTGCTAGCTCTGGCATAAGACTCGTTGTCTATTTTTGGGCCAATGTTGATGAGCAAGTTCAAATAGCTAGCACCGAGTGTCAATGGGGTAACAGCAGCAGCCAACAAAGTTAATCTCCACTCGAGAACAAATGACACACCTAATCCAACACCTGCTGAGCTCAAGCCCATCAGCAGGACAGAGATACGATCTCCAAGAACTGCTCGGAAGCTCACACAATCAATTGAGAGCCTTGAAACGAGTATCCCGGTGGAATTCTCACTTGAATCAAACCAGCCAGGTTCTTGTCTTAATATAGCTTTGAATAACAAATCTCTAACTCTTTTAGTGAGCTTTGTTCCAGCCCAACCACAAAAACCTTGTTGGCCAGTCATGGAGATTATGCAACCAAATCCTAGTCCAACTAGCAACAAACAGAGGTATCCAACGTCCTTTTTCAGCTTATGCATGTCGTTGAGAAAGTAGACTCTAAGAGCTTCACCTAGAACTAAGGGAAAGATTGAGAGGATTGCACCTGAAACCATACCTAGTAAAAGCCCCATTATCAGCATAATGCCCTCTGGTTTCTGCAATTTCCAAACATCTGCAAGTTTATATCTTCTCGACGTCTTTATATCTTCTTCTTTCTCCTCAAATTGGTTGCCTTCTTGTGTAGATTTTAAGTACATTGATTTTGATATTTCATACACTTCTTTTGCTCTTGATGTGTCCTGTGTAGTTTTTTCATACTCATTCAAATTCTTCAGTTGAGCGTTTCGGTTCTGCAGAGGTTGTGAGATCCCTTCTGTAGCCAGCTTCACAAGGTCAAAATAGGCACCAGCTTTTTCCATGAGCTGCTGATGGTTACCAGTTTCGACTACCGAGCCACGATCAAGTACAACTATGGTGTGAGCATTTCTGACTGTAGCTAGCCTGTGAGCTATGACAATGGTGGTTCTGCCTACAGATATCTTATCAATAGCCTTTTGAACCATAACTTCAGACTCGGGATCTAAGGCACTTGTTGCCTCATCCAAAAGGAGGATCTTAGGATCTTTGATCATGGCTCGAGCAAGTGCTATACGCTGTTTTTGGCCACCAGAAAGTTGAGTTCCTCGATCTCCAACCTGCAAATAGAAGTTTTTTTGAGATATAATTGGATAATTATACCACATATGCACATTAGGAAAGATATGAGAGTAGTCAAAAGTTCTTGATATCAACCTCAGTGTCATAGCCTTGAGGGAGGCCAGAGATGAAATTGTGAGCATTGGCTGCCATGCAAGCCTTAATAGCCTCGTTCTTGGTGGCATTTTCCTTCCCCATCATCACATTTTCAAGTATTGTTGTTGCAAACAGAACTGGTTCTTGACCAACCATACCTATTTGATTCCTTAGCCATTTCACTTGCAGTGTTCTCAAATCATAACCATCCACAGTGATAAACCCTGACAAATTTAACTCAAATACATAGTTAGATATGATGAGAATTCATAAAACTGATATAATTGAACTCGTAACTTGTATGGCTATTGGGTCCTTCTGGCTTCTTCTTTCAGAGAAAAAGAAACTTTTTGAGCTTACCCTGATTTGCATCATAGAACCTTTCTATAAGAGCAAAAATCGTGGACTTGCCACCTCCACTGGCACCGACTAATGCTAGAGTCTTGGAGGCAGGTATCACTAAGTTAAGAGATTGGAGAATTGGGATTGTTGGACGAGACGGATAAGCAAAAGAAACACCTCTGAATTCGATTTTCCCACGCATTCTTGATGGTTTCCTTCCCTCAGGACTATATGGATCGATTTCTGGAATCCTGTCAATTAGTTCAAACACTCTGCTAGCTGCTACAGTCCCTTGTGAGAACTGTGCAAAATATGATAGCGCCAATGCCAATCCCCTATAGGAAGAAGCATAGTCTTGATTAGACCTCATTGTTACACAAGTAAACAAGTAACAAATGAAGTTTTTGTCTTTCATTCAGTTCAAGGGAATGCCTTTCTTATGATCAATTGAGAATTTATCGGTTTGTGTTTGTGTTTGAGTAACGTTAGAAAAGAAAACCGGAACTTTTACCTGCCCCCAACATTGACACCAAAGAAACAAGCAATGGCATCACCGCCTTTGAGTTCCTTGCGAGAAACTAAAAGTGAGCCATACCAGAAAGCCAATGCCCACGTTGAGTAAGTAACAAGATAGATCACCCCAATTCCTGCTCCCTTAGCAAAGCCGAGTTTTGCCCCTAACGGCACTGATCTTTTAAGAAAATCAGCATACTTCTCAGCTAAAGCATCCTCTGCTACAAAAGAAATCACAGTTCTGATAGAACTTATGGCTTGTTCTGCAATGCTACCAGCTCTCCTGTAAGAGCCCTTTAAAAGAGGAAAAGAACTAGTTGAAGAATGCAAGGGGAAAACATAGGCCGACTAATATGTTTGTGTAGATAGTTATATTTCTTGTACCTCTTCTTTTGCAGTTAGGCCACCATATATAGCCTTATAGGCGATGCCGCAACCCATCGTTAGTGGGGTCACTGCTAAAACTGCGAGGGACACCTTCCACGATTTCAAGAACCCAACGACGTAACCACAGATGAAGGTAAATATATGATGTACAAAATGTGCCATCTGCATTGCAAATGAGATAGTCAAAATTGGTTTGGAAAAAGAAATACGACAAACTTCATGCACAAGCTCTCAATGGCACGCGAAGCAATAAAATGGGATGTTCAGATTGATGAGAAGAAGTGCAAAGCTCAATTATTAACCATGATACTACTGTAATATTGAGGAAGACAAATAGAAAATAACTATGAACCTTCTCTGCCATCACTTCTTGGATTTGTGCAACATCGCTGGAGATTCCATGCATGATATCACTAGTACTTAACTCCGTGTCAAAAAATCCTATGTCCTGTCGCAGAACAGCCCTTAGATACTCAGTTCTTATCCTATGTGCTGATCTTTCCCCCACTATTCTCCAGCAAGTGATCTCTGCCATAAGATAAAAGAATAGGCTCATTATTACACGCCACAAGATATAAACTTGAGGTTGATGATTGGGAGATACGAGAATAAAGACAGTGTGTTATAACCTAAGTAAGCTCCCACCATAACCAGTGCCGCCAATCCAGTCATAAGCAGACATACCTGAAAGAGATAAAAAATCCCAGCATTGGATCACAGTTCAAATCGTTGCATTCATAAAGGCAATTGGAGATAAGAGTACATTATTCAACTAATCTTTAGAAAGTGGGCTTCGTCTTCTGATATTTATCAGATAATAGTCATTAAATTTTATTTAAATGGTGTTGCTAAATCCTTCTTGTATGGTCTGCACGTGACAAAAACGTGTACCTTATTAACGTCCCTCATCATCTGATGTTTGTCGTTGTCTTGCCCTCTGGCAAGTTTGTTAACAAAATCCCCGAAAAGAAAAGAATACCAAGGAAGAGAGCCTCCATTGATAAAAGCTCCCAAAAGTCCGAAGAACATGAGTACTAAATCCAGCATGGTTGAATACCTGAACAAGCTAAACAGCCCAACTGATTTTGGCGGCAAAGCTTCATCTTCATCATCATCTTCTACCACGTATGCTGGCCCGCGATCAAAGTCACCATACCCATTATCAGCCCTGTTCAGATGATCATGGTGGCTGTGGTAACGATCACTAGTATTTGCACCTTCCAAATTATTACCCACTTGATGACTGTAGTACTCCTCATGGCCATGGCCACTGTGTTGCAACCTGTGATGAAGATGACCATGCTTTTCATGATCATCATTAACATTTTCATTCATATAAGCATGTGAAACGGAAAACCATCGTGGATCCTGATGATTCTTGCATTCGCCATACGCCCCTATCAAGCGAAGTTGACGATCTATGTCTTGTGAGGCACCATAATCAGCCACACTCAACTCATCCTTGTTTGCAGGACTCCCTTCTCTGATGATCGGTAATGTACCAGGCTGGCCGGCATGCTCAGCGGAAGTGTAAGTCCTGTCGAAAAACGAACTTCCATTATCAGCCCTGGCAACATAACTCTGAAGCTCGAGCCTCCCTGGATTATAACCCGAATGAGAAGTCTCATAGTAAGGATTGGTGAAGCTCTGCAGGAAACCGCGGTGAGTGTGTGAAAGATAGTAGTCATTGGCTGATCTCCTAAAAATCCGCCTGGATGGATTGGTAGCTGAAGTGGCTGTCCATGGACTAAGTGCTGCCCCAAGATTGATGCTATCCTGCCAACCGGTCGGCTGAAACTGCCAGGATAGCTCGCCTTGCCACGACCTGTCATCATCAGTGGCAAAAGGGGTGACCGGAGTCGGATTTCTCCGCCTCCACGGGGGCCGGTGTTGGGAGGAAACATAAGAGCTTGAGCTTGAAAATGAGGTGGAGATATGTTGATGATGATGATGATGATGAGAAGTTGCAGGAGTAGTGTGCCTTGGGCTTTGAGGAGCATCCATCCAAGAACTGTCGGTCTCAAATGAATGATCAGCCATGAAGAAGTCGATGGAGTCTATGCTGTCTCTACGTATGGAGTGGGAAGGAGTAGCTGAAGCAGGACTTAGCATTTCGCCACAATATTCCAAATGAAGGGAGTTGGTTTAATCGCCTTGTTTCGACCACTCAGAGCAACAATGCTTAGGATTCTTCTCATCAACTTGTTGGCCGTTTGTGTTGCTGGATCGTGTCAATCCAACAGCAAACGACCGTTCATACGATGAATGAATTCTCGTCCTTATTCTGTAATGATCATTTGAGTACCAAAGCTGTCGAAACTTAGACACATAATCAGTTCTGGGAGGCCTGGCCGGCCGCTCGCTCTCAGTTAACCAAATTAGTGGGCCGGCTCATTCTCATGGTTGTGTACACTCAAATACAACTGAAAGAAGCATTCAGAAAAGTTGTAGGAATAGACTTTTGTCATTGTTTATTAAGCAGTCAGTCAAACACACAAGTTCTTATAAGTATATTATAGTATAGAAGTTGGGTCATTGTTTTAAATAGGTCAGCACAAAGCACCTTGGACTTGGAGCATATATCAAAATCCTCTACTTGCTTATAATCAATCCAATTGGCACACTAAAGTGCCATCTCCATTTATAATCCCTCATCATATACAAAATTCTTAGCAGAGTCAAATCAATTATAAAGTAAATATATATAATTGATAGCAAATGTATTATACTTTACATATAATTAGTTTAGGTCCGATCAAATTCGATTTTGATTAAAATTTTCCATTAAAATATCCCAAAATGGTTGGCGGGACCAACTATCAAGAAAATAGATCAATTATACGTAGACGTTATATGATTTGGGATATTACATCTAATAATCTTGAAGTTTGTTTCTATCTAACAAATAGATCCTTCAATTGGTCAAAATTAATTGGATTTGTTAATATTAGCAAAAAGAAAATACAAAATAAAGAATGAATCAAAATCCACTTTTATCTATGAATATTATTGATTAATTGCAATTAAAGACTCTAATGCATATAAGGAGGTATATCGTGGAATGAAATGAGTTAGGAAATGATGCACAATGAATTAATTCTATGAGTCTATGACCCAAAAAGAAGATGGTTAAGTCAAATTTTTTACTTTAGTAGTGAAGTTGCTCTCTCAATTAATCACCAAAACAAAGCAAGTTTTTAAGTAAGGATGTCAACTGATCACATTTTGGGGCGGGTTTATCAAAATTCAGGATCCAGCCCATTAATATGCTTTTGGATCGGGAGACCGCTCTTGCGACCCGATTACGATTTCAGTTCGGGCGAGTCCGAACTCATTGTCATCCCTATTCTTGGGATGAATAGGATTTAGGTCGTGTTTGGATGAACAAATAGAGACTGGATAAATGCTTTTAAATTAAAATTTTAATTGACTCGGGTGCAATGGATTAATAATAAGCTGAAAATGGGTGCTAGAATTAATTTCAATTTTTTTGTAATCTTAAATTATTCAAACAAACTCAATAAATTTATAATTATAAATGAATTATACTTAGACCCCTCTTCAAAATATTAAATTAATTTTTTTCGTAAAAAAGTTTCAAAATTACACTTACCCCCTTTTGAAAATTTACTGATTGTACCTAACCCCCTTTTGTTAAGATTTAGATGAAAAATACTGATGTTCCCAAAAAAAATACATAAATTTTTAATTTATACCTCATTTAATATTTTCATGTAATTATTTTGTACTTATAAATGAAAAAATATAATTATGTTAACCACACTCTATATTTTATCACTTTATAAGTACAAAAATATATTTGAAAATATTAAATAAGGAATAAAATTAAAAATTTATGTAATTCTTTTTGCTAACGTCAGTATTTTTCATTTAAACCCTAACAATAGGGGGTCGTGTAAACAGAGAATATTCAGAGGGAGTATAAGGGTAATTTCAAAAGTTTTAGGGAAAAAGTGAAATTTTGTATTTTCAAATGGGGTCTAAGTGTAAATTAACCGTATAATTATGAGCTTTTAGCACTTCAATCCAAAAATAATTTTAATTAAGTTAGAAACAAAATGAAAACTTTGATGGTGGACAAAAATATTATGCTCTTGATTATTCCTATGCTTTATGTGGTAATTAAGGTTAGGAAGCAGAGACATTTGTGCAAGTGAGCATAGCAAGACAAATTCATTTTCATTTAATCAGATATTGATGGAGTTAATTAAGTCAAAAAGATACCCTAAATGATGATTTTACTTTACAAAAAAATATTAAATATTAAATTTTTTTTTTAAAAAAATTATTCTTTATTTGAAAGCTTTATTATGTATCCAACTTAGGTGCAACAAAAACATGATTACATGCAGGATTTTCGGATAAGCAATCTAACAAGTCAGGACAACAATTTCCCAAATGGACATCATGATGAGATTTGATGTGAAATTCAGCCCGAGACAAATTTTTAAAAGTGACGTCATTTATTAATTCATTTTTTCTAAATTAAATTTATTTTATTAAATATAAAATTAAAAAAATATCGATATGTATTGTGCCCACATGATACATAAGACATATCTTTAAAAATACGAAGCATTTTTTAAATAAATCAATTCATGTTGGGGTCTTGCAGATCCAATCTTTTTCTCATTTAGAGATCAGACTTCTGGTTATATATATATATATATTATTTTTCACATTGAGAATTATTTGCACACGATAATATCGAATGAGCTTTTTACGTAAAGAGGTTCTTTTACAATTATATATAAACGTTGATTTATCAAGACTACACAAGAAAAATACTTTGAATTGTTAATTAATTGTCAGAGACGACTTAAAACCAGTAGTTTATTATTTAATGGATCTTTTGGTTCTAATATTCTATCCGAGAGTTATCAGTATTTATCTAATCTGCATAGTTTGATGTTTTCAAATTCAATTTATATATATAAGAAAAAAAAAAAAAAATTATCTTGAAACTCATTTACCAAAAATTATTACTTCTTCAGTGCACTTTTTTACTTTACTGGGGTATAACATAAGCAAAAATCATTAAATTCCCAAGGGTCTTTTAGTAATTTCAGTAGTTCAACTTTTTTATTGGGCTAAGCTAGTAATTAAATTCGGATTTATAGGGCCAAACTTTAAGTTAAGACTTCGAATTCATTACAGGCCCACGAGGTACAATGAGTTCCACGTCGTCTAAGTCTAAGAAAGTAGATAAAATATTTGATGTTATTTTCCTTTCAATAAACTAAATTTGATGGTTTTGATACCGTTGCATTAACTTTTATAATGCCAAAAAATGCCCTTCAACTAATTTTTATTTATACTAATATTTAAAAAAAATTATATTTTCCACTCGTAAATGACGATTTGTTTTGTTCATAATACTCCTAAGTTGGTTATTTTTTCGTTATCTCTTTTTGTTTGTTTTTTTTTTTTAAATGTGATATATTAATTTATATATTTTAATCTATAAATTACTATTAAAATTATATTGATCAATTCCTATTCTTTCTTTTTCTCTTGATTCTTTTCTAATTGAGATATTAAAAAATATTATTTATTTTATGCACATAAAACAACAGTGTCATGACAACTAATATTTATATATATTTATTTCCTCAAAACCCTTGGGGGGGTGTTGAAGAGAGAAGGGCATGTTGTAGGGGTGGCCCTAAGTATGAAAGACATGAATAACACAAGGGCAAGGACAAGGATACTCTGCATACCCAACCCTCAATAAGTCAAACACACCACATACACACTCCCCACCGACCACTCTTTTGATACCCCACCTGTTAATTCAAATCTAAGCTTTAATAATTTCATAAAAATAAAAGAAACATTGAACAGTAGAAATAAATAAATGAAAATATATACATCATAATATGATACAGAAATTGGAATTCCAGATGTAAATGCATATATAGAGATGGATGGCAATTGATGGGGAATGAAGGCAAGCAAACTTGATTGCAATCCATGTCTACTTTTTGCTTATTTAGGCATGCACTTGGAGTGCAACATCTAAATTTTTTATTCAAATTGAGTTTGGTTGAATTAAATCAATTAAATATGATATACTTATTATATGATTGGTTACTTCTTTTAAAATTGTACATCAATCACACAACAAATATATTATACTTGTCATATAATTTATTAAAGTTCGATCAAACCCAATCTAAATTAGAATTTTCCCACCAGTCAGACTCTCTATGTAAATGTACCTCCTCGAGATTTCCAAATTGAATCATCATTGCCCCTAATAATATTTAGATAATAGCTAAATGACAAAATAAAAGTTTTGATTTTCGTATAAATTCAAATATGTTAAAGAATTTTATTGAGTAAATAACTTGAATTATTATTTTATTTGATTTTTTCTGTGTGTAGGAGTAGTTTATGTAAAATTTTGATGAAAATATAGTTAAAAAACTCAGTTTGAGATAAATAGAAGATTAAAACATGGTTTGAATGGATTTAAGAATCAAATATTTATGTAGTGACATTATTTGATAACCTCTTTCAATTGCTTTCTTGAATCAACATGTAAACTAATTGTTCTTTGTTGTTAATAAAGGATAAATAATTTGATATATTTTTTTAATAATTGTAGAACATTTCAGCATAAATACTTTTATGTTTAGAGTAAATTACAATCTTATCTCCTGATATTTGACATAATTATAAACAGTTCATTGTTGTTTAAAAATTACAAATACCCTTCGATTTTAACGTTCCTCTAATAATGAGCATATTCCTTTAGCTTCGTTAGTCTCGTCTAGTTTTTGTCGTGAACTAATCAAAATGTCTTTTTGAATTATGTATTATAATTTAATATATTTTTAAAAATATTTTTATGAATTGATATGCCCAATGAATTATCTATTTTACCCACTCCCAAATTCTTTTGTTTAAAAAAAACAAAATCAGCAAAAGTAAAGTAAGTATGTCCACCTCACCGTTTAGAGGGCACATAATTATTTTTTATTTGAGGGGTATATTTATAAGTAATTTGTTATAACATGATAAATACTAATCAGTCTCAATAAATTTTAAATTATTTAATTTTTATTTTTTAAAAAAAGGAGGAAGATGGGGAGGAAAATCTACATGACAACTGTACCCCCCAGTCCACATGACTTTGTGAGGGGCCAGAAAGTTCCAACTGAATTAGCTCTCCTTTTTCTTTTAAGTGTGTATTAATATTAATATATAAATTAATTAATTGAATTTAAGATTTGGGCAAATCATGCCACGATATTCTTAACCTAAACCATAAACTTATTCATAATCGGTCTTAAGAAGAATGGGTTGTCTTGAATCTTGATAATGTAAAATAAACTCTAGACAAACCTTAGTATGACTGTACCATCATCAATTTATAATTGTTAAATATGAATATTTGAAAATAATGATCGTAAACAACTAATTAAAAAATAAAATAAAATAATAATTTATCGCTTTTACTTAAAAAAAAATTAAAACACTTTCACAGTACATACACTTTTTTATAAAATCTCATTTCTTTTCTAAATTTTGAATCTTTTATCTTCCTACACATGTAGAATTTGAACTCAAGAATTCTAAAAAAAATACTAAAATCAAAATTATTAGGCTGTCTTCTCGGGAACTAACTAGATTGCATACTTATTTAAAATTGACTCAAAAGGGGTTTTCTTGGTAATTTTTTTTTAATCTTACAAGAGGGTCAATTGTTTTAACCCTAATTAAATCTTGTCCTATCTATTGATTAAATTGAATCAAGACAATAAACTTAAATAAAATACAATAGTAACTAATGTTTATAGAAATTAAAATTGATATTTGATTTGTATTTTTTAAAAAAAAATACTTTAATAATATTTGTAAAAAAAATAATAGTAATAAAGAAAAGGAAAAGACGATATTAGACAAACCGAAAATGCGGTGGAGAGTAAATTGAAATTGGTTGGACTTAATAATATTAGAAGAAGGTGAGAGGACAATTTTGACATTTGAGTAAGAAATGATAAAAGAGAAGAACATACACATTCCACCCAGTCCATAGGCGACTGTCTCTTTTGTCTTTTCATCTCTCTCTCTCAGAGAGTGAAGTGAAGATTTCAAACGTTAGATTACAAGTTTACAACAAACAACAAAAGTGTAAACAGGAAAAAAAAATACGAAAACCAGAAAAATAAAAGATAAATCGAAAATTCATATTTTGTCTGAAGCACAAACCCATAACAACATCACCACTCCATTCCTTCACCTTCCACTCTCTCTCTAATATATTTATATGTATGTATGTATGTATATTTGAAGAGAGGAGCTGAGCAAGAAGGAAACGTATACATACGGTATACGTACGCTCCGTTTTTACTAAAAGAAAGGAGTAAAGCAAAAACCAAAGCCTCCCCCATTTGTAGGGTTTTTTTTCTTTTTTCTTTTTTTTCGAAACTTTTGAAAAAACCCCCTCAAACCCTCCCATTATTTTGTTATATATTCTTGGAGATTTTGTGGATAATTGACCTTCAATCCGACGATCGTTTTCCAGAATTGAAGATCTCCCGCATTGACATTGTTGAGGTCAGTTTTTGGTTTTGCTCGATCGTCTGGCGTTTTGTTGAAATTGAGTTGAGTTGGATTTGCTAGTGTTTTTTTCGGTTATTTTAGCTCCTACTTCTGGTCAAGTGTTCGAATATTTCTACATTGCTTTCTGTTGAGATGATACTGAGTTGTGATATTGCTAGTTGAAGCTGATGTCCTGCGTTTGAAACTTTTATGTGTGTAATCAGATCTGTGTGGATATCAATTTTAAGCTTATTTTCTGATTGATTTTGATGGGTTCACTTTGAAGTGCATTGTGCTCACTTTCTGAATTTTTTGTTGTTGATATAGGTCGATTTTTCAACTATAGATTTGAACTGAGATCTTGTTCTATTAATTATCATCTTATTGATGGTCTTATTTCAAATTGAGTATATGCTTTGTTCTGGAATTGCGTTTCTGATAATTCAGGAATACTTTAATTTGAATTTAAGCATACTTCAGGAACTGCATTTGTAATTTGCTATGATTTTATTCTAACTTGTATATTGGGGTGCAGGCTGTTCCAGCAACCCGTTTTATGCGTGGTTTTCAACTTCTTTGTATAGAGAGGTTTTAGGAATGGAAGTGCATATATGAGAGAAGACCGAGACAATAGTGTCATTTTCTATGATGGAAAAGATGAAGTCGGATGCGCCTCTAGATTATGCTGTATTTCAGCTTTCACCGAAGCGCTCACGGTGAGCATTTGGTTCTTTATGTTTGATAGCCTTATCATTGGAGTTCCTAGGTGAAATTAGTCACTCACTGAGTGCTCCTTTTGCCCAGGTGTGAATTGTTTGTTTCCAGTGGTGGGAGCACTGAGAAACTTGCTTCAGGATTGCTTAAACCATTCGTTGCAAATTTAAAGGTTGCAGAGGAACAAGTCGCCTCTGCTGCACAATCGGTTAGGCTTGAAGTTGGAAGACGTAAAAATGCTGAAGCGTGGTTCACCAAAGGAACACTTGAGAGGTAGTGCTAGTGCAACTCTCTGAGGAATTTAGTGATTGGCTCTAGTAAATAATGTGCATATTTTATTATTTTATTTGAAGGTTTGTGCGATTTGTAAGCACACCCGAAGTTTTGGAACTGGTCAATACCTTTGATGCTGAGATGTCACAGTTAGAAGCAGCTAGACGAATTTATTCACAGGTATTTTATTCTTTATGATCTTATCATTCAAATTATTGGTGCTGTGACTGGAGCAAGGCTAATAGTATCCTCATCTATTTCAGGGAGCAGGAGATCAACTTTCTGGTATGCGTTCAATTACTTATTAATCTATTGTTTATTTCTCTTTTGTTCGGTTGCATTCAATTGATTTTGATATCTTCACCTCTATTTTCTTTTTAGGAAATTTCGGTTTAATTAGTTCTGTTAAAACAGATCCTGAAAGAAGCTGATTGAACAAATTCAAAACTTCTGAAAATCTTAGTTAACCGTGTAATAGATAAAATCCTAAGAAAAGCGCTTCATAGAACCCATTAATTTGGTATTGTATGGGAAATCGAGACAAATCGCTGGATATGGCAAACCCATAGAAATATAAGCAATACCTTGCAATAACACATTAAACTTATTAGCAGCTATATTCCAGTATTCCCTTGTGTCTTTGGACTTTAAAAGAGTTAGATAGATGTCGCTGACCCTAAACATTAATGGGATATGGCATTACTAAGCGAAATTCAGTAAAGGTTCATCATCTTTCCCTGCTTCTTATCTTTTGGGTCCTTTTTTAGTGATAAACAATTTGTTAGGCCTTATATGTCACA
The DNA here is from genome assembly GCA_034509725.1 of Sesamum angolense. Classification (NCBI taxonomy): domain Eukaryota; kingdom Viridiplantae; phylum Streptophyta; class Magnoliopsida; order Lamiales; family Pedaliaceae; genus Sesamum; species Sesamum angolense. Next base: position 6,069,455 of record JACGWL010000009.1, on the reverse strand, counting down.
CAAATGTTTCCAAGCCAATCTACTAGTTATTGGCTGTTCTCCTGAAAAAATAAGAAAAGCAAAAAATTAAATTAATAGCTTTAACATGCATCTCGTTACTGGATGACTATGAGTGGGTAAATTATTTCCTGTAATCACTAGATGAGCAATGAATGAGAAGGATTATGCTGGTGAAAATTCATGGAGTCACACTGGCAATACTATTGACTGCTGTTGCATATGGGTGAACAAAAGCTGGGTTTTTGCCTACTCTATATGAGGATGACTGTAAAACTGATTAACTGAGCCTTTTAATCAGTCTTTATAAATAGAAATTGGTAACATTTCTGCCTTTGTTGCTGTCTGCCATCAGTCAACCTTCTGCAGCCAAATTGAAGAATAAGATCTTGGCTTTCTGTTACAATTGATGCTATTGATCGCTTGGAGATTTTGATCTAGAATTTACAAATGTGCATAATTGCCTCAAACCCAAGAAATGTACTTTGTTTCCCACAAAGTTCATTGAGATGAATATACTTCCCAGGCATTGCTTCTTTACCTCTGTAGGAATCTTGCCGTGTTGAATTCTGTCATGTGAGGTTCTTATGCTAATCAGGATGTGAATAAAGCTATAGTGCCTCTGCTATCCAGTGTTTATCTGCTACATATATCATGCATGCCTAATCTATTAAAGATATTCGGCTAACATTTGGATCTGCTGGATTTCTGCATAATTTTTTATATTCTCAAGATTTTTTAGATTAATTTAAGAATTCTAGTATATGGAAACTCTGATCTTCTTTCTCTTCTTTCCTAAAGAGGGATTGGGCCTTATGAATAGATGCCAAGTTTGATAAGCGGGTTACTCTTTTACTGTTCTGAAGAATCCTAATTTGTTTTTACTATAAAATGCTTACTAGATCTATTAATTGCTCCAGGTGGAGGTGGACCTGGGGTGACAGCTGCAGATGATGCCACAAAGTATATCCCCTCTTACCTTATTTATCTAAACTCTTCTCTGGATTGTTGTTGTTGGTATATTTGACTGTTCTAAGATTTTATTTGCCAAATCATGATTTTGAAGGCATTATCATAATGGCATGAAGTTATATGATTTATATAGTTCAGGCGCATCAATTGATCAGAAAATTTAATAGATGAGTGAAGTGTTGCAGTACGATTTCAGGTCCACCAAGCTCCTAGCAAATATATATATATATATATATATATATATATATTATCAAATAAGAGAGAAAGTGGATGGTTGACGTAGAAAATTCATATAAGTTGTAAACATTAATTGTACAGTGGTCCTTAAATTTGGGCTGTGAACTCTGAGGTAAATATAAGTGAATTAATCACAGTTCAGTGGTCAGAGCTGAAATCCAATCCCATTTAGCTTATCTCTTGCTTGGAAAACCTCTCTCGCTTCCCATTTCTGATACATGTTCCTTTGGTTCTAATGAATACAGGAAGGAGCTTCTAAGAGCTATTGACTTGAGGCTTGTGGCCGTGCAGCAGGATCTAACTGCTGCCTCTGCTCGTGCTGCCGCTGCTGGTTTCAATGTCGATGCTGTTTCAGAGCTCCAAATATTTGCTGATAGGTTCGGTGCTCATCGTCTAAAGTAAGGCTTCTAACTCATTATTTTTATTCACAAAAACAGCTCCATCACCAAAATGGTTCTCTTTATCCATATAGGAAATGCGCCTGCGCTATTCAAGCTCGCAACGAGCAGGGAAACAAGCTAAAGCAAAAATAGTAATAGCTGAACAAATAAAAACTGACCCGACCCAGTTACTTTAAATACAGGACTCTGGCGAATTGGCCTCGCAGAAGCTGATAGTAATTGTTATGTCCTATCTAGAGATCTGGTCTCCCCTTCACTTTTCAGACCACTGATTTTGTGAAAATTTCTTACATTATTCATCTTCGGCATTGTACATTTTCTGTTTCTTTGAGGGGGGCAAAAGGCAAATTTTCATCAATCGGCATTGTCCAGCTTTGCTGTTGGGCCACTATATATGGCCCATTTTACGGCCCACAATACACGAAAAATAGATGTAAACATTGGAAATGGAGGAGATCTGCTGCGGTTACTCTCTTACTTTGTTTTCTTATTTGATCCTTTTTCCTTAAATAAATAAATAAATGCTTTTTTTTCCTTTTTATAATTTAAAAATACTAATTATACCTTTTGTTTTGGTCTTTGCAGCGAAGCTTGTGGCAAGTTCATATCGCTGTGCGAGAGGCGGCCCGACCTCATAAACCAATGGAAATCCGGACCCGAAGACAGGGCCGTCCGCTCCTCATGTGGGTCGGATATGTCCATCGACGACGACCCGCCCTCCCCACCACCCCGGCAAGAAGCCGCCACGTGTCAGCAGCCCAATCCCGCGCCCTCCACCTTTCCCTTACGTCGCACTTTCAGCAGAGAATCCAGTGTCGAAAGGGACGACGGAAACAAGGCGAACGACGCCGTTGGAGAAAAAGACGGGAAAGATGAGACCTTAACTCCTGACCAAACTGGGTCGACTCAGGCGAGCCAGCCGGCGAGGCGACTGAGTGTTCAGGACAGGATAAACTTGTTCGAGAACAAACAGAAGGAGAATTCTGGAGGAAAGCCCGTTGTTGTAAAGTCTGCTGAGCTGCGGAGGCTGCCGTCTGACGTGTCAACAATGGGGGCTGCTGCAGAGAAGGCGGTCTTGAGGAGGTGGAGTGGAGCTAGTGATATGAGCATTGACTTGAGTGCTGAAAAGAAGGATACTCAGAGCCCATTATCTACTCCGTCCTCCGCAACAGTTTCTCAGGAGAATAAAGTTTTGAATTTAAATGATGATACAACAAAGAGTTCTTCCGTTAAGCCAGATATAAAGGTCATTCCTAGTTTGAGTAGGGGTAGTGATAGCAGACTGAAAGAGGGTTCTAATAAGTCTGAACAGTGTTCTGAGCCTAGTAAGTCAAATTCTAATTTGCTTCCCGGTGAAAGTGATGGTTTGAATAATCAAGTGCTTGGCAAGACCCAGTCAAGGTCTTTTATCATCAAGTCTGACAATCAAGAAAATTCAGAAGAAAAGTTGAGAAATTTGGTTGATGTGAAAACTGAGAGTGCTTCTCTTTTTGGGGCTCAGGGGAAGCTGAAGGATTCGCAGAGTGGTGAAGATCTTAGTGGGGCCCAGTCACAAATAGCTGGGGTCAGGGATCAGGGTTCATCACTGTCACATGTTAGGCGTATTGGAAGCAAAGGTGGCGGGCGGGTTGATATCCTGAATCAAAGACAAGATTCTGAACCATGGGATGAGTCTGTTGTAGAAACAAGTTTGAAGTCTACGAGGAAGGCTGCGGGAGAGTCGGGGGTGATTGAAGGTGTTTCTGGTTCAAGAATTCGAGAGGCTTTTGCTGTTCGCTATAAAGGGATTGAAGGTGATTCGTCCTCTGCTCAGCAAGAGGTAAGATATGTTGGGGAAACTGAAGTAGTAGAAAAGAAAGAATTACGCACCTCTGAGAAGGTATCCAGTGGTTCTGTTTCAGGAGTTGAAGATTCTGGACCTCAAAGGATGAAGTTCAGTAGACAAGGTTCTGCAGCTGAACTGAGTAAGAAGGCAAAAATGCAAGGAGATAGTTATTTTAGTGGAACCAGCAGGGGACCTTTTTCCGGTAAAGTTACAGCAGAGGCTATGGAAGGCTGTGATTCTTTTTCAACGCCACCTCCAGAGCAAGGTCAAAGAATGACTCAACCTAAGGGAAATCAGGAACTCAATGATGAGTTAAAGATGAAAGCGAATGAGCTAGAGAAGCTCTTTGCCGAGCATAAACTGCGGGTCCCTGGAGATCAATCCAATCCTCGTAGGGGAAAGTCAGAAGATTCACAACATGAGCTAGGTAGAGGTCTTCACTACTCGAAACCAGTAGCAGATGTATCTTCTCAATTGTCTGACAATTATAAGTCAAATGAACCTGCTGGGAGTTCAAAGAACAAGAGCAAGTTCATTTCTGCCTCTGCCGTGAAAACAATTGATAGCAAGAACTATGGTGATGCGTTGAGTAAGGATTTTTCTGAGCTTAGTGTTGCAGAGAGTTCTCGAGGGAAATTCTATGACAAGTATATACAGAAAAGGGATGCAAAGCTCAGGGAAGATTGGAGTTCCAATAGAGCAGAGAAAGAAGCCAGATTGAAGTTTATGCAGGATAGCCTTGAGAGAAGTAGATCTGAGATGAAGGCCAAATTTTCTGGATCTGCAGACAGACAAGATTCTTTATCCAGTGCTCGTCGTCGAGCTGAGAGACTCAGATCATACAATAGCAGGTCAATTATGAAAAGGGAGCAGGTAGATTTATGGTTATGTTCTGGCTTATATGACACTAAACCTGGAACCATCTTACTATATCTATTTACTTATTTCAGGAACCGTCTTATGTGGATTTTTAACAACCGTTTAGAACTTTCCTTTTGACAGCAATATTTAGATTTTAATGATAGCGAAGATGATGAGGAAGCACTGGATTTTGTAGAGAAGAATCATCCTCGTGAAGACAACGCATTTGATGAAATCTCTTTTGGCGATGGTATTTCTAAGGGTGCGCAGGGGAAGAAGCTTTTGTCGAATAACCGAAGTTCGTCTTCATCTACTCCTCGCACCTCGGCAGCTCCTGCTCCAAGGTCTTCCACCAAAACTTCCACAAATACTGGTAAGCGAAGATTGCAACCTGACAATCCGCTTGCACAATCTGTCCCCAACTTTTCTGACCTGAGAAAAGAAAATACTAAGCTTTCTTCTGGAGGCAGTAAAACAACTAGATCACAATTAAGAAACTATGCCCGCAGCAAAAGCGCAACAGAAGAAGCAACTATTGTTAAGGAGGAGAAGCCACGCCGATTGCAGGCAATAAGGAAAAGCTCTGTAAATCCAAGAGAGTTGAGAGAAATGTCTCCGTTGGACTCAGATGGTGTTGGCTTAACACCAATAAAATTTGATGAGGAAGTTCAGAGAACTGTTGGGACCAAGCCTTTTCTTAAAAAGGGTAGTCGTGCCAGCTTTGTTTCTCAAACAAATTGGGCAAAGGGGTGGAAGGGTGTAGAAAATAATGTAGATGAAAACGATGAAATGGCATCTGGACCTGATGAATTCGGGATTACTGTTAAAGATGAAGGAGAAGAAGAATTTGAGACCTTGAATACTGAAGGCCATAAGGTTTTGGAAGAAGTGGAACCAATAATGAGTCTCGGGTCAGAGAAGTTTGTGAATTCTGGATCTGAAAATGGTGATGGCACTCTTACATTTTCACGTGTGGACCAGGCTTTGGGCTCACAATTGCCCAGTGAAATTCCTTCGAGCTTCCTGCCTGTTGACTCTACGCAAGATTGGCCAAGTGAAAGTCCTATGTCATGGAATTCTCATAGTCAGCATCCCTTTTCGTATTCCCACGAGATGTCTGATGTTGATGCTTCTGTGGACTCCCCAGTTGGAAGTCCTGCTTCATGGAATTCACATTCTTTAAATCAAATGGAGACTGATGCTGCTCGAATGAGGAAGAAATGGGGAACAGCCCAGAAGCCAATGTTAGTAGCCCATTCATCCAATAATTTATCCCGCAAGGATATGACTAGGGGATTTAAAAGGTTACTGAAATTTGGAAGGAAGAATCGAGGCTCAGAGAGTTTGGTTGACTGGATCTCGGCGACCACATCTGAGGGAGATGATGATACGGAAGATGGACGGGATCCTGCCAATCGGTCATCAGAGGATTTGAGGAAGTCAAGAATGGGTTTTGCTCAAGCTCAACCTTCTGATGATAGCTTTAATGAAAGCGAGTTTTTCAATGAATCAGGTGATTGTTGATATCTAATTTTATGTTACCTTTTCCATTTGCTTTTACCATCAAATTATTTACTGTGCTGAGTTTTTTTACTATCATTCCGTCTTAATTCACATATTTTTAAGTGAAATTCTTGTAATCATCCTCTGGAGTTGTCATGTCGTGGGTTCAGCTTATGGCCGTGGTGCCTTTCCTCCTGAGGCATACATTTTACTTTTGGAAAATTATTTAAGATTGGGCAATATTTATCTTATAGTGAATGAAACAAATGCCTCATTTTCTGATGCTTTTCTTCCTGATGATTTACTACTCATTTTAAAATTGAGCTGCATTCCTTTTTCTAGCCAGCTTGCGCCCTCTGTCTTACCACTTACACAAATTCACTGTAATCGATTGAGTTGAATTGAGCAGTTCCCAAAATCTTTCATTTTCTTGGAAGATCTCTTTTCAGCTTTCATCTTGCTCCAGTGGTGTTTATGTTTATGAACTTCTACGGTTCTTTCCCACCTTGATTTCGGGCTTTTTTAGCAGTGTATTGCATTTGATATTCAGATTAGGGGATAAGCATTCACAGGCTTTTTGTTGATGTGTTTCTTCCCCTTTCTTCTCACAGTACAATCTTCTCAGAGTTCTATCCCAGCACCTCCAGGCAACTTTAAACTAAGAGAAGATCATATTTCTGGAAGCTCAATCAAAGGTGAACTATACAATATCATGTTTTTTGGCTTCAAATTTTATTTACTCCCAAGAAGACATGAATATGACTTGTTATCATTGTCTGACTTGACCTTACTGCTTGAATCAAAGAGATAAAGACTGTCCATGCCTCCCTGGTTGATTTCACTGCCTAGGATGTTGCCATCGGATACAAGCTTATTGCTTATTTTTGCAGTCATACTTACTGACTTAATGCATTGTTCTGCTAAAGCCTATAGGAGATAAGCTACAGCTTCTAAAACAACATACTTTACCTAGTGTGTGTATTGGATTATTCCGCTTGCTTATATATGTTACCCCTTTTTTACAGCTCCAAGATCATTTTTCTCATTATCAACATTTAGAAGCAAGGGAAGTGAGTCAAAGCCTAGATAATTGCTCCCAGGATCACTGTACATTTGCTTGGGGCTGCCGTCTATGACACCAGCATTGATAATTACAAGTATGATGCCAAATTATCAAGATTGGAATCAGTTTCCATATAAATACAATGGTATGCTGTACATGCTCATGGATTCATGTGGCCTTCATGAAGATCTAGTTATTTCTTGTAGTTTCAAACTATTATGTTGTATATTGTAATGAGTGGATCGTTCCAATTGGCGGAACATTGATGTGATTTTTGCAGCTAAAGTATTCTTTTCTTGCCATTGATTGTTTTGTACTGCACTTGGTATTAAAAGCTTTCCTAGAATCAAATGTTGGGCGTGAATGAGTAGGTGATGGAGTTATTCTGCATTATCTATATTATAGAAAATTTCATGAGATCGACTTGCTCGTTGCAGAGTAGGTGCGTTAGTCGAACGCATAATTCTTCATCAACTTTTATATATTGAAGGTGTGTTTGGATGGTTGGAATGGTGTCTTGTTACTTGGTAATTGATGTATCTTGAGTTATGAGGAAAATTGGGGCAATTAAAGAAATCAAACTGAAAGCTTTTTGCATACTGCTTCATCACAAAGGATTGAGTGTACAAACAGCGTATTTACAAACCTTGTTTGTCTCAGGTAAGAAAACTAAAACAAGGAAATAAGAAAGGTTCCTTATGACATAAACATATCTACAGTTGTAATGTCATCAGGATCATTTCATTCATCTAGCAAAACTACGTCGCGTTAGTATGTACATGAAAAACGAACCCGAAAAAGGGTATTGTATTTTTACAAAGATAACAATTCTTTTTTTACAAAATTATCACTTCCTCTTCAATGATCCAAGGCACTCTGCATTACAATCCTGGCAAACAAGTTGAACAAATTTTTAAGGTTAGTGGATGAATAATCTCCCATGTTGCATGCAAGAAACAAACAAAAGCTGCTGTAAATATGAAACTCTCCAAGGACCGTGGAGCAAATAACAGTAGCATTAAGAGAAAACCAACCAATCATAACCAGTCTTACACTCTGACTCCGAGTTGTGCAATGCTCCAGTTGCCAGTTTCCTCCTCGTCAATTTCTTAAAGTTCCCACCAGGAGAACTTGCTAAAAACACCCCCAAAATAGAAGAAATAAGAAAAATACCCCCACAATCCTAAAACATTCATTCTCCATGCAAAAAAAAACAAACATGAAACCCTTACGTGAAAATGGCGAGTTTGGAGCTGTGGAGCCAGCCGGAGATGACGGCAGTGATGGCGAGTCAACAGAAACACTAAGGTTACGATGAGCATCGCTCCGTATGACTGTGATGCTCCGAGAAATAGGGATGAGGTTGTCATCATGGGGCGGCACCACCACGGCCAGTGGCGATGCAGCGGTGCTGGACCTGGCGGAGGAGAAAGAGTTATGTTTGCGTAGTTTTCCAAGGCCGGTTTCCGGTGTCGGCCCGGCCAGCGTTTCATCCCAAAGCTTGTGGAGAAATCCCATTATTGTTAATTAATAAATTAATATGAAAACCAAAATATATATATAATTTTTTTTTATATATAAAAAAAAAATTGTTTTTGAAATATTTTTATTATCTTTTGTAACAACCGAAACTAGGTGATGAATATAGGTATAGTTTGAGCAATAGAAAAAGAAATGGTTATGACACCACCAGATATACGACTGTTACAAAAAAGATGGAAGCCCTAAAATCAAATAATTTTGTGTTGTTATGAGAGGAAAAATGATTTGGTTAATGTGAAGAATTAGGGTTCTTATAGACCAAATTTGTGGCTGTAAGAAGGGTTTGTTTAGAACCATTGAAATTAAAAAAATGCATAATCTATATAGAGTAAATTTAGATGATGAGGTTGTGTAGAATTAATGAAGATGGAGTCCCTCTCCCACCAATCCATCAAACCCTCCCTTCCTCTTATTGTTCATTTCCCCAAAACGGAATATTTTCATTTTCATTTTCAAATTCATAAATCTAGATGCAGCTCCCGGCCCAATTACCTTATTGTTCAAATTTATTTGAATTATCGTGTTTAATTATAAATCTAGTCGATCTCAAATGGGTAAATATAAATTGAGTTTTAATAATTTAGTTATTTTTTTTACATAAATTGAATCAATTTTAATCCATTATCAAACAATTTAATTTAATTTTCAATATTACCTAGAGTTAAAGGATCCTTCTATAATTAGAATTTGAGAATAGTGGGCCATTAACGGGCTTAATTTCCAAGTTCATATCTCTTAAATCATATAGATAGATGTGTAGATATTTGTCTTATTTTTATTAACATAATTCCAGAACAAAATTGAGTATTGTGCATGTCTTCTAAATCAACTTAAATAAGACTAATTTATACTATTAAGAAAATAATATTTTATCATACAAATCTTTAAATATTTATATTTATTCTTTAATTCAATATTTTCCTCTAAATTTTTTTTTGATAAAAATAGTAACTTCAATAATTTGTAATACTCTTACTATTATCTATTCCACAATTTTCTCTTGTCATCTCACGTTTTTCCCACTCGCAAAACTTGTATATTCTTAATAAATCATAATTAATTTATTTTACACCATAATTCTTTTTTTATATATTTGTAAAAATAATTTATCAAAGACCACATCAATCAAATCAATAGGTGTTTTGCAACTTGAGGAGCATTATTATTATTATTATTATTATTATGTATAAATTACAGGTAATGTGGCGGATGAAAAATGAATGATAAAAAATAGGTTGGTGGTACGCATAATCATGATAAATAATCAATAATTATATGCAACTTGGACTCACTTTACATCTCTAATTCTAAAGGAATCAAATCAAATCTCCCTAATTAACTATGACTACCCACTACTAACTCCATACTGATCATCTTAATAACATATCAATCTAATCAATACATCGACATAATAAAAACAAAATTATTGTAACTCATATAATGTGGATTGGAGATGAGTACTTAACATGTTGGACAAAACTTGTTTATAAAATTTCAATGTATTAATACGAAATCCAAATACATATTATTAAAAAAACGTGGATAATAAAAAAGTGGTGAAGATATAATAATAAGAGATATTGGTAAAGGTAGAAGCGCAAGTTGCGCAATAGGGGTAGGGGTAGGGGTAGGTGTAGGGTACTCCAATGGAACAAAAACAAAAGACAAGTGGGTGGGGGTTTTGTAAAGGAGGAAACGGCGGCTATTAGCGTCAGCAACTCAGAATTTGGGACTCTGTGGGCTACACTTAAGTCCCTCCTGTTGTTGTAGTAGAGTATTGTTTGTGTCTCCAAAGTACAATCAACTGGGGCTGGGGCCTCCCCACGTGCTTCTGCCCACCCAATTCATTCTTCTGCCTCGTTTTTTTAATATCAACTATTAAATAATTGTTGAATGTAAGAGCTTAAAAGTGATAATAATATTGATGCAAGAATTCGAACAAAGATTAGAAGAAGAGGAGAGAGCAAGGCAGAAAATGAAATTACAATTATTGTTGCAGGACATGGGAGATCCGTCCAACTCCCAACTCCCAACTCCCAACTCCAACCCCATCATCATCTCAATTCATCAGAGATGAGATTGGAACCACCATCCTACTACGATCCATCCCCTTCCCCTTCCCCTTCTTCCCATTCCTATGCATATTCTAATCTTAATGCCGATCTTTGGCCAAGATTTGAGCTCAATGCTTGTATATTGCATGCAGAGAGATCTATGTGGTTTGGACCACCTTCTATTGAAAAACAAAATCATAATCTTTCCTTCTTACTACCTCCGGCACTTCCTCGTGTTCTTCCTCCGACTGCTTTCCCCGCCGCCTTGGTGTTTTCCGGACATTCCTCCTGTCCCAATGCAGAATCCTTCAAACGGGCCAGCTTTCGCCCTCAAATTGTTACAACTCATCTCAGAGGAATTTCTCTTGTTCGAGATGCTGTATGTCTCGCTGCAAGAAGCAGAGGACGACGAGGAGCACGTTGGTGGCGTGGCCGAACGAGAAGAAGAACCAAAGGCCTCAAAGTCATCTTGGAACATTTCATCAAAGAGTTCTTGCAGCTCTTCAAATGTCTCGCTTCCGTTTTCCTGTCAATCACAGAACTACATTTGAACATGGCGGCACGACTCAGCCCCGGGTCGTTATTGAAACATAATTTTCATCATATGAAATTGTAAGCTATTAGGACCACGCACATCACGAGTTCTTCGTAAAGAACACGATGTGAACAATTCAAGTTAGATATGTGGATATATTCCAGTTGAACTCAAGATTCATTCAGCATTTTTCCGTGTCCTTTTCTTCACATATCGTAGCTTCTACCCTCAAAAGCCATAAAAATATAAAGAGGAACTCACATCAGATTTAGTTTGGCTCATCATTGCTGCCATTTCGTTCAAGAAATCGCCCATACCCTGCATTGCAATCCCAAGACAAATGCATCGTATCATCAATAATCACATTAACTTAAAGAAAACACACAAATTTGCATCTCAATGACCTTTTAGCCACTTTAATATAACAGATCAGAAGGGTCATTTCCACCCATAATCCGCCCTCATTCCTATTATCATTATATAATCGCAATTTGCATTCCTTCGACTAGAGCACATTGGGACCACACTTTCACTAGGACTTTCTTGATCTAAATTTTACACTTCTTATCTCACAATAACTCCCACACTCAAACTCTATGCTCTAACTCCTAAAAATTAAATGCAACTCCAACAACAACTTGCTTCCACTTTTAGCCAGTTGTAAATGCCCCCAACCTCATCCGAACCTAATAATGGATGAAAAGGGCTGTCAACTTGAACCATAAAGTAAGAACAATCAGCATTACCGACAGGGAATAATAAAGCGAGGAAATTGTTCAAGCTGCTACAAGGGCAAAGTAGCTTTCATCTTGAATTCAAGACCACTTGAATCACACACATTTAAAAGGGGTCACATGTAACATGTTCTCGCATTATATACTTACATTTTCGTCATCATCGTCATTGCAGTCATAGACTCCTACGTCATACAGAAACCTTTTGTTGGCATCCGAAAGCACTAATAACAACAATAGCATCTCGTGAGTCCAATTACAGTTCAAGAATGATTGCACTTGCAATCACGTTAGGCTTTGAGTAAACATTTCAGTAAAATATAACTCACCACCAATTATTATGAAAAGGGAATCCACAAAATGAACTACTGATCTAAAACTATTTGTTTCATAGAGCGAGAACCAAGATCAAAGAATCCAAAGCATATAAAATATTAGAGCTCACACAAAAAAGATTGTTCTACTCCACCAACCATTGATTAACACTGTTATTTGCTAGGTATTAAAGTTGAGAAACGAAAAATGAACTTTGCCGCAGTTAAAAGCTTCTTCAACTATACAATTTAAGCTCTTTATAGGCATGAAATAGCATGAAGATCCTTTCTTTTCGATGGAACACCAGAAATGTGATGATGATATGGAGTCACAGTTACCTGAATAGGCTTGTTGAATGGCTTGAAATTTTTTCTTTGCCTCTTCCACATACTTGGAATTCCCGGAAGCAGAGAAGCGATCAGGATGCCATTTCTGTTGCAGAGAGGCAAATTTACAGAACTCAATTCCCAAAAACACAAGGGGAAAAAAAACAGTTCTAATACTTTTCATAAAAAAAATCTCCCATTTTCACTCAAATAATTTCAAAAGCACGCAAATTCCATAAAATTTCATATGATCCTCGTGCATATGGTAAGAACAGCCGGGGAACATGAAGAATCATGAGTGATTTCCCGGAAAATAACATAATGCTACTCTTATTCTCAGGAAATCACGAGTTTGAAGGTCCACCAGCTCAAAAGAATCAATCTTTTCCCATGTCAAGAAAACAGAGCCTCCCTTCTCTACCCCTTAAACAGTCTTCTTTCACAGTGACCATTTACAAGAAATGCAATATTTATCCAGTTTTTCGTTTAAAGACAGCAAATTTACAAAAGGGTTGTTCTCAAAATTCTGACCAGTGCAAGTTTCTTGTAAGCATTCCTGAGCTCTGCATCAGTGCATTCTTTGTTCAACCCCATAACAGCATAAAAATCATTGCTTTTATCTTCATCGGCTGCCATTCCTCAACCCCACAATATAATCAAACTCAAAAACTCCAATCTTGTCGACGAATTATAACTATAAATTCTACTGTGAAGGCACCCTTTTCAAGAAACAAATACAACTACTATCCATATATATATATGCTTATTATGCATATAACATAATACAACTTCCTATGTGTATGAACTGGAAATACATAAAATATATGGCTCTTCAATAAATGCTAAAAGATTGCTACAAGACGTAACCTTAGCAATTTGGAGAGAGAGAGAGAGAGAGAGAGAGGGGAGGAAGAGAGCAGCAGCTCTCTGTCAAGAAGCCTCCAGAAACAGGTTTTAGAATTATTTATATATTTCAGAGGCTTCTTATAGTGAAGGAATGATGAAAAGAAGTGAATATTTATTTCAAAAAGGGAGAGAGAAAATGTTAAAAGGGAAATAGAATATGAGTGGGGCTGGCTCTCAGCCTCAGACAGAGGATTGTGGGGTTAATGATAAACGGCTTGGATTGTATATGGAGGTAGATATTTTTGCTGGGTGGGTCTTGTCTCCAGAAACTTCTCCATATTTACTGTTATACTTCTGCTTCTCTCTTTCTGATTTCTCCTTTCCCTCTATTTTGTGTTGCGTCATTTTATCAGTCAAAATATACTAATATGCATGCAACAAAACCATATATATATATATATTTAAAGATTAAAGGAAAAATGAGAAGTGTATTGACTAGAAAGCAATAGAACATATTGGGGGTGGGGGGGGGGTGGGGGTGGGAGTGGGGGGTAATTAAAAGCAAATCAAATGCTTTGGGTATGGGTATTATCAAGTAGACAAGTTGATTAATAATTGCAGTTTGGATTTGGTCTTTTCTTAAATTGATTTTAAGGGGCTAAAAAATGACTTTTACAGTCAAGGCTATCAATTCCTTTTTTTGTTTTTGGTGAGGAAAAAAAAACATAATTTAAATCTCAAACAAAATTGTTTCATTACAATTAAGAAGAAAAATAGGAAAAATATTTAAGGGCATGAGTTTCGGCGGCCGCATCTGACACGACACGAAGAGTAATATAATAATATAAAAATATTTAAATTGGAAAAGGTTGATGGGCCTTAGCCTTAGGCATTGCTTTTAAAACATGTCGTTATTGCCATTGCCATTGGTTGTCTGAGTTTTTGGGTGAAACTCTTCTGCTTTTTGTCCATAGCCTCAAATATTACTATTTATGTACTGATTCCTTCCCTTCTTTGCAGTAAAAATTCACTACATTTACCGTCTTGGTTCTCTTTTTTCCAGTTTTCAATTTCCTAAGTTAATGAGCTTTTTACTTTTAAGATGAGTGATTATTCATTTTTGTGTGGGTGTAATCACTATTTTTCTCTAACTTATGCATTTTGCTAAATTGAAATTTTGAAATAAAATATTCTTAGAAGATTAGCAGTACAACAGGGGGTGTGGGGGGAGGCCCATTTGCAAAACTATGTCACAAATGACGAAATTTTATTAATAACAATATAATATTGTTTGGGCTGAGGTCCAATTGCATATGAATAAGCACAAGTTGCTTGTTTATAACCGTGTGCTAAGTAGCAAGTTGGGAAATTGGATACAAAGAAAAGAATCAAATCCTTTTTGATTAAAGTTGAGTGTCTACCTTCCTCTTATAACTTTATTATGATGACTGCAGAGAATGGAGATTCAATCTTGACCAAACATTCAAGAATTCATTCAACCCTGTGTGTGTGTGTGTGTGTGTGTGTGTGTTTGGGGGGTAGGACCTACAAGAATCGCATTAATGAGAGACATATTTGATAGATGAGTGGGTGTTTTCTTGGAGTAAAGTAACCAGTGGGCAACTTGCACTTACATTTACTAATCTTTAGTCTCAAACAATTTGTGGCCAACCAAAATTGCAGCTGGACATTACATGGTTGAATCTACTGTTTCTGTTTGGTTCTTCTCCACCATGATTTCACCTCATTATTCTAAGACATCATCTTCTTTCACAACTTTCATCCCAACCTATAAAATACTAATATTTGATGTAACCACCATAAGTGTAAACGACCCTCAAAAGTTATATTTCTTTTCTCAAAATCAGCCTGCAACTGAAAAATCTCTTGGGGATCTATATGCTCTTTTCTTGTTGGCCCCCCCTCAAATTCTTCTTCACAACAAAAAAAATCTACTATGTTCGTTTCCTGTGTGCAGTGATGGTCCAGGTGGAGTGGGGAAATGCCCACGTGATCTTAGGGTACAAAGGACTCAAATGTGGTCGAAATCACGTCCCACGGGCGCACAGCAATCGCAACACTCCAACCACAAGAAAGGGAGACCATAAAATTGACAAAGTCGAAAAGGTTAACATTGTTGTAATCAGTGAAGTCAAGTCGTCTTCTCTTTCTTTGATGCCCATAACTAGTTAATAGGAAAATCAAGAAATTAAACAAGAAATGGAAGATGGAATGTTACTGCAGTAGAGCAGATGGCTAATAGAGTGAAAAAGAATAAAAGAAAGATGATACATATTTGCACAGTAAGAATGATAAGTCAATACCAAGGAGAAGAAGTATTGCACTTAATCCAGGACTCAAACTAATTTCACAAACTTCTCTCATGTATCAGTAACCTTACATCCAGAGGTATCATGATGGAACCAACTTATGAACTTAGACAGACGCAATCTCAATGTGGACCACTTCCTCTACTTGGGAAATCTAAAATGATTCGAATAATATGAGATAAATAGAGGGAAGTGTCTTTTACTCTATGGCAGATCTTGGTCCACAATCCACAAAGAATCCACGATGTTCCATTCTCTAGTTCACTTCCAACCATCCAAAGTTGTGTGTTGCTAACTTCTTGTGCTTAGCCATGATTTTAGAGGGTTTTGTAAGCAGAAAGCACTAGCAAGCTATTTCACAATACATGCTTATGGAACTAATAGGTATGACAATGAGTATTACTAATGGGATCAACCAACCTTCAGTATTGAATAAGGAAGAAAGTTAATGCAGCATATCTCATCAGGTTAATCAACTGAAAGCCAAGTAATGTGTTTATCGAAACCTAATTCCTTAACTTCAACTAATTTCAGTCAAAATTGATATGTGTGTCAAATGACACTTACCAAACTCCATTTTGATATTGCTCCGATTATACATCTGTTCACTAGCATCCATACGGTAAGCAGTAAACTTTTGCCATGCTTATTTTTTGGTCTCTGGTCACTGGCACCTAACTCTGCATTCTTAAAGCTTTAATCCAATCAATTTCAACTTGAAAATCACCTGGACCAGACCTAGCGCCTGGAACTCCACCTTCTGCATTGACCGATAGAGACATGCCGACAACTCGAGATGGGTTCATCTCGAGCTTTGCATCTATCACATTGCCCCTCCAGGTAGGCAGATATCGAGCAAGAGGAATCTGCTGAATAGCATACAGTTAAATTAAAATCTAGTCAACATTTTCAACTAAAATCATTAATAAATTCAGTTCAATCTTGCCCCAAGAACAGTGAGAGTAAGGTCAGCAGCCTGCAAACCCAAAACTTGACCAGCCTAATCATTTCAGTCGCAGTAACAAGATATATGCTCTATTGTAGCAATAGTAGTTTATAATCATCAAAACCATTTTAGAGTTTGCACAAGATCCTTTTTATCAGGAAACCAATTCTAGGTCATCTGCTTGCTTGGGAGCATTCATATTCATACACAAATTATATATATATATATATATATATATATATATATATATATATATATATATATTTTTACGATGTGTGTATATGTGTGCGTCAGAGGAGAGGGAGGGCTTGCCTTGGCAATATACCAGTTGCCCTTAGGCACAAAAACAAAGGCCTGCCATGAGTTATCTTCCTGTTGTCCAGGAGAATTCACCCAATTCTCCGTATAAATCTGCATTATAGATAGATGAAGATTCAAATAGCTTGCTTCTAAGCTTGTAAGATGTTAGTGTTTGGAAGTGCAGGATGACTATGAAATTCAAATCACTTAAACATAAAAAAAAGAAATCTTCTATATGTCCAGAGTATTATAACAGGCCCAATTTACTCACAGTAGAAATGTAGCATCTTCCATCTCCTTTAACTTTTAGGGCTAATGTGTCATAGGCATCCAAATCAATGAAGCCGAACTGCAAAACAAGTGGATAATCAAGGAAATGGCATTCAAATGTAACAGGATTCAAGGGAGTCTATGGCATTCTTATTCAACTTTTGGCACGTTAATCTAAAGACAATCATTTAAAAATTATAGATAATTCAAAATATCATACAAAATCTGCAGCTTGATCTCCACATATTCAAATGAACTATGAGTATCATTTACCTTCTTAGATCTCATTCCACAGAAGCCACTCCTACTTATATTCCATCTTGAACTTTCATCAACATCCAAAGAAAGGTTTCCGGAGAATACACCTATGACATACACCCACCAAAAAGAAAGTAAATCAAATTTTACTCCAGCATGCAATATAGGAAGGACTTGATAAGTGATTTTATAAATGGTATTGAATGACTTTGTCTTGCAGACTCACATGTTCCATGCGAACAACTAGTACATTTACAAAGAGGAGAGGCTATAAATCTTTCAGATATTCCAAAATGTGGAGAGGAAGAGTTATTGTTCAAGGAAGATTCAGGCCCTAAATCTTCTGAATTATATTGCCAACTACAGAATTCAATTGAGTAAATATAATTGTTTGTTGAGACAAGATGAAATAATTACTGACCTGTCCCACTTGATCCATTCACTGACTCTTTTATCTCCAGCGATGCTGATGACAGACCTGAAAAGATATTTTCACTGTTACAAGAATCCCAATGCATTTTTCATTTTATTTCTCAATTTGTAGTTTAGAAAAAGATTCTATAACTAATACTTTTCACTGTGAATAGCAGCTCAACTATTATTGCACTAACAAAGCAGCAACAATGTCAAACTTTTCTTCGAAAATATCACCATAAACACCATAATTTAGCTGCATGCTTCGAAAACTGTAGCATAGCACCAAAGAGAACACAAGAATGAAGGATTTTGTTATTTTCTTTACATAGTTGGATGTCAAAACATCAGGTTTCCCAGAATGATACCTCCATACTCAGAATCTGAATATAAATGCCACCGCTTTAGCTCCTCCTTCGAATCAAATTTGAAGATGTATCTTTCACTGGGAGGGACCAAGTCTTCAAGGTTCCATGTGAGAGCTGCAAGATGCAAAGAAAATAATAAAACCACATCCTATCTAGTTCTGCAAGTTTCAATTGATGAAAAATACAAACACGTAATTCTGCAAGCTACATTCCAAGAGCAAAAATGAACAAACAGAACTGGAACAAATCTTTTCCCCATATGCTTGAAAATTTGCAAAGTTCACTACACTTCTGCAGTCAGAAGGAATCAAATTATTCCACTTCTTGTCAAATTAATTAATTTTTCTAAACTACCTCAGATAACTGAAAACAACAAAATGAACAAACTTCAAAGGAGTTGCATCGTAGAGGGCCAAAATAAGTTTTGAGGACCGACAAAGATAACATTATACTTCACAAATCAACATAACCCCAAAAGCAAACAGGTAACATTGTAAAACAAACAATTGGGAAAAAGAAAAAGCAAAATCAAACACTTAAACGGATGATGAAGTAAAACAATGGAAAGAAGCATATTACCTCTCTTGGTTGCATTGATTGAAGCTTGCCACAATGCACGAAACCTCGACATCTTCTCCACTATTTTCTGAGAATTCCTGAAATTCCGTAACAAGGAGAAACTTTTATTTGATAATTAGTAAGTACATAGACGCCAAATTTGAGCTCCGACAAAGGTGAATAAGGAATCACTAATGGAAGAAGAAGCAAAGGAGGGATCAAATTGATTCTTTTTTCTGCCTCCAAAATCGAATTTTGCCCCTTGGAAGACTTCAGCTGGACTGAGGAAATGAAGAAGAGGAAGAAAAGAGGAATGGCACCGTTTGCAGGGTAACTTAAAAGCGCATTTTCTACTACTAACCGGAGGTAGAACGATTCTAGACTTCTTTTTTGAAAATTATGAATGGTGCAAATTTATTAACAAAAAATGTCTTAATCCAATTTACTAAAAACTAATTAATCACCCACAAGTAGTTATATGTTTGGTGCCAAATAAATTTTATAATTTTAAAAATTAATTATTATTTTATATATATATATATATAATTAAAAATAGAAAAAGTCTATGAAGAATTATTAAAAAAAGAGTACGAGACGAAAAAACATGTGGAAGTTGAAAAAAGAATAAGAAATGTGTGAAAAAGTCTTGCCTGATCAGTAAGAGTGAGATCTCGATCTTGATCTCACGACTCTCAATCTCCCACAAACACAAGTGAATGTTTGCTTTATAATAAGTTTATTATTTATTTATCTTATTTTAATATATTTGTTTATTTAAATTATTGATGTGTTGAATAATCTTTAAATTTAATTCTACCGAATAATGTAATGAATAACATCTCCGCATTGCTTCAATTATGTGAAGACATAAATTTTTCAAGACAATAATTGAATATATTAAATAATATAGAGATGACCACATATACCCCAAAATACTGATTAATGGAAACATCTTGAAAACAATTAATAAATCAAGATGTCCAAAATAAAAATATATGTATTCTTCCTTTCCGGAAAAATTATAATTTTAGAACGTTTTTCTAAGATGTAAAATTAATTTTACTATGTTTTTCTTTTCATAGTGTAGGACTAATAGAACTAACTTTGCAATGCTTTTCTATATTATAAGATTAATATTGATTATTTTTAAAAATATGAGACTAATATTGCAAACTTTTTATATTAAAATTACAATCTTCTCCTCCCTTGCGAAATGCAAAAAGATTATGAGAATACAACATAAATAGGAATAGCAGCAAGTGTCCGAGAGAGAGTGTCTGGGAAGTACCTGTCCTTTCTAGGCTTTTCTTGAACCCAATAGAACCATCTCCCCTTTTGCTCTTAAAATGGCGGAACCAGACCTTCTCATCCACTTATTTCGGCATCGAATACATTCCCAATCTTCTGGCCGCCCGACTACTGACAGAGGAGATGAGCGCCGTGGTGGAAGCATTGAGCGAGCTGCTGAGCCTCCCGGAGACCATGGAGAAATTCGTGCTCTCTTCTTCTCGTCCCAATGACGTCAACCACAGCCACCGCGGTGGAGGTGTTGGGACTCTGCCGGTGGACATTCTCGACACTCCCAAAGAATACATATTCTACATGGATGTTCCAGGGCTCTCCAGGTCGGATATTCAGGTACCCAAACCCGTATCAATGCGGAAGCTAACAACTTTTTCGTTTGTATTAAAAACGAATTATGTAAGAATTTTGGGTGTGAATACAGGTCACAGTTGAAGAGGAGAACACGTTGGTGGTAAAGAGCCACGGGAAGAGGAAGCGGGAAGATGGGGAGGAAGAAGGGTGCAAGTATATAAGACTGGAGAGGAGGCCGCCGCAGAAACTGACTAGGAAATTCAGGCTGCCGGAGAATTGCAATGTGTCGGCGATCACTGCAAAGTGTGAAAATGGGGTGTTGACGGTGGTGGTGGAGAAGCTGCCGCCGCCGCCTAAGCCCAAGACAGTGGAAGTTGCCATATCTTGAAATTAAGGAAAAATCAGGGTGCCTGCTATTTATGTTGTTTTAGGGACTGATACTTAAGCTTAAGTTGAGTATGAAGTGTGTTGTTTGTAATGGAATTGCTGTATTGTAAGAAATTCATGGAGAGGAGAGCGTAGCTTTGCTTCAGACCTTTTGTTCACAATGTGCTTTCAAACATTAAACACAAGATGAATGATCAGGGCATAAATTATGTAAATAAAACCTTATACAAACAAAATTTTCCCAAAGGAAACAAGAGCCAAAGCAATAATATTTTAGTGACCACCCTTCAGATGGGTTGTTGCGAGGATTTAAACTTCAAATGTGGTAGTTCTGTTGTAAGTTGGAAAGTTGTCTGGGCCACGATGTCAATACCTACGCACCTGTTTAGACAGCTAGACGTGCATCTTTGCCTCCTTTCTGACTTACAAAAATGGACCCTGCGGTTAAACTTTTCTCTTCTTCTTTGATTTGTTCCTTTTCTTTTTCTCGGATGAATTTGATTCAGGAGCATCGTCCTCCATCAAGTGTTGGTAATCTTCAAGACTTGCAAAGGGAGAAGCTTTAGAATCGTTACGGGATCTTCGTTTCTTTCTCCTTTGATCAAAGCCGTCGTCAAAGTCACTTCCATCATCAGCGTCACCTATTGCAACATCATCATCACTTCTTCCATCATCAGCTTCCCCTATAGCAATATCACCGTCGCTGTTGTCGCTGTTTCCCCTGGAGCTGGTTTCATCGTTCTCAATATCTTCATTGTCAATATCTGACGGGATGTCTAATTCTTCATCACTTCCATCAGCAATCAGATCTTCATCATCTTCATCTGCAATCTTGTCCAGGTCATCATAATCATAATCACCTTCTTCTGAAGTGGGGTTGACAGAATCCAACATATTGTCAATCTCTTCATCGTCGCTTCCCCTCATCACCATCGACAGCATATAATTCTTCAGCAGCCTCATCGTCGGCTGTCTTCTTCTTTTTCTTTTTTGGTTTCTTCGAGGAACTCATTTTGTTCAGGTAGAACTTATGGAAAACAACATCCTCAGGAGGCACATCAGATTCTGCCAGTGATAAGATTTCTGATCCTATCAGCTGGTGGTTCATGTCAATCTGCAAGAAACCGGCAAAGTTGCAGTTACTCTGGAACAGTTGCACCTAGCCGGGCAAAAGTTGGTATAAAGGAATTCGAAAACAGAAAATCTCTTCACCAAAAGAGTGAGAAATGTAAAAGTTATCATATCAAGTGTACTGCAGCTACACAATAGTACCAGCACTTCCACTATCTGAATTAGCAATATAAAATAAGTTCACGACTTGAATCATTAAGGTCTTTCCCTCAAAAGTAAAGGTCATGAATTAACAACCAAACATCTCTAAATCAGGATACTTTCTCAAATTATATTGCTCAGCTTAATAAGACGACTTACTTATCAACACCTTAATAAATATACTAAGAAGAAAAAAAGAACATCTTATTGTGAGTAGAGGGGGCTGACACACTAACCTTCTTGGCAGGTTCAATCTGGGAGGCACCATGCCATATACTTTGCTTTGGTTTCTTCTCCATGAATTTGTCTAGGAATGCACCAAGCGAAAGGTCACTAAGCGGATTGCCATTGTATACGATATTGACCCCAGAAAGAAGAGTTCTGGCCATGGCAGCTACCGAGGGGTGCACATGTGAGGCGAGTACCATCAGCTCCCACCAGCCTACCTTATCTGCATTGCTGTTGCTCATGAAATTTAGGAAGCATAATAGTAAGTACAAATGAAAAGATAACTGACCCAGAGACAATAAGATAACACTTAAAATAATGTGCACAAAGGTACCAATTGTTTATCTTAATATAATTCTCAATTGGTATTCGGGCAAATTAATAGTTAAATTTTTGCAATGCCTTTCCTGGAAAACCTTATCATATTCAAATTCCTCGCTATAGAATACTCTCCAAAGGATTACACCTATGCACAAATCATTGGATTAGGCAGAAAACTCGAAGTATCCATGCTTCTCAAATTCCCGTATGCACAGTTGGACGATTAACACTCAGAATAAACTCACAACTATACAATTGTAAAAATTACCAATAAGTAGGTTCCCTATGCCGTGGGTTGTAACCTCCGGGCAACATTGGACTTTGATGATTCTGGACTTCGTGATCAGAAGTTGGCTTAAATTCCTTATGTTTAATGAGACCACCTTCCCCAAGTAAATCATCTGTATCATTGAGAGTGTCGCCATCAGAACCAGAAGATGCAGAACCGCTTTCATCTGGTGATGATTCGCTATCATCATCAGATTCTTTGCTGATGTCAGCAACACGCCCTTTATTGTCTCTGTTAGGTACAGGAATGACTTGGTTGTCATCATCTTCTGTAATATCTTCAAAATGCAAGATCGTCATCAGCATCAGCAGCCTCATTTTGAAGCAGTACATTCCTACATGATAGAAGTGTTTCAGAGAAAAGATTGTTTTATCTTTGCAACACTGCATAAATAGTTTTCCCAGGTAAAATAGTCTACCAAAGAGGAGGTCGTGCTTTAAGGACTTCAGACAGCAGAAAAAGGCATCCACAAGCATATTGAGGTGGCAGCTGTAGGGCAACCTGCCAGGCGACGGAGCAGTCAACAGAGTACAACAACAAAGAACAGTGCATAGTGTCAAACTATAAAACCAGCTCTGAATAAATTAAAATAACTAAAGTCATAAAAGGTTAATCTCAAGCTGTTCACTATTCTTGTGCTTCAAAACGCCCTGTGTTACAATTATTGTTTATATTATTATTATTATTATATTATTATTATTATTATTATTTATTATATTATTATTATTATTATTATTTATTATTTATTATTATTATTATTATTATTATTATTATTATTATTATTATTATATTATTATTATTATTATTATTATTATTATTATTATATTATTATTATTATTATTATTATTATTATTATTATTATTATTATTATTAATTATTATTATTATTAGTAATGCAGATAAGAACATGCACATCTACAGTCCACTTTATCTTGGGTTGCTTCTTCTCTTTGTGTGTCAGGGCTCGAACTATATATGCTCTACATCTTGCAGAAAGCAACAATAAAAAGAACAGCTTAAGTACGTAGACAATTAATTGGATTTTATCATCGATCATGCTCGAACAAAGATCTAAAATTGATAGTCCCATTAAGTGTCCAATATAAAAAAGAGAACCTAAATTCTGGCTCCGGACTATTTTTGAGATATCATACATTATATGTACACATATGTCTGCATGAGCGTATGAGTTGAAGTAAAGATTTCACCACATTCTCAAAGACTACACCATCACTGGGAAAAGGACAAAATACTCTCAATGCAGACCTGCAACAAACGCTTGGAGAAGGCAGCAACTCGCTTTATATTGATATCATTCTTCATTGCCCTCAATATTAATGCAATAAACATTTCCTCCTGTAGAAGTTAAATGGAACACAACTAAACAGTGAAAACTGATCTTGGGGAAAAGAAAGAAAGTACAAGAGAAAAAATCAGTAAAGTTTAGGATAAAAAGCTTACACAATAAAAAAAAAAATATTCAGTTCACTTTAACACAACTCATCAGGCAAATACTTCCCCACTAGCAGGAAAAGGAGCTAATAATCCTTTACATTGCCACAAAGACAAATAATCATCCAAAAAGCACCCACATTCAAGTAACAAGTTCCCCAGCATCTAAGTTTCTGATTTATATGCTATCCCTTGCAGTTAGAATAATTCTGTGAGGATAAAATGTAAATGTTGACTTTTGCTGTCAACAGAGCAGTTTACAGGAACAAACAAAATTACGTAAAGTGCAAGATCTAAGAATACAAAAATAGATAATGTCACTAGCCTTTGAAGAATTCATTGCAGCTGGGAGCAGGAGTTTTGAGTACAAGGCACGATAAAAACGGTCACTGACAATTTGATTCTTGGATGAGATTTTGTCAAGAAGCATTAAGGCTTGAACTCCAACATTGAAATTCTTAGAATGAACCTGAACATTAAAGCAATTTCTCTCTTATAAGATATCCCAGATGCTACTATCATATGGAAATAAACTTAATTTCCAAAGAAGTTTCTGGGGATCAAAGGCCCTACCAGCTGAAATAATATCGGTGTCTGGACCTCTATTACATCGTCAGCTTCATCCGTGGACACAAATGGGAAAGCTCTATTGACGCCCTGCATAAGAGGAAAATGGAAGCTGTTAAGTAACCACTGTGGGCAGCGTTTCTGACACCGCAACAGACCTATAGGATATCCGTAGGCATGAAATAAGACAACTTGGAAACTAAAACAAATAATTACTGATTTTTCATTCAGTCAAAAAAAAGATGTTTAGAAAAGACTAACTTCCAATATCTATGCATTATGCTTTACTGGAATTTTTTATGTTAATATTATACCACAGTTCAGCATTACATGGTGCTGTCCAGCAGCCTCGTACCTAGAATTTCTTATGAACTATGTGACTAAGCATATACCAGGTTGCTAGCATCAAACCATGGTATTGAATCCAGTTGGCTTGGTGCTTACTCTATCGAACATGATATGGAGGCAACAAAAACACAAATACAATTTGATGATCAGGGGAAGAATTGTTTTTGGCTATTGGGGGCGTTGTAAAGAAGCATCATCCCAATATTCAGGATCAGGCATTAGGAATGGATGCCTAGAATATCAAAACTCAATGCATGGCATAGTTAGAGCTAAAAAGTCTAGGCAAGATGTCCACTATTTTAACTAGGAAAGAAAAAAAGGTGGCTTTCACTGACAGCTAGAAGAGCTGATAATAATCGCGAATCCATTTCAACATGTGTTTCCAATGTGCCTTTCAGTTTATCCTTCTTTGAAGAACTGGAAGCTTTTTCAACTTCCTTTGCTGCAGATGGTGCTGCTCCGGCCTCTGATATCAAAACCTGCACAAGTAGGAAATATCTTTAAATCCTTTCACTGAGGAGAAAAAGGTGTTACAGTAAAGATGCTACCTTACAGGATGGGTCAGATGAAAATTGGATGAATCACTTGGAACAGAAATAACCACGAAAAGTGATGGATGCAAAAAATGAAATCTTCAGAAACTACCTTGAAGAGAGCAAAATAAATATCAATCAACCGTTTTGCTGCTTTAGGTCCATCTCCTTTGTGACTCAGACGAATTTGACTCAAAAAGTTCACCTGTACATCAGTAGGCATCAAAAGAAATAAGGTTGGCAGTATCAGGATTAGGACATGAACAAGAATCAGCTTACAAAATAAGAATCAACTGCCATTAATATCTCATAGAAGAAGACTCGCAAGAAAGACTCACAAGAATCAACAAATTAACTAACAAATAGTGTCAGCAAACTCTTTCTTTCTTCTTCTCATATCTCTCTTTTTTCCTTTTCTCATCAGCGCTTTAAAGCTAAGTTGTTTATGAGATTCCAACAATCATACTCTTCCATACAGAGTAAGCATAATTGACGAGTCATCAACCAAAAAATAAATAGATAAAAAAGAAATAAATTTAAACTCGTATCAAATTGATCTCAACTTAAAACAACACTTCTGATGTTGCATACTAAACATGTAAAGCTTAGTCAAACATTAACCAGAGAAAGAACAGATCACCAGGGTATTGGGTATTATATTAACAGTAAAGGCTGGGAGAAAATTGTGAGCATACAGCATGATACTTGGCTCGCAATCCAAGACGAGGTCGAAAAAGGAAAGTGTCCACTTCATCAATCACGACTGCCTGTATAGAATAGGAGAAACTTTTCAAGACTCTATTCCATTGATCACTTGGAAAATGATGTATTAAAAAGGTACAGCTTTCAAACAGCAGACTTTTGGGACATCAGAATTACTCACAAATTAACCAGAAGAACCAGTAATGGCTAGATTAGAAGTGTTAAAATGAATGTGCCAAAAAGTTAAGGATATAGCACAAGGTACAAAGAACATGAAATTACCTTCATATTTGGATGCTCAGCTAAAAGATTTGCCAAGTGATAATCAGCATTTGATGCGACTTTATTTTCAGGATCCCCAAGCTGTAAGCAAGTCAAGAATAAGAGAACATTAATTAGCATATCCATTGAACCATAGGTAACTGTATTGACAGAGGAATGCAAGTACACCTTATTCACCAATGAAGAGAGTAGCCGGCGCTCTTGTTCTGATTTGCTCTTCAGCAATGTATAGTCTGACACATTGGATCAAACAAGGAAACAAGTAAGAAGATCAATGGTTTTGTGTTGGCTTCAGTTTCAGCTCCTTTATGGATGTGTAGCATAATATAAAAGAATATCAAGGTCCACCACTGATCTACATTATCTACTAACTAAATTATCTCAGAAGTTAGATATCTCAGATTTTATCATGAAGGAGCAATACACAAATAATCTATCACCACTTAAGCACTTATAAATGCTAAGCATGCACGTGCATAAGGTGTACAAACCACATTGACCAAACACAGATGAAATGCTAACCTTCAGTGCCATGCTTTTGAGCTTAACTATTACGTCAAGTGAAGCTTCCTCAAGTGCAGATATAAATTTTTCATACCTGCAAACCAGTATGTTTCATGTATCTAATAGTCACTATCAATAAAGTATGCCCTTAATGCCACAGATAGTTTCATATATTCATCTTATTATTTTACATGAATAAAAAATTTATTTGAAGTGCAACTCATCAACAAGATCCAGAGGTTAGTCAATACCTTTCCTTTAAACATTCCTCCCAATGCCAAAAGAGTAAAGAGTAACCATCTTTTGTATCAGGCAGATGATTTAATGGTCGCTGAAAGAGAGTTTTCAACTTGCGATCTGTGGTAGTAAACTGGAAGAAGAATTTAGCAAATATCAAATAAAGTGCAAAACTGTAATGCCACCATAACAGTATCCAGTAGGAAACACATAGATATCTGTTGTCTATGCATACAGCAGGCAGAAAATTAACCTATCATTCACGAAACAAGCTGAAAAGAGGCAATTGCTTGAGTAAATATTTGTTCTTATCCTTTGAGAAAGTTTCCCAAGATAAACATCTGCTGTGGAACTTTTTTCTTTTGAAAAGCAAAAGGGAATTACAATAACTATGGATACTCACATGATAAAAATTTCTTTCAACGCTTCAAAGGCTGTGAATGCATGCCGTTTCCCAACTTTTGACGTCACCATTCCTGCACATCATAATTCTCATAACATCACCTTACAAGTCATCCAGAATATAATAACCATTTATAACAATCAGCCACATTAACAGGTACATGAATAAAGCAAATAATTATCTGGACAGTACAAAGAATATGAAAAGCACATGAAGTTTCAAGGGTTACATAGAAAACTAAAATAGGACATAAATTTAGCTTTCTGCAAAGGTAGAGATAACAGCAAACCAGTGACATAATTTTTTCCAAATGCACTGAAAACTACTTAATTTCAAATTAAGCTTTCTGCAAAGGCAGTCTTGAGTACATTGACTTTATAATTATTGTACGCAGTAAAATCACAATCAGGTAATCCACTAGAATGCTAAACAGCCTATGCTGCACTCACAACAAGAAAGTATATTTTCCCAGTGAATGGTTAGTCCACGAAACATTTTACATAAAATCACAATCAGCTCAAAACACAAAGAACCAACAAAATCATATTACCCAAAAGCGAGTCAATTGATCTCAAATTTGCAACCGCGTTATCACCAATCAGAACAGACAGTGCCGAAACCTTATCTGCAGCTGTTCCCGACCTCTGTGTAGCGACAAGCATCTTAATATCCCCATGTTGCCCTCGTGATGACAAGTAATCCTGTGCATATTGCACCAACAACCGCTCTCCCAGCTCTTTCTTCTTCTCCACCAAACTCCTCCATTCCTCGACACTATTAAACTCAATTTTCTTATCCTTTCCAATCAACTTCTCCTCCAGCTCAGCAGCATCGTCATGCCACACCCCTAATGCACTGGCTTTCACCAATGGGAGCTTCGGAAGATTCTTAAATCTGTTGTTATCAGTTTCCGCCAACAAATTACTGTTTCTGGGTTCGTACTTTTGGTTTTTAGCTGGCTTCTGGTCTTGTCTGGGGTTTGGTTTACGATTTTTGATGTTAAAGTTTTTCTGGGATGAATTCTTTTGAGGTTTAAATAGGTCCCGTTTTCCGGAAATCGGAATCATTGAAGCCGGAGGAGGGCGCGGTGGCGGAGGAAAATCCGAGGGAGGAGGCAAAGGAAGCTAAGTCGGATTGGAGGGTGGCAGTGTCTTCTGAAGGTTTGGGTTTTCTAACGGCAACCATTGTTGTTGGACTCTGATACTGAGAAGAGTGGGAGAGAAGAAGGGTTTTTTTAAGGGTTTTGGAGAACGATGCGACGTCGGATCCAGCCCCAGTGAACATTGCAGTTATACTGGAATTGGGCTGAAAACTCAGCCTCTTATTGGGCTTTGGGTCTGTACTGATTGCTAAGCTCGCTTATTACCATCCATGTGGGCGTTTCATATTTCTCAAGAATAGTTGAAACATAAATTACGACCACCTTTATTAAAATTTGATATAATTATAAATATTTATTATTATTTAAAAAATTATAAATATTTTCTTGATCGTGGGCCGTTACAATTATCCCCTTTCGTTAGTCTTTGTTAATTTTCTATTTATTTTTATGGTGAATTTACTAAAATATTCTTGTGGACTAAGAATTATAAATTTTGTTTGTTTTCAAAAATTTTCTGATTGTTTTCATTGATGAAGTCAATAATTTTGTTTTCATCCATCTTGTTTGATTTTTTTATAAGTTTTTAATTTGAAAAAAATATATAATAATAGCATAGTTGATAATTCCATACATTTTTTAGGGATTACATAATTTCATCAAACATCAATGAAATATTTATAATTTTTCAAACAATGAGTAGTATTCGTAATTATGGAAAACCTCTGTAGAGGTCGTTCTAACATACCCTAGTTGATAAGTAAATGCTAGTTCCTTGACAATTATATACAATCCTCCAATTTATGATTTATTTGATTCAAGTGACATGAAAGAGAAACTGAAAAAGCAAGGAGAATAAAAAGAATAATAGTTTTTCTTCGAATTGTTTTGTATGATTAAAAAGAAACTAAATTTCAAATACCTTCGTGTTGTCTGATAAGAAAATAAATTGAGAAGAAAAGAATAATTTTGATAATTTTGATAATTAATCACTTCTCTTCATTTTGTATTAAGTTAATATTATACTACAATAATTTTAGTATATCAAAATTTTAAAAATTTTATTAATAAAAGTATTCATCAAAATGAGTATTGAAACTATTTGGTTTAAATGGGAAAAAAAAATGCTATCAAACCTTAAATAAAGGATCGAATTTAACTCCAAAGGTATTTCATATACATCCAACTTTAATTCCCTTCCAACTATTCTCCCTAATCAAATACCAAAATTTTTTTTATACATCTATTTCTACTTTTTTTTTTTTTTTTTGGTACACCCGCTTTTCGCCCCAACCCACTTCTTCATATTTTTTTGAAAAAATTACATAGTGTGAAAGCATGGTTAAGCTCAAGTATGACTTACTTTTCTTTTCTTTTTTTATGTACGCATACAATGGTGGAGGTGAAGAAATTTTGAGTTAGTTTTTAACAAGTAATTTGCATATTATTATATATAGATTTTACAAAAAAAAGTTGAATTTTACTTTTAAAGATGCAGGATTTTTATTCATCGAAAAGGGTAGAGAACTTATACAATATTCAACAGACTCTCAAATATATATTAGATGGAAGACATTACATAGTCGGAAACAGAAATGTAATGTTATGGATTATTGAGAGTGCATGTAGGATTCAAGCTTTACGTGACGTGAATTCTCACTAACGTAATGGGTGAAACAAGTTCGCCAGCTCTTACTGTATGTATGTAATTTTGAGTCACTACAGTCACCATCAAGTGCGTTCATGATAGTAACCAGAAACAGTAAAAGTGACGGACGATACCAAAATTCTATACCAAAAGAAACAAAGATGGCAATAACATAATAATTATATTACAAAAACAGAATAACAGTAAACAGTAGCTACGGAATATTTACAACCTAGAGAAAGGACCAAAGAAACCAGAGGGGGTTGCAGTATTACTATGTTTACTCTCTCATCTGAATCATTTCCTAGACTGGTAAAATTAGTTCTGCAAATGTACAATTTGAGAATACCTTCGCTTCATAATAATTCTATGCTCTGTACCAAAAAATCTTCACCATTTCCTTCTCTAGTATCACCTTTTTTCCCATTTATTTTCGGTTACTAATCAACATCCTTCGGATGAATTCCTCAAGACCAATAACAGCAGCAAATTAGCTTGGGATGAATTTCGTCAACCTCAAGGAAAAAGCATATTTCCATGGTTGACCCAATGAACAAATGTTTCAGAAAATCCTGTCAGATCATTGGAGCTGCATGCGCCACTGTAACTGAGATCACCACTAGCCAGTTCCTTTCCCTGGAATACAGGAAAAGAGCATATACAACAAGAACCAAGCAGTCAACGTAAAGGAAATATCTTATAGCTTAATAATTCATTTACTGAACTGGATAAAGGTGATTATGCAACAAAAAGAATGGGTGTTGTGAAAGAAACAATATACACCTAAAGAAAATTATCAAGTTCAGCCAATAGCACAATAATCTTGTTAAGGGTAAATTTTGTTCGTAGGTTAAACAATGTGCTGTAAGCAAACAGACCTTAATGCTAGATCCAGAGCGATAAGATGAGCCTGCTTCCACTTTAATTTCGCCCGATGACAAGCCAACATAAGGAGATCCAATTAGCCATGACCTGCAACCACCAAGGACAAAAATAACATTTCTGTTATACTTTCATTTTCTATACAGTGGAAAGATCTCCCTCAAAAGGAGAACCGCACTTGTTCCAGGTCCAGGTCGGATTATTCAGCAAGCCGTTACAAAGATAGAAATATATGATTACAAGAATAGAACATAAACATGGTCTGCCTGACTCAACTATGAGAATGGTAACATGAGGTATACAACATGTAACATTGTATACAAACACAAAGATTTACCTCTCGTATGTATCTTCTTCACACGAATTTCCAGATGAAGAAAGCCAATCAACATCAAGAAAATTTGAACAGTTAAATGAATCTCCACGTTCAACAAAATATATGCTGTCATTTTCAAGATAGTGCTCTGGTTGCATATCAGGGAAAAGTTGTCTTCGAGACATTGACGGGGTATACCTACAAAAAGCAGCCACTATTAGAGATAGTTGACATGAAAGAGATTACAAACAGAAAAACACATAAACCCAAAAATGAGAAGTCAGAAACAGCAGTATATGGTACTCATTAGGATCCTTGATTAGGCTCCATCCTATAACTTGAGGCATTTTACTACCGCTGCATAACTGTTTTGTGCATGTGAAGCTCAGAAACTATAAGCATTTAGCAAAAACAATTTCTAGAGGAGAACAGCATGACAATAGATAAAGTTATTAGACATGTCGGCAACGAAAGTTATAAATTCAGGGGAAAAATTTGGAACTTGGAATATGCAAAAGTTAGAGTTCCATGGAAATTGCTGAAGAAAAATGTCCACTTGAATGGTTCACACTTGGACCATCCAAAAGGTAATCACTGGTCTAATGGGAGCCTCATCTAGTTTCAATCTGTTACCACTCACCTGGAATAAGACATATCACTCTCACAAGTTGAAAACTCTGGAGTTGAATCTGAGTGACCCATGTTACAGCCTTGCATTTTTGCAGGCAATGACCTGTGAGAATTGTCCATCTGTATAACCTTTGCATCATCAATAGGTGAGTTGCTGTCGCAAAGGATGTTACCATCAGACAGTGACCTTTTGATTATCGACCTGCAAATTCAGATTTTCATCACATTAGTAATACAGAGAGAAAACAATTTGATGGATTTTCAGTACCATAGCACATGTTAAAGAGTCTAGAGCTCTGCAACCCCCATGTTTCTGTGGACCACTTATAAGCATCTGCTCTGCTTCCTTTCTCCTTAGAGTCTAGAGCTCTGCAACCCCCTAGCATAGTTGCTTCTCATGGTTTACCATGAACCAATGCCATCAATTATTTGTATATTATATATAATAAATATGGTATGTGATTCTCAGATCAATTCTTCTATGAACTGGAAGAGATTTAAATTTCTATTAAAGTAAATAATTAACTCTTGGCAAGTGAGGAAAAGAGAAGGAAAAAGCAAGTGAAGAAAGTGCATCATCTCCAACCCTTGGCTGCGTGAACCATGAATTTAGGTATGAGCACACTAAACAGTAGTGACATGTTATAAACAAATTACAATACCATTTGAAAATAATTCAACTCAGTATATATCTTTTATCAGACGTTGAATCGAGTAAAACTCTCAAGCATATAGCCGCAACGTCAGTTTATATGTGAGAATTACCTAGCATTTTCCTCTGCAAAATCAGAACCACGCCTTCCAACATTGTAATGCTGATCAGAATCTAGTTCCCAGAGAGCTGGTTTACCCGGTTGTGGTTGGAAATGCCCCAAGAACCTGATCACAAACAATTAAACATACTATAATTGCAGGGAAACAACAGGCTAAATTTGTATTCTAATGATTTTCTTGTGAAAGAAATGAATGGTGATAAGAAACTTCAAAAGAATCATATATAAACATCTTGGAAAAGTTTGGGATGGTCAACTGGCTTACACATTGATGGCGTCTTGTTTCTCAGCGTCCATGTAAGCATTACTATAGTAACGTTGAAGAGTTCTCAATAACTCTTGAGACTGAGTTGCTGCTTTCCACTGACCTCTTCTCTCTGAAAAGATCTGTTTCATATAGCCAATGGGCAAGGAAAAACATGGTGAAATTGATAACTCAAGAGCACAAATATAGCCAAGAATGAGCTTATACCGAACAGTCAAGCAGAACTGAGAATAAAGGAGAAATCAAATGATAGTACAATTTATTCATTGTAGCATTTCTTTCAATGAGGAAAATGCTGGAAAAACTACTCATGCCATTGGTCGATATAAAGGAATATCATGTTGAGTATGCATGCCAATATCACATTTTCAGATGTCACATTCGTCATCTTCCCAGATAACTTAAATTTCCCACTACATTTTGAACGAAAATACTAAGCAAAAATTCCTTTTGAATTGCGAGTACAATAACTTCTCAGGAAAATAACTAAAGCCCACCTTATTGTGTGCTGCAGATCCACCATATTGAAGAGCAAGTGTGTCACCCATAGCTTCATATGTCTTCATTAGATCATCAGCCAAAGGGGAGTCTAAACTAATGCTAGGAACATTAATGTATCCTAACGCATGCAACTGATGACCAAGAGCAACCAGGCCATAGACATATTGTGCAACATTTGTGCGATCTAAACAGTCTATGCAATTTGTTCTTAGAACCCCTTTCTGAAACACTGGAGGCTTGAGAAAATGACTTTCATTCACATCACGGCCACTAGTGCTGTCTTCTTGGGCATCCTTAGTCACATTGCAAAGGTCCTCATCAGCAAAATCACCATTGCAATTGTTACTGCATGGGAGTTGGCTGCAAAACAGTTGACAGATGATCAAGATCATCAATAAACACAGAAACAAAGCATCAGCATTTTGTCTCCTGATCACACCATCAACAGTAAGTGCATCTCAGGGGCTCCAGAGGAATAGTATAAAATTGTATCAAGGCTAAGTGTTACCACAATACATAAGTAACATGTTTCCAGAAATTTTTACATAGAAAACATAACAAACAGTAAATCTTTGATGACCATATGAAGCAATTGTCAGTCAAACGGTATGGTATAGAACTCCCACATAAGCCTCACGCCAATCTTGAATAGTAATTGTCTTGAATCTTAACACCAATAACGCACTTTATCTTATAAATATCCATGAAGCAGTTGGTTTATCAAAAGACCTCCTAGTCTTCACCAAACTAACTGAGCATGACACACAGCCCAAAGCAGCCTTCAGAACAACAAATTAGCAAGCCTGATTTCCGCAAAGATGAAAATACATGTTTTATGTGAATGATGGACAAATACTCAATTTGATTTTTATTACCACTTTGATGAAATTGGATGGCCTAGTCAGAGAACCAGTTTATCTATTTTTCTCACCTTGAAGATGGGAGCACTTGACAGTAAAAGAAGCCAGTTAGATCCAATGCATTAGCTGCCACTTTGACTAAATATGCCAACACATTTGATGCTTTGCTGTAAAATAGAAAGAACAGAATTTTCTAGTCAAATATTCTAAGGAGTGAATCGAAGCAGGACAAATTAGAACGAAAGAAGATATGCCAGTTATACTTTCTGGAGTATTTACTCAAATCCCAGTGAAGAAACTTCAAGCGATTTTCATGGGTAAGATCTTTATTAATAGCTTCAATAGCATGAGCAAACTCTGCACGGAGAATGGATTCTCTGGGCTTCTTTTCACGAGTCTGGCAATCAAGAAAGAGAATAGGAATTCAAACAGTAAACATCAGGATAATGTACTTTGGAGAAGAATGATGTAATCAACACCAGTCCATCACTTAATAAAGTATACCTTAATCAAATTCAATATATAATAATAGGATTCCCATATCTCTTGACTAGGTTCTCAAAGTGAAGTTTGGTGGCTTCATACTTGTCGTCCTTCTTCGATACTGAACCATAAAATAGAGTCAGCAAAAGAGTGTGCTATTAGCACTTAGAGTAAAGTATCTGTGTTACGAGCCATACATATGATGTCGGGTTTAATATTCAATCGCGAGGTCTCCTGTGACCAAAAGAGGGGTATTGAACCCCGGTTCTGCACAACAGAGGATATCTGTATGGGGCTTCCTTCAGGCGCATTGTCAAGCACAATTTGTTCAGTCTCAACATCATTTGCTACACGGCCCTTCTCATTCACCCCCCGTTTTAAGTATCTGCAGTGTGCAAGCAGCAATAAAGAGTGAGTATAAAGATCAACAAAACTTAATTTTCTTAATTCTGATATTAATCCTCCAATAGATGAATATAGAGGCTTTCTAATCCACCAAATCAGTATCCAATTGCAAATATTTGTCTTGTTGCACAAGTGTCCATGCAATGTATATTATACCCAAGATGAACATAGAAACAGACTGTGAGAGTTACATCAACTTAAGAAATGGAAAAAATAATACTGCACATACACTATAATCATTCTATAGAAGCAAGAGATATAGAGTAGAATAACAATCATGGATTACAACCATTCTATAGAAGCAAGAGATATAGAGTGCATAACAAACTTAGATTTCTAATGACCTGGTTCCAGCTAATGACGGGATCGTCTAGCAATAAGAATTAGATTAAAGTCACGGCCATTAATTGAAAGTTTAACC
The DNA here is from genome assembly GCA_034509725.1 of Sesamum angolense. Classification (NCBI taxonomy): domain Eukaryota; kingdom Viridiplantae; phylum Streptophyta; class Magnoliopsida; order Lamiales; family Pedaliaceae; genus Sesamum; species Sesamum angolense. The sequence goes on along the minus strand of JACGWL010000009.1, from coordinate 6,033,397 downwards.
TGCAAGTTCAAAAAACAACAAATGAGTCTTCATAGTCACACAGAAAGCAAAAGTTTAAACGCATGAGCCAAGAATACGTTATCACTAAAGACTAAACCATGTAATGCAAAGGCAAATCAATAAAATGCTACATATAAATGACTAAATAAGAGCAAATGCCAAAAAAATTATGCTAAACTTCTCATGAAGTTTGATTAATGAATGAGAATCAGCTGTTAAAACATTTTTAAAGAATTTCACCAGAAAGAACACAAAGTTTCACAGCACACCCATGAGAAAAGCAAACTGCAATTCTTATATCATTGATAATTCAAAAGAAAGAACATAAACAAACTTAACCTCAATGGATAAATTCTATCAGAAATTAATTACCTGTTTAAAGAATCCGTAAACCAATGCCACAGTCCAAATCGAATTTCTGATTGCGGATTCCCCGAGTTAGGAATTCATTCCAGACAAACATTGTCTCGTAAAGGATCAGTCCTGTTTCATGATTGCTTAGGTTCTTTTGAAGACTAAGCATAACATGGTAGGAGTAGCTAAAAAAGAAGTCCTTTGTCAGATCCACGTTGCGTAGGAGCTTTTTGTATCTAGTTATCAACAGAGAAAGCAAAACAAGTAAAATAGAAGTCCATTAAAAAGGAAATTATAAAATTTCAGCAATAGAACGTAAAACAAAGGCAATATTTCCCCGAAACTCTGATGATACCTTGTCTCATTCAACATGTTAAATTAAAACACCAATGTGGTTTGCCCCTGCAATTTGCTGGGAAAAACTGGCGACGGACACTTAAGAACAATTTAACTATCGAGGATTCACTAAAGAAGGTGCTTAATACCTCTAAAATGAATATATGATCAATGCATTAACTCCTTCCCCTCAGGAAGCGACGCGGAAATACTACCATGTGCATAAATTATTAACTTCAAATAACTGACATTCTTCCACAAAAATTACAGAGGTTACCTCCACAGCGTAGAACTGGTAAAGATGCTATAACGAAACGAACGTGAAAGAGCTCGAAGAACAACTACATTTACGACAATTAACAAGATACAAAGCATAACAAGCATATTGAATCTTATGTTCTGTCCTCTCACAACACTTCAACTTTACATTTACACGTGGAATTGGCAAAAGACCTGTTCTCATTCTTAGAATAAGCCATATTTGAGTGCACAGTAGCATTGGGTATTGGAATCATCTCGCTCTTGGCAACAGAATATACTGCATGACCACAAATCGTGCCAATCTTCCTTCTTTTGGTGATAAGTAGCATGTAATAAGGTCCCAAAAATTTTATGAATCCTGTAACCACAGGAAGGACGCAAGCAAATCAGGAAAAAGGATAAACTCCGCTATCCTAAGCATAATTAATTCAGGAATCTTGAAAAGACATACCAACAATTCCATAGCAGGTGGTAACAAATTTCAGTCCGCCAGTAGACTTGTTTCCTTCATGAATTCTTTTAGGAGTCGTAGCATTCAATTTCGAATATGTATAGAATCTTCAGGGCTAGCTCGACTGCTCTAACCTGTTAATCTTCAATTTCCAAATTTCTATTTTGTCCCGTCAATATAAAAATTCTACAGCAGCAAGAAACACATTAATAATCTTAATGTAAACATGGGAACAAGAAAACATTTCGAGTTTAAATATTTAAGTGTTTCTTTCAAGGAAAGAGAGAAATAGAAAGTAGCAAAGGAGCTTAAGAACAACTACAAGATAAGAGCAATTTTGGGTTAAGGCCAACGACAAGCTAGCATGCTGTATAAACATGAATCTCATAAACATAAGCCTGGATTGTATTTACTTCTTTTTCTCGGAGTCATTGTCAGCTACACTCTAACACGTGTAATTTGAAATCACATGTTGCTTAAAACTAAGACAATAATTTCAAGGTTTTGACTTTAAACAGGCGTCTAACACGTGTCCACAGTGCAGTCTAATAATGTCAACGTAGCAGCTTAAGAAAATAACCAAAGTAGTTAATGCATGCATACTCGACCTGAAACGCAATCAATGCAGTATAGATACAAATATCCAAAAATTTTAGAAATCTACTCAATGCATGCAAAATCACCACCGACATGCACGTCCTTGCGCACGGTATCAGAATCAATATGCTATGGTTTTGAAATATTTGCTCAAACAGTTTCCAGTTTCTAACACCTGATCTTTACTCGCCCTATCTCTCCCATCCTGTGTTATTTCTCCTGATTCCAATGTCAGGATCCACCATCCAGGAATTATACAACTTCAGCAATCTCATGCCAGGAGGTGCATTCAGTAACAAGTCAGTCTAGAAGGGTTTAGGTTTGACCCAAAAAAAGTTCTCGAATATAACACCACAACTACGACCACCAAGCTAACAATGAAAGAATCTTACAAACAAGAAAAGAATCATTCCAGCTTGGATTTAGCAATAGTCGAGAACAAGAAAAATGAAATGCCTGAGTCCATATTCTAACAAATCTAATTAATAGGATGTGGACTCTTGTTATAATTATAGCTACAGAATTATCAATGCTTCAACAGCCTGAAATCTGTTGTTAAGATACAATTTATCTTCTGCTCTTAATACAAACCAAACAATTGTTTCACACAAATCCATAAGAGTTAAAGCAGTTCCTTGTCTTTTAAAACCCAACCTTCGTCCACCAATCAAAATCAGCAATCTTTCAGCCCACCAACTTACATACGCAGAAACAAAACAAAACAAAAACAATAAGTCACGTTCAAACAAGAAACATCAAGGAGATCAGAACAAATTCAGACAGTAAATATACCGAACGAGTTTCATAAAGCCTGAATTTCTGCAAATAGCTGCCGCCGCTGCCGTAATTCGACTCCACATTGGTCCGAACCTGCTGTTCGTTCTCCAAAGCCATGCTTCCCATTCCCGAGCGCCGAGCTCGGGATTCCAAAACCTAATTAGCACATACAATTCTCTACCCAAACAGTGCAAGTAAACTCTGCTACACAAACCCTAGCTCCCTCAGATAATCCAATCCATACATATACACATTAAATTTCAACCCACAACTCTATCTACTCAACAACTGACTCGTTTTTCACTTGAAACAAAAACAAAAAAAAACAGCAAAAAAATGGTGAAAAAATCAGGAAAAATAACTTCTAACACGAGAAAAAAAATATATTAAAATTTGCAATGATGAGATTGAGAAGAAGTGTTTTTGCGTGTAGATCCAGAGAGGAAATGGAGATGGAGAAGCAGAGTTCCGGCGACTGAGTCCACAAAAAATTGGTGTGTAGAAAGAGAATAAGGAATATTTAATTTTATTTTCCTATTGTTGTATAATAATTGGTGTATTGTATTTAAAAGCGGAGTGTATTTACAGCCAGGACAGCAAATACGATTCCCGTTAGGGCTAAATTTTTCAAATCCGAAAATTTAATATGTGGCAGTTGCATCATAACTTTTTTTTTTTTTTTTTTTTTTGATTTGGTAGTTGCATCATAACTTATTACTATTAATTGTTTAAAATAAAATGTTGATAAAATTTAAAAAAATAAAAATATATATTGTAATCGTGTTGCATCATTATCATAATCTCTATACAAGAATTATATTTTGAAACTTTATATATATTTAAATTATTTTGAATTAACATTATCTGAAACTCTGTAATCGAGTTTTCGTAATATATTTTGTTACCTCAATATAAATTTTGATAATATTTGATTTTTATAGTCTCGTGTAAAGCTAAATCACCTTTAATTGTTCATCATTTTCAGTTTGCACTATATTTCTTTTTTTTTTTTAGTGGATGTTGATTAATGCAATCAATTTTAGTTAATTAATTTGTTTTTAATTTAATTTAACTTATTCTAATTCTATTTAATCACTAAATCTATTTGATAATTAGATTTTCAAATAAAATAATGCCAAAAAATAGTAATATTATTGGTATGATTGAAAACAGTGAAAAGATTCGTGATATTTTAACTTAGTGATTAAGGATGAGGTTCGGTTAATAAAATTAAGGTCATGTGTGGATATTTGTCTCGTTTTATTTTTAGTGCTTGTTTCACTTTACGTGAGTTATTATAATTTTTTTTGTTATTCTTAATTATATCATTGTATTGATTGAATTGATGTATTTTTATAATTTGTAGAATACTGATGTAATCATATAATTACAGAATAAGAAAAAAAAATATTAGTTCATAATCTAAGTGGAAAAAATGCAATTTACCCCCATATGATATTGAAAGTGTGCAAATTACCCCCTTACGGACAAAATTAACATTTTACTCCCCTGTATTTTTTTTAAACTACAGCAATTTACCCATTGTGTTTTTCAAAATGAAGCAATTTATCCCTTGTTTATGGAGGTAAAGTTGCTTCATTTTAAAAAATACAGGAGAATAAATTGCTATTTGTTTTTTCATAGGGAAATAATTTGCTCATTTACAATATTATTGGGGGTAAATTACATTAAACCTTATTCTAAATAGGGTGTGTTGATAATTCAAAACATGCATGTAATTTTATTTTATTTAAAAAAAAAATTGAGGATTGCTTAAATTGACCATTTCTTGAAATGATTTTTCATGTGATCTCCTAAACTCGCTCCAATTCAAGCAAGCAATGATGTATGTTGCCAATTTCTAACCAATAATTATTAAACACACAACATAAATCTTCATGATTAAGGAATACGAAATTTGCTAATGAGGTATAACTCAATTGACGAAGTCGAGACTCCATGATCTTAAAGATTATGAATTCAAACTTCGCTAGACGCGTGAGATATTGTATGTTGTACAAAAAAAATTAATTTACTGCATCGTAAAAATGGTTGATTATGACAACAATTTTTATTAAATATGAATAATTAATTTATTTTAATTCATAATAATTCACGAAACTTGACTAAAAGAAACCAACAAATTTCAAATCAAATTATGAGTTTAGATTTTGATTGAAGAGTTTTTTTTTTTTTTTTTGAAAAATTTTGATTGAAGAGTTGGTGGTTGGGAGAAAAACAAAAGAATGGTGTAGCTACTAGTTACCCATCCAGTGCAACGTAGCGCCATCGAGAACATGCCAGCTGGTTGCAGCACCATAACATATGCCCATTCGCAAACTGGTTTCACTTCAAATTTTCGCTGCCATTTTCTTCTATTATTATTACTTCTCAATATATTTGTATATTTATGATGTCAATAATCCATTACACTATCTACAGTAGTTTAAATATTTTAGTTAAAAATTACTAAATTTATTAAAATATACTTTAAAATAAAGAAATACCCACGTTCATTATTATTATTTTTTAACTTGATGAAATATGATTTAAAATTTATGCATTTTCGCATTATTAGATCCGCAATATATACTTTTTTTTTAAGTGAAAACGATTGATTATTACATATTGAGTAAATCAATTAATATTTATCTATTATAACAATTGATATACTAATTAACAATATAAAATATTCATCATATGTTTAATTTGAAGAAATATATTACATAAGTATAAAATAAAATTGCAACAAAAGCATATCTTTTAAATTTTAGTATATTTTTTGTGTTTAATTGATAAGAATATTTATGTTTATTATTTTCTGAATTCGAATTGGCAAATTCCAAAGAGCTCACTTTGTGAAAACAAATAAAAGAAGAGGGAGGGAGAAGTAGTGGAATTGAGCAGAAATATACCTTTTAATATTATAATTTTCGTGGGACTTTGTTTTCACGAATATTTATTTTGTATGTATATATTCCTTCTTATCACTAAGTTTGTGTACTTATCAAGACGTCACATCGAACGCAAAAAATAAAAATACAAGTAAAAGGGGGCGGGGGAGGGAGAGAGATAGAAGTGAAATACAGGGGAAAATTGGCTTTTTGTTAGCTTTTTAGGTTAATTTTCATGCGCCACTACGTATAAAGTTGAGGAGTTGTCTCATTTTACGTGAGCTGACAGCTTCACCACGTGTTTCTGCAGCACTGATAGGTACGTGTCCTCACGCCCAATACAATTCCTGATTCCCCCCTTCCTACTATTATTATTGTCTTTTTTTTTAATTACTCTATCGCCGCAGAATATTATTTATTTATTCGGATAATTACGCCATATTGTTTTTAAATTTGTTAGTATTTATTATTTTTTTTTCATGCAATAAATTAATTTATTCGTTAGTTAAAATTGAAAAAATTTGTTGATATCAACAAGTATTTGGATAAAACATATATGTTTATCCTAAATTGATCTGTCACTAATTTATAGCATAGGTCAAACTAATTTTTTCTAACCAAAACTATAATTCTTCAAAATTAATACATATGAGGAGGTATATTTTTATTTTTACGATAGTGATTTGACCAGAAAATATTTATTTTTTTATTTTAACCACGCATACCAAATGAGTTTTGAACCCAACATTTCTGCAATAAATGGGCTCACAATCATTAGGGGACATCAGAAAATATTTATTTAACTTATTATAAGTTTATAAGTAAATTGAGGGTAAATATGATTTTTCATTCAATTTTTTTAACAATGTCGTCAAATTTCATGGACTTTACTAATAAAATGATCTACTTGTTGGATATAAATAAGCGTTATACATACGGTATAATTTTTCGAACACATGAAATCTAGGTACCAGATTTTAAGGGATAATAGTGTAATTATCCCTTATTTATTTATACTTTGAAATTTATATGAATTAATGGAATTACATGACAATCTGGAAAAAAAAAAAAAAAACGTGTTTGATTTTAAGTACAAATATTCTCAATTCGCTCTATTGTATAGAGAGTTTTCTTTTTAAATTTTATTATATTTAATTTCATACGGAATTGAAATGTTAAATGATCAATATCTAATATGACGGTTGAAATCTTGTCAGAAAAAAAATATTTCATATTAATATCTCACTAAAACCCTAAATACTCCATTCGCTATTGTTTTAATTTATAAACTTTTATTTAATTATTTATTATTGTGATTGTTAAATTTTTTATTTATTATTACACATCATGGAAATGCAGTTCTTGGTACTAGAGATGTGACTCCGAATATTTAAAATTATACATTATGGTCCTGTTTACTTTGGAATTTTGATTAAATGAGTGATAAAGTTACTTTTAATTAATTAAATAATAACTATTATTAATTATAAAAATTTTACTTATAATTGAAGAGTGCCTAATTTTTGTTTGATCTGTTACTTTTTTATTTTTAAATTTATAACTCTCTTTTTTTTTTTTTTTTTTCCTCAACTTCCAATTCTCTCTCTCTCCCACAATTTCCAACCCCCTCCCCCAGGTTTATACATCAACGTAAACTGGGCTACATGCATAATGAATAAATATTAATAAACAAGGAGTTATCTTATAGATATTGATAAACAAAATGAGCAAAAAATAATATGTACATAAAATATGATTATCAAATACAATACGTACTCAAATGCAAAAACTGAAATTCAGATGGCTCAAATAAAAATGAAATATATTAATTAAATTTATTTTTGTATATCTCTTATTAAAGGGTAAATTGGCTATTAAAAAATAAAAATATAAAAATAAACAAGAATCATCAATTGGTTACTAATAGATACTAATAATAAAATTTGGATACTATTTAAGTTATTCCTAATTACTCATGTGCCCAATACGACATTAATAGTAAAACTTGGATATGAATCAAGATATTTTTAATTATTCAAATATCAATATAGTATAAATAATAAATTTCGAGCATACATATAATAGGTACTAGGTATACACTAAGCACGCTTTTAAGCTATTCATATATGAAGAGCACAAAAATTATATGCACACACATCTTACTGGACAGCACATTCTGTCTATGTTATTTGGTAGGATGCATATTATGTTAGTATAACTTACAATCTATCCAAATCTTGAATAAAGCTCTGAATAATAGAACTAATTATCAACAAGAAGACACTGAATTTGTCGAAAACACACGTATCATCTATTTGTCATCTAAATGATTAGAGAGTATTATGGGATGTAAAATTGACAGGTCCTCACAAGGTCATTTGAAAAGTGAAAACGAAGAGGTGAACTAACCGCGGAAATCCCTACTCCTACTTATCCAAATAACACATCAACTGGTTATGTTCAACACAATCACATCTATATTAATATTTCAGTTTCGCCAAAAAGTATCTCGTTGGAGATTGAATGATGCTTTGTTGCTCTGAACTTGATTTGGCTGGAGTTGCGCCTTTGTGAATAGAGCGACTCGGCAAGGGAGGTACTTACATTATCATTTTGCAGTATTAATGTTTAGTTAAATATCTCATGCAACTAACATTATCTTTGCGTAGACATGATGACAGAGAGATGAGCATAAGAGTGACATTATAGGAGGGATCGAGATATTATGAGCTTGAGTTTATGATATGATTCTGGATCGATGGTATAGATGATATGGGCTGCGCTAAACCAAGAATTTGTGAGAATGTGTAAGGCATGGTCAGCTACAGCCACACAAGAGTTCAGTGTAGCCTGACTGTGATGTGTCGAGATTATGAGAGTAGATGAGGTAGCATCCCATAATTGAAAGGTGAGAGCACAGATTCGTGTGAGGTTTCCACTCATGAATAGTAAAGTGAGAGTTCAATACGTTAGAGGAGAGGAGATTCTGTAGAGTCAGTGACAGTCACACTTAGGTCTATACCACTCGGATATAGATTAGGATATTGAAATGATATGAGGAAGAATAGAATGACTGGGAGCTATTAGGTGAGTTATGTGTGTCTGGAGTTGTGTTGTGTCTGGCTTTTCTCTATTATATTTTCTTGGATGTTCACTTCAGAAATAGGCACTGTTCACCTTGCGAGAGAGTCCCAAACAAAGGTATACTCGTCTCTCATTATCTATCTTCTGTTAGTCACTCTTTCGAGGTCTAACTTATCCTCTTAATTACTGTACCTGCTCATACCCATGTGAATATATATTTCGTTGCTGACTCAACATGGGAGTCTGCACTATTTAACTCTTTGTATTTTGCAGATATATTGTCAGCTTTCTATTCGAGTTGTAGAGAATACTCTCTCACTTATATATACTACCTAGGAGGTTATATCTATTATATTAGATACAAATCAATTAGATTTGCGACTCAGACTCGATATATTTTTATTATGTCTGTATTCTGTTGCTGTCGATTTTAGAATAAATATTTTATCTCGGATATATGCAAAATCACCATGTAATATGATTAAATACATGGGAAAAATTGTTACAATGACATATATAAAGAAATATGTGACTTCACATTTTGAGATTATCTTTATTACGTGGAATTGTCAGATAAAGAGAGTCTATCGAGGATGAGTATGATTACATGAATGACAATATATGTTTGTAATCATATGATATATTTCATACGGTTTATATACAGTGATATATAATAGAGTGTGGTGAGAGTCCTCGAAATATATAGTATTGATCATTACTTAATTATTAATCTAAGATAGCTTTCACTCATGGTATATGGAAAACCAACACGTTTCTTGAGACTACTCAGATATCTGTGATCTAGAGTGTCACGTACTCAACTTCTAAGAATTGCACACTACCTTTCTATACCCACGTGGTTATGCTGAGTGAAAGCCTTTGATGATGTACATGCGATATGGAACGGGAGGAGAGAGCACTAGCATTGTATCTGAATTTTTCGCACTAAAGTATATATATGTGAGCTTTATAGAACTTTCAAAAAGTAATGTGTATGCTGGTTTTGTCGTTGGTTCCTGTATTTTCCTATGATTGTTTGAGTCAGTGACACGTAGAGGAGAGGACCAGTTGCCTTCACATCTTAAGAGTGCACATTATATACTTATGATCTTTCCACTCTCACTAGGAGGAGTTATAAAATACTTTATTTTGTCTCTTCTTCTCGAATCTTTATACATGATTAGATCTTGCACCAGATTATGGTAGTAATAAATATTGAGTGTTCGTCTCAGATTTAGGGCAGTGTGAGATGAGCTCACAAACATTGATGTCCTACCATCAGAATTAGATTTTGTTCATAGGAACTCTAGTATAGATAATAAGTACAGGAGGAAATAATCATCATATTTAACTCACTATGACACAAGAATTACTTATGAGAATCAATATTCATTAATGATCTCCTCATATACATAGCATTTCTCTAATGATTTATCTCGTGATTCTTAAGAATTATTCAGAAACTCTCTAGTCAATAGTATAATTTAAAAGTATATAAGCATAGCGAAGTGCACTCTGTAAGTATATTCTTGAAACATGCATTTTAACTATAATAATTTTCTTTGGGAGATTAGAATTGGTAATAGTATGTGTAGTAAAAATTCTAGGCTGTCAGATACTATTAGTAGTCTTATAATTATTTACTACTTATTATCGAGTTGGCAGATGAGCACACGAGATTGATCGGTCTTGCACACATATGGCATGACAGGTTGTGCAGCACTATGAATACCCCAAAATGGGAACTGATTTGGATCGAGGAGATTGAGATTGGCTACGACGCGAGGATGTTTGATCACAAGGTATATTGTCAGTGATTCCGAGTATTAACATTGTAGCGTTCTCATTATAAAATATCATCGACACAATGTTGTTATTACTAATAATTAAGCCACAATTTCTTGTATTGTGTTGTTTTTCTGTCATATGCGTTATTTAGTAATTTTTTAACTATGTTAATTTTAACTACAATCTAATACGTGAATAATACAGATATAATCATTTATAAAAATTTATGAACCAAAAAAGCTTTGAAAATATTTTAAACCAAAAATCGAATAAATAGCTAAGTATATAAACCAAACTGTAATAATATATCCTATGGAAGGTGCTCCGATAGCGATAGGTAGGGTGTGATAAGCGTGCAAGAAAGTGTTGGGGCCCATAATATAATGAGAACGTGAATCGGCCGGAGAACAGTGCGAAAACAATTTACGATAATCTCGGATAGCAGTTTTTTTTTATCGTTACATGCACTGATCTGTGTAGTCTTGATGGTGGGCCTGGAAAATATGGGTCGCGTTGGTCGGAGATTGTATGGCTTATAAGCCCATATATTCTTGTAGCTTTGGTGTATTTTCTGATTTTCTCTGGCATGAATATTTTTTTTAATTAATTAATATAAATCAATATTACAATAGGGCAATAGTAATACCCGTGCCCGGATTCGATTCCTCTAAGAAACCCTACTTCGTACTTGATAAAAATGATAGTGCGTTCTGGGGGTTGCACGAAATCTGTTACTCTCCGTTCGTAAGCAGCTAGCCACTCGCCTGAATATCGACTCTGACTGATGCTGACCCACGGCCGAGTGTATCAGCAATGTACACGAGAAGAGCTGCTTTGGTGACTGTCAAATCTCTCACACAACTATCGAAGGTGTGTAGGGCAAGAGGCCCAGAGTTCCCGTGTCCTGTAAACGTCCTTGGTTTTGTTAGGAATCTCGGAACCGCCACTGAAAGATCGGATATTTACAGCAATGTTGATGGGAATATTTCTGAAAATCACGCGGGTTGCAGTAACTACAATCAAAATGATCGGGTTTACGGCGGGGATTTTAGTGGAGTTCAGCAGCTCCAAAACCCTACCGGGGTTTATGGGCAGAGCATAAGTGGGCAATATGGTGATGTGAGGTCAGATTTTCGAAACGATTTTCATGGTACTGATGCTGAGAATCACTTGAATTATAATTCTGGTACTCAAAATGGTCGGTTTTATGGTAGGATTTTCGACGGAGTTAATGGGCAGCGTGGTAATTTTGCATCTGGAGATGTGGGGATTGGGCCTTATAACGAGGTTCAGCACAATGCAAACTTTAATGGTTATGGTAATGGGGGGAATTTGGGGATGCCACCAGAAGATCATGGTGGAGTTCAACAGCAGAATTCAAGAGGACTGTTTGCTGGTCAGGATAATTTGCGAAGTTCTTATGGTGTTAACGAAGAAATGCCAAGGCAAACTGTACATAATGCTGGAATGCATCAGCAAAACAGAGGTGGGATTTATTATTCTAACGCAGGTAATAACCAGCAAAGTTCGGCTGGATCTCATAATGATGGAATAACTCATTCTCGAGTACCAAGTGATATGCAATCAAATGAAGAATCAGTTGAAGCTACTGGAGGGAGTCAAGTCAGAAGCAAAATAGAGGATATTGATGAATTTACCAAGGAAGGAAAGTTAAAGGAGGAGGTGGATCTTTTGGAACTGCTGCACAAGGAGGGTGTCCAAGTTGAGTTGCCTCGGTATTTGGCGTTGATGAAAGCGTGTGGTGAGAATCAGGCTTTGGAAGTGGCCAAATCCGTCCACCAGCACCTCTTGAAGTCCATGCCGCACCTTGAAGTCAGAACATACAATAGGATTCTTGAGATGTATTCTAATTGTGGTTCCATGGAGGATGCATTTGCAGTCTTTGATCAAATGCCACAACGTAATTTGTCAACTTGGGACATTATGGTATCTGGGTGTGCTAAGAATGGTTATGGAGAAGATTCTGTTGAATTATTTGAGGAATTCAAAAGATCTGGATTGAAACCTGATGGACAAATGTTTATTGGGGTGTTTTCTGCATGTGGTGTCTTATGTGATATTGTTGAGGGAATGTTGCACTTTGAGTCCATGACGAAGGATTATGGTATTGTTCCCACTATGGAGCACTATGTTAGCATGGTGGACATGCTGGGAGGCGCAGGATGCTTGAATGAAGCTTTAGAATTCATTGAAAAGATGCCAGTTGAACCAGGCCTAGATATTTGGGAAACCTTGATGAAGTTCAGTAGAATTCATGGAAATATGGAGCTTGGGGACCGGTGTGCTGAGCTTATTCAGCTTCTGGATCCCTCACGCTTGAATGAGCAATCAAGGGCTGGCCTCATACCAATAAATCCATCTGATCTTGCAAGACAGAAAGAGAAAAAGAAATTGAGTGGCCAAAATCTCCTAGATGTTAGGAGTAGAGTCCATGAATATAGGGCAGGAGACAGATCCCACCCTGATCATGAAAGGATATATGCTTTGCTTAATGGGTTGAAGCAGCAGATGAAAGAGGCTGGTTATGTACCAGAAACCAAATTTGTGCTCCATGACGTTGACCAGGAAGTGAAGGAGGAAGCTCTTATGGCTCATAGCGAGAGACTTGCTGCTGCACAAGGTTTCTTGACTAGCGCAGTTCGGTCGCCTCTGCGCATAATTAAGAACCTTCGTGTTTGTGGTGATTGCCACAATGCATTTAAGATTATCTCAAAGATAGTTGGCAGGGAAATTATTGCACGCGATAGCAAGAGATTTCATCATTTTAGAGATGGATCATGTAGTTGTAATGATTATTGGTGAAGTTGACCTGATTTTTTGAGGTATTTCTTGATTTTTTTCCTCTATAATACAGATAAAACTTGTGATGTACTCTTCTTTTCTATACAACACATCATTCTGCAGTTCTGCTAAGCTCATAATTACACAAATGCGCTTTGTTCCTGCCCCCGCCTCCCCAACTCACGGTTGCCCTCGCCCATCATTTTGTTCGAGAAGTTGACTATGCTTTATTTTTCAAGATGGATCATGTGTTTCTATTTGTTGTGTTTCTCAATGTTTTCACTAATATGAAATTGAGCATGACAAATATTCATTTGCAAACATAATACTAGTGTTTGCTGTATGGTTCAATTTATGGCAATCTTCTCATATTGAGTCCAAAAGAAATGGCTGATGGCAGAAAAGCATTGCATAATGCTTACTGAGTGCCATGCTAAGGGGGTAAGCCTGGCGTGCTAAGGTGGTCTCGTTCCTCATATTTTGATGTGGGATCACATCCCATCAACTTGATGTTCCAATTCACGTCTGCTTGGGTATCTGTGCATTGATGTTTCTCAGACTTCCTGGTACAATTATGCCCATCCTACTCACCACTGGACACCACATGAAGCTTACACTACCTTTACTTTCATGTGGCCAAATATAAACTCATGGCTTTCCATCCAGGTTGAAGTGACCAAGTTCTACATTCCAGATTTGATACTGTAATGGCTCAGAGGTGACTGGCAGAGTTGAAGCTTAGTCAAGAAGGTGCACTCCACTTTCTTTTGGATATACTCTTGCAAATTCGTTTATCACCTCAACCAAGATTTGTGTGGTGAATATGAGCTTGGAGCGTGCATATTTTCTTAGGAAACTAAACTCTGCTATAATTTTGTCTTGAACTCGATAACTTTGCCAATGTCTCTGCGTTGGGCTAATGACATCAATGAGATTCCTTTACTCTGGTCTGTGGACCCATATTAGTGTGATGCTGCATTCCATTCAAACTGACACCTTATTTGGTTTGAGTGCATGTGCAATATGTCAGGAAAGCCATTGTCATGTAGTAGCTCTGAACTTCAAGAAGTTAGGAATCAGATCAAAGGGGATCAACTAAATTCATTTATAAGTTAGTTAGGTCAAATATGATTGGATATGCTTGGACATTGCATGGTACAAAAACAGAAATATGCTTCTACTGATAATGAATTGATTTAGTTACTCTGACACTACTTGCAAGAGTCCCTCTTGGCCCATCAATTAATTGTAATAATACGAAGTCAAATTGTTCAAAGCAATGCGCTACCCTGCTTTAGTAGCATGTGAAGAGTCTTCTCAGGCTGTTAGGTTCTGTTGGGGGGATACTCCACATCTGATCTGCCATTTGTTTATAGGCCTTTTCAGTAAGATGATAAGAGTCCCAAAAGACAAATTCACTTGGATTTTCACACAGGTTAAAATCCTTCACCGGCCTCTTTCCTCCACAGCTGAATATTCCATTGAAACGCCCTATTCCACAGCACGCCTTCTTTCCTTCCCGGAAACCTGCAAGATGGGGTATTTGTTAGAGAAATGAAGCTGAGCATAACATATCAAGAGTTACTAATATAATTAACACTAAGCTTTCATTTGAGCATGTACCATGTTTGTAAGGGCGAGTTATCCTCTGGGCCAGACTGGTTTTGAAGTCATACAGGAAGTACTTGAAACCATGCAACTTCTGCCCCATTTTTGACAGCAACTTGTTGAGAGCTTTATTATGTACTTTTGCTAGATCTGAAGCCTCTTCCAAGCATCCACCGCCTTCTCTTTCTGGTTTAAGAATCCTTAGTCCTGGTGCACACCCCAACTCCCCCAAATTTAGAAACATAAATTTCCTGCCCCCTCTTCTGTATATTGCCTACATAAGAATGCATAAAGTCTGTTTATACTTCATCATAGTCAATTTAACATTTTGGGATTCTTGCCCATTTTCTAACCATTTTGACAAGGTCAGGAGTTGAACACAAATTCTTATTTGTGGCAACGTAACAACAGAAATAGCTTTACTGATAATCAGAACGCGCGTACGGGTCTGTGTTTCTTGCACTTGTGATGCTGAAATTTCTGAAACTTAAGGAAATTAATTCACAACCATGAGTATGTAATTGTGTTGAACTTACTCGCACGACGGTCGACAAGTTGCCAATCACCATTTCCACGTACTCTGAGTGAGGATAAGTTGCCAGAACACTGGAGTTTAGGAGAAAAGGGCTGATGTAGTCATTGGTGCCAATGCTAAACAAGTAGACAGCAGTTGATGAAATTCTTGCAGCTTCAGCACTGCCTTTTTTTCCGCTTAATTCAGCAACTTCCCTCTTGTAGTATTTCAGCTGTGTCTTGAGATCAATCACCTGATTTTTTTATTTTTTTTTGAAAGATATGTAGAAATTGTTAGTTCCAAATAGCTTCAAAGTCCATGCTCCAGTTACTTCATCTTTCCAATCTCCAAATCATTTCTCTAATTTACATGAATTCCACCTAAATGCAATTTATTTGACTATAAAAAAGATTCTGATCTAAATGGAGAAAAAAAGTATGATATCATGTCTATATCAATTGCATGAATAAAATTTTATTATTTGTTTATTTAATGCATGTATGTGTACATTCGACGTAAACTATAAAAGATCGAAGTGCTAATCCAACAGGCAGTAATAATTTTTTCTTTTCCATTTGAATAAATCGAATACAAATACACTACGATCTCAATTCCTAACAATTATAACAATCAGTATACTTATAATCATATCAAATATTTTAAAATAATTAACTGTTATTATAAAAATAGACAGATCGCCGCTATTAAAATAGAAAAACTACTTATAAATGGGTGGAATTTAAGCTCATGATTTGACAGTCATCGGGCTTCATCTTCGCCAATTTTCGTGAGCAGGCAGGCAATTGTGAAGATCTATAAAGATACCATAACTTTTAATTTTAGCCATTGGTGAAGGTGAAAGGGAAAAGGAGGATGAGGATGAGGATGACATTACAATGTGAAAGCTCTGAAGCTGGGAGTACTGGGCTTGTGGGCCAGATTGAACATGTGGGTTACTGACTCTTCAGTGACACCTGATACTTATTGGGCCGGCCTTCTCTATGTTTAGTAACTCTCCCTCCTTGCTTTTTCTTCCCACTTTCAACTGTTGGGTTCATTCCATAATCATAATCTTTCTTAGTGTTGAATGCATTATTATACTTGTTATATAGTGTAAATATAGCAAGTAATTGATACGTACAATCTCCTTTGTTGCTAATAAAAAATGTGGTGGCAGCTAGTTTGGCATTCATTCATTTAGGTCACAGTGTATTCATCTACAAGCTCTAGGAAAAAGGAGAATGTAATTAGAAAAGTTGAAATTGGAGTGGAAATGAACCTAACCCTAGAAGTAGAAGCGAATATTAGGAATTTTTGCATGATGAAGACTTCACTACTCTTAATTTCCCTTTATAATTCAACTATTTTATTAGTTAAAACATCACTTTCATGAGTTGGCCAAAAAAATATCTGTAATAATAATTGAAAGAGTAATATATATATATATGTCTGAATACAAAGTTGTATAATTATAGCAAGAGATGATGAATCTTGTAATAATCTGACTACTCATTCTCAGCCACATATCTTGAAGATAAGAGATAAAATCACCAAATCCCTTTCTCACATGATTGATCAATTCTTGAAGATATAGATACATGTAGCTCTGATGATGTGGGATTTGGGCAAAACACTTCAAATTCATTTATTAATAATTACATTAGCTAAGAATTTCAGGGGAGGGGTGGGGTGGGGTCTATTATATATATATATATACATACACACACATTTCATTTCCTTTCATCATCACATATATGTGAATTCATGCAAACGTGTCTACATTTGCTGCTCCTTCCACACTCAACAGAAAATTCTAACTTAGATCTAGTTTGACTGAACTCAAATTAATTACATGATAAATGTGATTGATGTATAATTAAAAAAAAATAACCAGATTACAAATATATCACATTTATTATGAGATTAATTTGATTCGTCGTAACCTGATTTGAATTTTCCCAAACCCATATATGTCTTTTGAAGAAGATTAGGAAAAAAATGGTTTTATAAGAAAATAATTTGCTCATTTTCAAAAAATACAGAGGAGTAAATTGCTATACATATTTTTTTTTATAAAAAAATAATTTATTCATTTTCGATATTATAGGAATGTAAATTGCTACTCACCCAAATAGATTATAACCACTGCACTAAAATTCAGCCCATCACATAAAATAAAGAAAAATGAAAAAGGAAAAAGAAGTATTGCATGAAGGTGGAAAGAAGGTACCAGTCCTTGGAAAGTGAGTGGTAAAGCCCCAGCTCCAGCAGATGCAAAATTTACCCCATGGTAATTATGAATATCATCGAAGTTTCTTGTTGGGTCTAGATATGGTGGAATGAGTGGGTGTTTTGCATGTTGGGCTATATTTCACCTTCCACACAACACATCATCATCAACAACAACAAATCACAATTAATTAATGAGTATCTGTATATGATCAAACAATGATGAGAATGTTGTTTACCGATGAAGTCGGATATGAGACGGCCGTCGGAGAACCTGCCGGTGGGGCGGTGGAAGAATGTGCGGCCGTAGGGGGAGAAGTCGGCTCGGTCGAGAGTGGAGGTGTTGATGTAGTTGTTGTTACCGGGGTCGAAGAATGAGTCGCCAAAGATGAAGAGGGGATCATCAGCAGCTGCTTTGGTTGTTGCACTGATGATGATGAGAAACATTAATAATGGGAATTTTGGCATTGCGGTGTTGTTGAAATTCTTCATGTAATAATGTTTGTTTTTAAGGGAGAAAGGGTTGTGGGAGAGAGTGGACTATAAATATTTCTCTACCTTCTTCTCATTCATTATTTCTATCATATGTTTCCACGTGCAATCCGTTTTTGTTTTTTTATTATGTCCAAAGGGTTGACTAAATTAAATGCACCATTGACTTTTTAGTTCTATATATATATATATTTAAATCCACAACTTGAAATTTGAGCAATTTTATGTCTTTATCAATAACATTTGATTTATTTAGCATCAACCTTTTTTTTCCTTTAATATAAAAGAGAGGTCTTGATTCAATAACTAAGGCCCAAAAACTTAGTGGGCTTATCAACTACTCTCTTCGCAAAAGCCCATAATGAATTGATATTCTAATCAAATGCTTCTAGATTTTAATTAATAATAATAAAGTTTTCCTCACAATGGGAAGCCACTTTTCTTTTAATTTAATTCATATTTATATATACACAAAAGTTTGGGGCCAAAAGGGTAAAATATTTATGGAAAAAAGAAATGTATTCCCTCTCAATTTAGAAAGGGAAATATATGGACATAAAGAATTTACAAAAAAAGAAAAAAGAAAAAAGAAAAAGCAATGTGCAGGAGCGTCTTGATCTTGAAGAAGTGATAATGGCAGCTACAGCTACATAGAATAGCCAGAGAGCATTTCTTGGAGACTGTTTTGGAATTGAGTGGAACTGATATCTGCATATTCATAACCATCTTCATTATTCCCAAACTATACTATAATTATAATAATAAACAACAATAAAAATGGATCAGGTGTAAATGGAAATTTCTTTGAAGGACTATAAGTGTAATTTTAAATTTTATTAGAAAAAAAGGGTAATTTATCAGTTTTAGATGGGATTTAAGTGTGATTAGCCATAATAACAACAACAATAATAATAATAATTTCACCGTATAAATATAATTATACCATCTGATTATGGCTCCATCTGATGCTGTGAAGTTCATTATTAACTGAAAATTTGGATTCGCTGACACTTAAATCACAATCCAAAGCAACCTGATCAACCACACGTACAAATTACATCAAAAGTATGTCTAAGAGAATAAAAAGATATAACCTAACAGAAGAAATTGTAACATTTTAATTACCTTCATCATTGGTAATGTCATATGAAAAACCCGGACCTGTGCTCTAACATCCCCTAATATCCTGATATCAAAAGCACCCTTTGATGACGAACCATCTTCCTCTTTCCTTGAACTTCCGGACATGATTTCACTAACGTTTACACGTTCGAAGAGTACTCGTGTTTGGACGCTGACGTTTTTGCTCAAGGGAGGCTGGTGAAACTGAGGAATTCTGATCAATCCGACCACCAATCCTTGGCTGAGGACATGAAACCTAGAAGGCTCATAGCTTAATGCAACCTTGTTTGGATTTTCAGCGGTCACGTTGAGAGAAAAGACTGATGAAACGAGGAGGTTTTGGGAGGTTACATTGAGCTTGTAAGACTCCACATGGACTGTCTGGACAGAAAAAACAGGCATTTGGGGCTTCAAGATTAAGAAGATGCATAAAAGAGGGATCCCTATAAGGAAGATTAGCAAGACAATGAAGATGAGGAGAAATAAGGATGTTTTCATGAAGGAAAATGGGATGCGTGGATTGTGAGGAGATGTTTCTCTGAACATAGTTTTTGTGAAAAGGCCTCTTCATTTTTGGGGAATTTTTATGATGTCCTAACCATTTGAATTTGAGGTTTTTAGATGATTAAGAGATTGCCCTTTGGAAGAGGAAGGTGACATTGTTTTCTGTATGGAGTTATGTTGCTGATCCTATTCCTTTCTTGCTGCAAATTCTTTTCAGAACTTTGGGGTTTCTGCCTTTTTGATTGTGCTTCAAGATATCTGCAAAGAATGGCTTTTGGAGGGGTGAAACTGAAAGCTTCCTATTGTAATAAACTCTACATATAAATTACACCGGCCTCTTCTAATGTTTGGTGTAATTACAAGTAAATTTCTCATGAGTTGAAAAATTACATTTAATATCCTAAAATTATTGTCATCTAACAAATAAATCCCTATTAATCAAAATGCACAAAATTTGCTGATGTTAATAAAAAAAAGTTAACAAAAATATCATATGTACCTCTCAATTGAATTATTACGCATTTTATTACAGATCAAATAAATATTGTCTCATTAAATTATATTTATACTTCTTCATACGCTAATGCATACGGAGATGTATATTTTCACCCTTACAAAGGTATTCTGGTCAGAAAAATATTTATTTAACTTGTAATTAATCAATCAGGAATATGTATGAATTTTTGATGAAATTTTTCAATAATATCAATAAATTGGATGAATTTTGATTAATGCGATAGTTATTGTTAGACAAAAATAATTTCAGGCGTATTAGATAAATCACAGGAACCTACATGCATTTATACCAAATCTCAGGAAGAGCGGTGTAACTATCCCTAAACTCCATATAAGTTGTGTGGAGCATCCTAGAGTTTTCCTCCTCCTCCTCCTTCCCCTTCCTTGACCAGGAAATGAAAATTATATTCTCAGTTGGTCCTTTCCATGCTTGCAAAAGCCATCTTCCAAACAACCTTTCAATTTTTACCTACCACCTCTTTTGTCCTCCTTGTTGACAAGTCCAATTTTGATATAACAATGACAGATGGCTGTTTGTATAAAACAGGTGGATTTCTGCACCCACCATCCTCACAACTTGTACGTAAAAATACTGAATTGCCTTGTCATGCCGCCTCCCCTCACATACAAAAAACTGTAGCTAAGAACCCGTGTCCATCAGATTGAATGGATAGGGGTTCTTTCTCCAATGATATACAGGCTCTATCAAATGGTAAAGGACACCACCCCAGGCATAGTGAACATTGTTGAGATGATGAGATGAAATGGAAACAACCAACAATAGGCATAAACAAGCACAAGTTTTCATCAAAACTTAATCATTCATACAGACATAATTGCAAAATCATCGGCAATTTGGATTCTCAAACACGAACTAAACCTAGTTAAAGTATGTACTGCTCAGTAGAACAGAGCCTACTAAAACACCAGCCATGGCTTAAGCATGCTTTACTGTTTGCTCGTCTTGATCGCCAGAAATAAACACACCTAAAAAAACAGACATTCAGATCTCAAATATATTCTCTCTAGCACAGTAAACATTATTTAAGAAAAACATAGTTGCCTAAAGATGCTAATTATAATAAACAAGAGGGCACTAACATGGAGCTTTATTTACAGAACAGCCAGTAAGGAAGCAAGCAGCTTCAGTAGACACCACCCAGCATGGCCGGAACATCTTCGAAGGACCAAAGAGCCATTGCATTCGCACCATCTTGAGTTGCATCTCCACTGAGGAAAGCATCAATTGACGCATCCCAGTTGCTATCAAGATCCGGCATCTGAAACAGCTTCATCTGGGAGTCAAATGCTGAGAGATCATCAGAGACCTTGTTCACGGTGTTATCATCACGAGGGGCATGATCCTCGGAACTTGACTTTGCTCTCTTTGCTGGACCACCATCCTCCATAAATTGAGCTTGATCATCCTCGATGACGGCTGAAAGCACAGATGAGATTTCTGGAGTCTTTGCACAGTTGTCGCCCCAACCAAAGTCTGAGCAGTCAAAAGAATTGCTGCCCTGATCAGAGCTGAAGTAAACATTTGTGCCATCAGTAGGGGCAAGTGGTTTTAATCCCATATCACCAGTTGCAGGGCAGGCATCAGTAAAACCATACTGCTTCACTTGTGGTTTTCTTCCAGAAAACCCAATGAATCATAATAGTCACTGTTTAGCATGTTCATGAAGTTCACACTTCCATTCACATTGGGTTGAACTGATTCAGTGCTCTCCTTAGGAAGAACTTTATGCGAATTCACCTTAACTGTACGTCTTGAGGCAGCAGCTGGAACATCTTCGGGGAAATTTACCTTGGCTTTCTTGCCTCTAATCCTCCGAGCCTCAGTATCATAAGCTCTTGCAGCTTCCTCAGCAGTGTTGAAAGTACCAAGCCAAACCCTAACCCCTTTCCTTGGATCACGGATCTCAGCAGCCCATTTACCCCATGGACGCTGTCGGATCCCTCTGTATTGATTCTTCCTCTTTCTTGTTGAGGACTTTTCAGCATCATCATCAGATTCAGCGGAGTCTGCAGACTTCAAACCTTCAAAAGATTCAGAAAGACAACCAACATCAATGAGAGAAACAAAACTAAAAAGGAAAAATTAGCAACAACAACTGCAGTGGGAAGCTTAGGATAAAGAACAACCTAGGCAAGCTTTTACTGAAAGAATATATCTGACACCTTTTGACACAGATTCTTTTTTCTTTTTTCTCTAAATTCAGGATGGCAAATATTAGATCCATAGTTTATAGCGATAATTACCAAAACATAGTAGGGCTGACGATAAAACTAGAAAAATGCTAGATCCCCCAAAGGTATGATGACAATATACGAAGATGGTTATCTTTTAGCCACCCTTTATCGCAAATAAGTACATGTTGCAGGATATCTTCAAAGAGAGAAGACAGGAAATTGTTTTAAAGCACTACTTCAGAAAATAAATTGATCTACCAAACCAAAAAACTCAAAGGGTCCAAATAGTTTTCTCCAAACAATTATACTTCTCCCATATGTCTTAAGGAAAGACATCTGCAACTTAGAGGGAATCGAGTCTAGTGAAACATAAATCTGGGACTTGCAATAAATTACCACAAAATGACCAAGAAATGGATTTTTTTTCATCAACCGAATAAAGAATATTGAACCAAAATTTACAAACAAATAATTTTATCCAATTAAAGAAGAAAAACTGCAAGAACAGCAAAAGTCTTCATGCCAGGCGTTTATTCTTAAATTTATTTACAGCTCCTTTTATTCAATCAACATCACTGGGGAAATAAAAATCAAAACCAGAACTTTACTCTAACTATGGACTTAGGAAATGAGCTACCGCAAAACTCGCCAGCACAGCAGTTTAAGTTTTAAAAAAACTACAAAACAAATAAAAATCAAAACCTCACGCAATAATCACATCCAAGCCAATCAAATAACCAGCTATAACCAATTAACCACTGGAGATACCAGTTAATCAACAAACATTACCATTTAACTCAAAGAAAAGTTAAAAAAAAAATTAAAAAAACATGATAAAAAAATCATAATTACCCTTCAAACCAGGATTCTTCGAAGCAGAGAAAGAGAAAGGCTTTTTGACATCGATCTCGACTTCATCGTCCGATAAATCCTTGAACTCCTGGAAATGAGCTTCGAAATCATCGTCCAAATCAATGATTGGCTGAGATCTCATGGGCTTGGAATGATAGTTCCCCGGATTCTTCTTCTTGTAGAGATCGACGGAACCGCTGCCCCATAGCAAATCGGCCGTCAGCCGGCGCGACGACCGGCTCGCCGGCGCTATGATATCGGAGATTATAGCTCCTCCACACATACTAGACTAAATTCTCCTTCAACTCTTGCGTGAGATTTTAGAGAACGGAATTTAGGGAAAATGAGAAGATGATTTTTGGGAGTGGGGTTTGTTTAAAAGAGCTACCTTTCTTTCTTTCTTATAAGCAGTTGGTGAGCAAAAAGAGGCAGGTGGGCAATCGACACGAACGAGGTGGTGGTGTGCTACTTCTACTCTTTTACCCCTCTACGAGGTCCCTAATTACCTATTTTACCTTTTTTGACCCAAATACCCTTCCTTCCTCCCCCCACCAAACTGCATCTCTAGCCAGGGACATTCATAATTCATTTTGAGTCCAACACATCAATGTTAAAATTTATTTCTAACTTCAAAAAATTATGTCTCAATTAGATTCAATTATTAATTTAAATAAATTTTAATTAAATTAAATATGAATCGAACTCGAATAATGTAATATATTTAAGTGCATTATATTTTTTTTATTGATAAAATCGAGTTCGATCTGAGTTTTAAACATTTATCCATCAAAAAATCTTGTTCAAATTGATAAAAGAAAAATAGATTAATCATTAGTGATTCATCTAATTTAATCATCAATTTGGTACAAAATTTGGATTAAAAATCTTGCTGGGCTTATCAAGTTGGTACAAATTAGTGATTAGTGATGTCCACAAGTTGGGGCAATGATAGATAGATTCGTTCAACAAGCTTTTAAATATAATATTTTTAAATTAAATGATATTAATTAATCATAACATTCTTTTCATCTTAATATATACATTATACTAAGACCCACTCAAGGGATGTACCTATGGGGCGTTTGTATAGATAGATATGATCTCATAGGAGGTGATGTGTACAATTTCTATTATACAGTAGACAAACATCTCACGCACATGATGGTGTTTGAATCCATGATTTCTAAAATCATAAGGTCCTTCAACTAAGACCTCATTTACATAATTTATCCATATATTAATGATTGAATTAAGAAACCACACCCTTCTCGTATTATAAAAAATGAAATTGGGAAAATAGAAAAAAAGAAGAATGAAATGATAATTGCTTCACTACCTTGAATTGATTATTATTCTTGTACATCTATTTGTTTTCCCTAATGGGGTGCTTAATTTTTTTTATTGGTATAGAGTAATTAAATT
Source organism: Sesamum angolense (assembly GCA_034509725.1). Classification (NCBI taxonomy): domain Eukaryota; kingdom Viridiplantae; phylum Streptophyta; class Magnoliopsida; order Lamiales; family Pedaliaceae; genus Sesamum; species Sesamum angolense. Next base: position 6,008,598 of record JACGWL010000009.1, on the reverse strand, counting down.
TAATAATTTTTAGAAATAGTTTTAATATTTGAATCTTGACCCTTGGAGATACTGAAAGTATGTATGTGAGCCGTGATTAACAATCTGTTGTTGCTTGACAACTGCTGGTGCTGGAATACTCTAATGAATAATCTAACTCAAGATTGTGACTTCCACATTTGCTTAAGATATATATATTTATGGGATAATTACATTTACACCCCCTCATTTATTGTCATTTTACACAAACCACTCCTGCCTTTTCAAAAATTACAGAAACCACCCCCAATAGCCTTTAAAACCCCAAAATGCCCCTGTTGACTTGGTCAAACTTTAATTTAATTTTTCAATGACATAAATGCCCTTAGGGGTGTTTTGTAATTATCAAAAGGTAGAGGGGGTGCCAAAGTAATATTTAGATGAATAATATGACCCATTATATTTTTTATTATTATTTATATTAAACTTAATTTATTTTTTAAATTATTTTATTATTTTTTTTATTGAATCTATATATAAATTTATACCTCTTAATAATTAAAATATTAAATTATTTAATTAATATATTAATAAAAAACTAGTTACTAGCTTATAAATTCAAATTAAAAATTATCACATTTGTATAAATTATTTTAAATTCTTAATATTAATATTTATTTTTTTTATTTTTATTTTTAGCTAAATTTTATTAAATTAATAAATTATACATACATGTATATACATTTATATAATATAAATATACAAATATGTATATAATTGAACATATTCATATGTATATATTTACATTTATAATAATTTTAAAATATTTTTAATAAATAAATTGTTTAATTTACTAATTCTACTATACTTTATTAATTTTAATAAAAATTTAATTATAAATAAAAATAGAGAATAAATAATTTTTAATTTTAAGAATTTTTTCAAATTAATTTATACAAGTTTTATATTTTTTTTTATTTGAATTCATAAGCTAGTAACTATTTTTTATTAATATATTAATTAAATAATTTAATATTTTAATTATTAAGAGGTGTAAATTTATATATATTCAATAAAAAAAGTTAATAAAATAATTTAAATTTTAATTAAAAATTAGTATAAATAATAATAAAAAAATATATGGTGTCATATTATTTTTTTTTTAAATATTACTTTGACACCCCCTCTACCTTTTTGATAATTACAAAACACCCCTAAGGGCATTTCTCATTGAAAAATTAAATTAAAGTTTGATCAAGTCAACAGGGGCATTTTGGGTTTTAAAGGCTATTAGGGGTGGTTTCTATAATTTTGAAAAGGCAGGGGTGGTTTGTGTAAAATGACAATAGGTGAGGGGGTGTAAATATAATTATCCCTATATTTATTTAGGATGAATTACAACAAACTCCCCTAAAATCTATTATAATTATCAACGTTCCCTTGTTATTTTGAAAAATTACAAATACCTCTCCTGGGATTTGAAAAAATGATGTAATCTTTTGTTGGAGGTATTAAATTGTCAACTTTGCCCTTATTGTATTTTTTGTTTTATTTTAAAAAATAATAATAACTTATAAAAAAAAATCGAACGGGATGGATGGATTTTTTTAAGAATTATAAAAAAAAATTATTCACTTAGTCCATAAAAAAATAAATAAAACTATCATTTTTAATCCACAATGGCATTTTGACTAGTTCACCACAATAAATGGATGAAACCTAATGGAGTATGTTAATTGTTAGACGGCTATTAAAATCAATTGGGTATTGATAATTTTTCAAACAATAAGAGAGTATTTGCAATTATACGAAACCTTGCAGGAGGTTGTTGTAATTTACCAATTTATTTCTGGGTAATTTTTCATGAAGTTTGATTTAATTAAACATAAATCTCATGTATTTTAAGGAATTATATATAATATCCCTAATCTTTGTTCATGTGTAACAAATCAATCCCTGTTAATTAAAATTTGTCGAAATTTAAAATTTAAATGAAAATTTATATTTACCCACAAATTAACTTGATACTAACTTATTGTCGGTCAAACAAAAAATTCCTGATCAAATTATCTGAATAAGAGTAAAGATATATCTCCTTACATGCATTAACGTGTGCAAATGTATAAGAGTAGTTTGGATATAAAAATATTTGTTTGACTTGCAATAAGTTAATAATAAATCAATTGGGAGTAAATATGGATGTTCATTCAATTTTTTCGCTAATATCAATATATTCGTTGAATTTTAACTAGAGCTAATAGATCTATTTGGTAGATGAAAACAAATATGAGAGGCACTACATATAATTTCTCAAACTACATGAAAGTTTATGTGTAATTACATTAAATCTTAGGGGAGGATGTATCATTATCCCTATAGAAATTGACATCTAATTCTTACCAGACGGGCCCATGAAGTTAGAAGTTGGAAAATAAATTAAATATTATTTGATATTCGATTAAAAACAATCGATAAAAGCTCGTTTGTACTCGATTTGTTAAGCTTAACAAACCAGACTTGAACAAAAAAATTTTGTTCGATAAACTTTCGAACTCGACTCGATTAATTCAAAAATAATAAAATATACTTAAAAATATCAAATTATTCGAGTTCGACTCTAATTCAATCCATTCAAAATTCTTTTAAGCTCAATTAAATATTTAATTAAACTAAATCCAAAGACTAGATAATAATTTATACAAACATAAGCAATATTTATAGGCGTGGATGGAGTTGGAAATGGTCAGATGCACGTTTTTAAACATTCAACGATCTGTTGAGCTACTAATGTGAATACAAATCCCCATGTAAATGTTTCCTAAATATGTTAAGGCCACTTGCAATTGCATGAACCTCATTTGGTTGACTGTCGGATCCTTTACCTTCCCACAAATTTTTTTTTTTTGCATATTAAATTTGAATTTGATTATATTATTATTTTCTATAATTATTCTACCATATGAGGATTTATTCTTATAATATCATGTTACATTAATAATACGTATAGAGGAGAATACAATGAAAATAAAATATTACTATATATTTTGCCTCGTGAATCTATACTATTTTAAATAAAAGAGCTCTTATAGATACAAAGTGATAGTTCTCATACCACTAGACCAGAACTTATGTATTACTAAAATACCATTCAAGTTAATTCAATTTTACTCACTCTCTTTAGCCACAACCCCTTTATTATAAAACCATCACACCAAATTATTATTATATAATACAAAAAATACCCCTCAATTTCTCAACTCATGTTAAATTAAATACTCAATCAAGTTCTTTTAGAAAATTAATTTCATGCAATTACATGGACTCGAAAATTAAATTTAATTCTATTTTATTTAAACTTATCGTTAATTAAAATGATATAATAATATTTGTTTTTGCACGTATATATAATTATCGTTATCAATATAATATATATCATATAAAGTGTTAATTTTTAATTTAATTGAATAAAATATGCATTAATCTTAATGCATTAAAAAAAGTTACCAAATAATTTTGCGTGTAAGTTTGTAAGGCAACGATAAATTTTAATATAAAGAAATGATTATAAGCTTTAATAAAATAAAAACATTACTAAAAATTATGCGCGCAAGTAGTGCGTGACACCATATCTAATTATTAATAATGCAACTCAAATAAAACTTTTATAACTACCCATTAAAAGTTTGAAAAGCAGTGTTGTGAAGACACCAAAATAATAATTATAATTACATTTTAATATAATTAATAATAACATTAAATTTATCTTATAATATGAACTACTTTATTAATAATATATATATATATATATATATATATATATATTATATATATATATAATATATATATTTGTTAGTGGGGTGAGCTTCGAGGAAGTACTAGAAAAAGGAATATTTGCGTAATTTGAATAGATTGGCTTGTGTTGAATTACCTAAAAGTGAGTCTAATTCCCCCTATTTTTGTTTATATTGTTCAACATTTTTCACCTTTGATTGTGGTAGCATGTGGCACGTGGGACTAAATCATCTTTCATTGTTTTTATTATCAATTTTTATTTCACGAGTTCATGAAATGTGTGATTTTTGTGCTAAAGTTGTAATTTTATTAATTAGTCGATTGGTTGTTTATTATTTTATTTCATATATAATAAGTTGAATTTCGACAAATTAATTACATTTTCATCATATAATTTGGAATTTATCTTCTTAAGAATTTGCAATTTATAGTAATTTAATTTATTCTTAACAACTTTCTTCAATATGAAGATGGTTGTTTTTTAATTTAAAATTAAAACTTATTCAATTATTTATTGAATTCATGTTTAAGTTTCTCTTTTGGAAATTTTCTTACGAAGATGATTATTATTTTTAATTTATATGTATGAATTAAACTTATTTTTATCTATATCGATCTCTTCATATGTATGGTTCTAATTATTGTAAGTTTTATTAATATTGATCATTATAATTGAAAAATAAAATATAAATTTTGTTTCAAGTATTTTTTTATTTAACTTTTCCAAAATTTAAATTATTTATAAAATATAATTTTAATCATAATTAAAAAAAAACTCGTATATAACACGAGTCACAACCCAGTTGATTTAAATATTTATCGGAACACTCTGCCTACAGTTCTTATTACGAATTTTGAAGCTTGTAGGTGATGTTATAAGATTTAAATGTATTTAATTTGGATTAGAGGCTTATAAATGTTGAAATTTTAGAATTATTGTGTTTCAAAATTGAAGGGGAGAAAAAAACAAAGGAAGGGTGCATGCATCAGAAATGGGGTGACCTGAAAATGCGGGGAGTGGAGCAACTAAAAGTCGGTAAAAGGAGAAGACGACAACAAGAGTGATAAGGCGGAGAGGAGATGAGAGAAGAACGCGCGAAATTGTGCTGACACGACTTTACTGAATAGTAATGTCTTTTAGGAATGGGGGCTTATGTGGCTATTATGCTCACTACGTCTTTTCCTACTTTCTAACTATTATTATTATTATTATCACGGAAAATTGCAAATTACCCCTGTATTATATAAAACATGTCAAAAATTTACCTACATTAATTAATATTCATGATATATAAAATTATTATTATATCATATTAAATTAATTCATTATATTAAAATTTATAAATAATTAAAAAAAAAAAAAAGAAAAAGAAGAGAGAACAGACTGAAGGCTGAACAATCGTCTTTCCCACCCAACCCCCAACCCCAAGCGCCAGCCACCCCATCGGCTCCCAGCTTTCACCACCGACTTTCGCCTGCGCCTCCCTACCTTTGGACGCGCCCAGATCGGGCGATCGTCGCCCAAATCTAGCGACGACGGCGAGTATATGCATACATTTGTATATATTATGTATTTTTGTTTTTTATATATAACTTTGTATATATATGTATATGTATAAATGTATGAATATATATAAATGCAAAAAATATGTTTTTATAAATAAGTTAGATTTAAACTGTTCATTTTTAATGAAGGAAGGTGTACGACTATTAAAACAAGGGCGTAACGGACAAATCGCTCAAAAAATTGACGAAAAAGATGCGTGTGTAACATTTCAAAAAACAAAGGAGGTTTTTGGTCAAATCTCTAAAACACAGGGAATTTTATGCAATTTTCCCTTATTATTATTATTATTAATGAAAAAATAAAAAATATTTAATGTGTCTTGAACGTGTCCACAGTGTTCCCACTACATTTGATCTTCCCATTCTTTGTTTTATTTTAATTACTATATACTACTTTTTTTAAAAAAGAAAATCTAAATATTAATAATGAATTAGTAACAAAAATGTTTTAAATTATTAATATGTAAAACATTTATTTACTGAAAAAGGGATTAATGAGCATATGATTGAATTTTGGCAAGTAAGAGCATGTTTTTGTATTGAGATGCAGATTGTACTTTAATTAATGTCATTACAATTTGTTCAGCTAATTATGTGTACCTTCTTCGTTCCTTTGGATGGAGAGATTCAGCACCAAACCCAAACCCAAACCCTAATTCCTTTTTGAGTAATACCAAAACAAATGGATTTGTCCCTTATTTGCTACACTTGTTTATATCTTCAATACCTTCTTCACCACCTCACCTCACATCACATCACATGCCACCCTTATCCACAAATCTTATCACAATTATATTTCCTAATTACTTAAATTCTCTTACACTAATGTTTTTACATTAAAAAAATTATCATTTTTTATAAGCTTATTATTATTATAATGTTTGGGATGGTGATCATTTATATCATATAGAAAAAAACATAAAAGATGAGGATGATTGTGAGAGTGAGGAGTTGAAAATGGCAAGTCCATTATTTGAGGTGGTTTGCATGTAAGCAAATTGAAGTAGAAGAGAGAAGAAAAATGAAACCAATATGTCTTGATACAACTAACTATCAAATGAGCTGAATTGCGTCAATGTCGATACTACTACAACTTGCTGCATCTATATAATAAAGATAGGACCAACAAAACATTAAAGTTGTTTTTGTATTTTTTATAGCATTAATAAGAAAGGTGGGCATATCAAAAGGGCACTTGATGCTAATTCCCAACTTTCTTCTTCATTCTGGTCTGGTCTACCTACTTGTTCCTTTGCTCTTAATCCTAACAAGTCCCTGTAAGGGCCCGGACACGCTCCTACTAAAGATATCAATTTATTCAAGTATTGATTTTTTCTGCTATTTCTGGACCACATGTATATATATATATATATATTTAGATATTTAATATTAGAAACAAAAACAAAAACAAAAACAAAAAAAGGGAAAAAGCAAGTTGCGGAAGAACCCAAACCCCAATCCAGTTGCAATTATTTTAAGTATATAAATTTGGAGTGAATGTTTATCCGCAATTCTGCAGCTGTTGAACAGTTCAAGAAGGGTAGCAAAAACACGCATTACCAGAGTTTGAGTTGTTTCTGATCAAAATATAGCGAAGAGAGTGAGCCAGGTCCCCACTTCCACTTCCACTTCCCTAAAGCCCATTCTCACACACAAAGACTGCACTGGGCCAAACTCATTTCTCAAATCGCTCTTAATCAACCCTATATAGGTTCCAATGGAATGCTGGGCTATGATTGAGCCTTCAAAGTTAAAATATGAGACCTACATCAATTTTGGGCCTATTGGGTACTGATTAAATACCTTAGTCTGGAATCAAGATGTTGGTGTACATATATATATATATATATATATATATATTATGTCAAAACCAATCTTGACATTGGGATAAAATATAGGTGGTCTTAATACATGCAGGAAAACAACACTGTCGGAGAAACACAAGTGCTAATTTGCTAAGCAAGAGACATTCAAATCACAAAATCAGCAGACTCATGTTGCATCCATCCTCTGTTCCAATTAACATATACATGTGGCTGTGTATACAAAAATCAAATCCGCAAAATGAGAGGTAAAGTGGAGCAGCACAGCAGAGCAAATGAGGCGCCAATATTAAAGACGAAATGGAGAGAAAAGAAAGTAAAGTGGCAAGTTTAATGAGCAAAGAAAAACACAGCTACTTTAATCAATGGAGTGATTATGAAATTTGGGGTCTCTCCCTCCCTCCTCCCTCTCATAATTATTATGCATGAATGATGGAGTAGTAGTCGTGAGTACTGAGTAGTCGTCATCCATTTCCAGTATTCCTATGGCTATGAATTCATGGACCAACCCACACATACACATTTACATATTATTCATTGATATGTCATTTAAATCATTTACCATGACCTCCTGGCTTCTGCTGTACACTACTTTCTACAATCACATTACAAGTTTCACAATATTTTGTCGCTACTCCATCGACGACGTCGGTATTTACCTAATGGAAATGGGGCCACACCCACAAGGCTGAAAACGTTAAAACTCACAAGACCAGAGGAGAAGTGATGGAGACATGGGGTTCTCAAATCTTATTGGCTGCCCACTGCTCCACTATTCAAATCCACCCTTTCCCTTTAATTCTTCCCTCACCTCACTACACAACAATGTACAAGGGGAACCAAATATTTCTGTCCCTGCCCCACTATTTCTGTTGCATTAACAACTCTCATTAACCCATCTCCTATATTTTTTACAATAACAAGGTCCCACCTTTGGCCACTGCTAGATAATCCCTTGATCTTTTCCTTACAGCATTCAATGAAAATTGAAGTAAAAAGAAAATTGATCATCACTTGACCTTTTTTCTTATGATCTTTCTCCTCAACACAAGCGCATCTTCTTTTTTACATCACATTCTTGATTCGACATCTTACACAAACTCAATAGCATTACCCTTCACCTTACCAAAACCTACTAGACCAACTTTACTCTCGATCTCTCATGCCACTTTCTCAAGTACAGAAAGAAGCCCATTTTCATTCTCATTATACATACATATATATCTCACAATATTGATCAGGCTTAAGAGCCTCTACAACCCCATTTAGCAAAACCATATATTTGCTCAGAAAAAGCAAGTGGCGGCTACACAAAAAGATTTGAAGAACCCCCATGTCTCCATCACCCCTTCTGAAGATAGATGGCTACCAACCCTAAGGTTATTTTTTCAACACAAACAAAGGACCTAAGAGATGAGGCGATCAAAGTGGCCCATCCTGCCTGCCATACATTGTCACGGGGAACTATTGGGGGGACTTAGTCACAAAGAGATGCTGGTGTCCCATTTCAGGACCCCATACTATTGATCCACTTTCATTAACACACACTTGACGCTCCCTGAGACTCAGGGTATTTCAGGTGCCCTTCCACTCTTGTACCAGTGTACCCAGCCGAAAAGTTTCCAAAATTACTGCCCAATCTCGGCTGGTGAACTTTAAGGCCGGGCCTCTCCGGCTCCACCGTCACCACTGCCCCGTCTGTTGGGGAGATGATATTTTTTGACAGTTGTATAATTAAAATGCGGATTTGATGTGACATTGCCAAAGAACAGGCAATTAGTCCAGACGGTCCGCTAAATAAAAATGTGTTGGGACCAGTTATTGCTTTAGGCCCGTATTGTGGAAACACGGCTGTCAAAGACGGGTGCTGGTAAATTTGCGATAAATTTCCCAATCGAATATGTCCTCAGTACACCTCTTAAAGCTGACCCACTACAATCAAGCTGCCTTTCGGGTTACCACTTTTTGAACATGTTCTTGGTTTCGCATCCATTTGTAATTCAGATGGTTAACACATAGAATTAAGTAAATTGTTCGACGATTTAGTGTCGTATAAGTGTTTCAAGGTTCTGGTAAAGACCATCGGGCCTGAATCCAATTGCAGGACTCTTTCTCGATGAGCATGGACATGCGACTCTTTTGAGCGCCCACGTAAAATTCCAATCTATTGTGGGTTGAAATGAATTGCCGATGTGTTATTCAGTCGGGAGCATATGTGTTCTTCGGGACTTCCACCGGGGCTTACGTCGGCTGTAAGCCGTATAAAGTCATTCAAGGTACTCACGACTTACTTGATCCCCGAATCATTCAATGCGGGCGGAATGGCATAATAATGCTGGAGTGAGGAGGGCTCCAGACTCGGGAGGAGGGGGTTTGAGGCAATGGGCCCTACGATATACCCCAGGAGCGCCATAGGCCAAATGCCTTACGGACCACCCATATGATGGGAGCAAGCCTCAACTGGATTTGTCCCCCGACACAAAAACTATGAACATCTGTCTCGGCGTCTTATAAATAGAGCTGTGCCGCTCAATCTTGATGGTAAAACTATGATAACCTCCCCCTTGCACCGACCGTTTACTTGTTCAGCTTTTCACTACTCCATTCGTCAATGCGCAGTTATGTTATATCAATTGGAGCGGCCCCAGGTTGCGACTTCAACATTAACTTCGCTGCTGGCTTCAAAATTGGTTTCTCCTGGCGGTTGTCATTGCTGCTAGACCTCTTGGGGCGTGCCCACGCTGGGCCAGTAAAACTGAAAGTGCCACCGACTGAGCGCCGAGGGCGGAAACATTGCAAAAGCCGGAGTAACCGCGGAAAAATGTATTTCGGTTGGCGACATGGCGGAGACCTTCGATTTATAGTCTATTGATTACATTTGTATTTCACAAAATTCCTCCACCCGCATGACGCCCGCCAACTGCTCCGGTCGCCATATGCGAATCCACGTGGCAAAATCACTGCCAGCAAGAACCCTATCGGCACATCGGAGAACCGTTAGCCAAAATCATTTCCCGAATTCCGACCGGACCTTCGTTCACTACGGATTCACCTTTTGCACTTCTGGAGTTAATTCCCACACTGTCACATTAAAAACTAATTTTTTTCCTCTCAACCCGGCTGGATTAAGTGTGTTCCACTGGCTTAATGAACCTTCCAAACAGATTGGGTAATGTACGGAGTATTCCGTCGGCGATGCCTTCACTTTCGCCCGAGCGTAATAAATCATAGGAGGTCGCTTTAGGAGGCTTTTTGGCTTAATTCCTTCAAGGAGTCAACGCCAATCGCCCGGGTCTTCAACGGCACTTGTGTCCCGACAGGTGTTCTGCATGTTCCAACATCGTACTAAGCTGAAGACTCCCGACCCTCAATTTATATTTCTTCCTATTGCCAAGCTTGACTATCCCATGTCAAGATCGTTTGTGTTGACATCTCGAAGCGGGGTTTAATAAATATACCTCTGATATCGGATTGTGAGTTCCCCGTCCATCACCGAAGGTTAGTAATCCACTAACTGATGAGCGATCGTGTTTAGTACAACCGTTATCCCGCCGGAAGGGGCCCCGCATTCTCTTCTCGATTCCAGACTCGACAGAAAGGTATAGCATACGAGAATCAAGCAACCCCTAACATACACACTAGGGGCCCTTCAAAACCGTTTCGGATGCCGTAAACCGCGCGCGAGATTGCCATATTTTTTAATAGGCAATCCAGCGGATAGTATCTTGAACTCAAGCTCAACACACCAATACTCCAACCTACCGTTCTCAAGGAGCGAGCATTTGGACCTCCTCCGAGACCACCCGTCATGGCTTCCCGACTTTAGGCGGACCAAGCTATAGGGGCAGCATCAAAACGTCTGATCCTAAGCGGAGCGATTTGAGAAAGAATGATTTATGGCCTGAATGTCATGCCAGGCAGACCGTGCCCGTAGTCCCCAGGTCAGACTTTGGTATTAGACGCCAGGGCGAAGGCTTGTCTGTGGGGATGTTGCGACTCCCATGCCGCCTTAAGCCGCCGCGAAGAGCGTAACTAGAGTTGAGCGGAAACACCGTAAGTCCTTCCCGAAGCAGCTATTGAAGAGCGTGGAAGTGTTTGTGCGGATGCCAATGCCCCGTCTTCGGGATCTCTCGGGGCGAACGAACCTCGTGTGTGCGTTTCGGTTCAATTTTCTTCCAGTTCTCGTTCTCTAAGTGGCTTTCTTGAATCTCCCATATGTATAGCCAAAACAATACATACTCAACTCTAGGGCCCCAATTAATTTGCGGGTGTTACTAAATGCGAAAACTCGGCTAGGGTAAATTTCTCTGCCCCGGCTCGGGAACGCATTCTTCTTTTCCCTCCTTTCTCTCCATTGTTCCAGGCTTCAACAGGGCATGCAGAAGGATCTGACAATCGGACGGGTCAATTTAAACTCCTCCTCATCTATCTGAAACCATGATTCACTCCAGCTTGAGTCCAAATAAAAATACCTTATTTTACTCAGGTATTCGGTAACACCGCTATAAAAATCGGACTCTTTCAAACATACCCAATTGCCACATTGTGCGCCAGTTTATCAACCTCCAACCCCTGGAAGGAACTCCGGCGAGCGAAGTGTGGGGTTGTGTCTATGCTGCCGGTTTCTTAGGCTTTGCTCCGGGAGAATAACCGCCAAATAGGTCTTCCGTTGTTCACGAGGCCCTTATACCCATGACTTCCTCGGCTTTCAGGAGCAGGTATAGTTCCGGACTTTTTGTCTGTTGTATTATTAATTAGCTCAGTGTGAAATATGGCGTTTGTTTCATATGTTGAGAGATGAATTTTATAGAAGACAGGAACTTAAAGGCGATCCCAGAAATTACCGTGTGAAAGCCCGCATATTAATATCAGGCATAAACAAGTGGAAAATAGGTAGACCCTCATGATGTAAGATCGATCAACCAAAAAGGGTTGGTTAGTGAGTGGAGGAAAATGGAGATGTATGTCTCTCCAAGTATTAACGGAAAGATCAATACCTGGACCCAACTGGGATTATATTAATTGTAAAGGTTCATATCTTGTTATTATCCTGCCTTTTTAGTAGTGAGAGTGTCCCGGGCCCTTACTTATGTGGAGAGTTTCTCTGGTAGATTTAAGAGCGTGAAGGAAGGAACAAGTAGGTAGAAGCACAGACCAGAATAGAGAAATAGAAAAGAAACCATTTTTGGAGAATTTAGAGCACCAATGACAGAATATTGTACAAAAATAACAAAATTAACAGATTGGAAGGACTATCCCGCTCTCTGATTAGAGAACGGGCAGACTCGGGCGTTTTATTAACTTCATTAATTGCTAATAAAAATTACAAAAACAACTTTAATGTTTTGTTTCCTATCTTATATATTAATGCAGCAAGTTGTAGTAGTATCGACATTGACGCAATTCAGCTCATTTTGATAGTTATTTATCAAGACATATTGGTTCTTTTTCTTCTCTCTTCTACTTCAATTTGTAATGCAAACCACCTCAAAAATGATTGCCATTTTCACTCCTCACTCTCACATCATCCCTCATCTTTATGTTTTCTATCATGATATAACATGATCACCATCCCAAACATATATAATAAAATAAGCTTTTATAAAATACAATTTTTAAGTAAACATTAGTGTAAAGAGAATAAGTATAGGAATATTAATGTGATTAAGTTGATAAAGTGGTAGATTCATAACCAGAAGTTAGTTTTTGTGTGTTGGTAATATTTTTATGAGTTGATAAAAAGTTCAACTCAAGAAAAGTGAAATGAATCGAGTGTGGAGGGCGAGTTAGTAGTGGAAAGAAAGTAAGAGTACTGAGGTAATGTATGGGAATGAAGAGAAGAAATGAGTCGGCTGGGAAGATAGAGGAAGGTAGACAGACGCCATTGCATTTCAACAAGTCTTTTAATAAATTATTTTGATTTTTCATTTTTGATAATTTTAATTAAAAGGATTTTTAGCCTGGTAAATAACTTAAATAACGATTCCAATACGAAATTCTTGTTTTGTAACTTGATTCTAATTAAAATTTGAATAAAATAATTGATAGAGGTTAATATATTTGGTCAATTTGATTCGGTTGTATATATTAAAATAAAGATACGAATCAAATAGAAAATAAAAAATAAAGTATATGGGTGCGAACAACAATGCGCCTCTTAGTTATTGAATGGGTTTATTGCCCAATAATCTGTTAAGCTATATCAAAATCTTGTATCCTCCCTTAGTATTTTTAAAAAAGAAATAAAAATAAACTATGATAATTTATTTATTCATATAATTGATTTTCCATTATTAAATATTATAATTATTAGATAAGAAATTTCAGTAGTCATTGAACTATGTGAAGTTTCAAGTTATTGGGATATCCAACTTCATAAATTACCAAAATTCTCCCTACTGAATTAACTATAAGTTTCAATTAAAGCGAGTAAGATATATAATTCTTGATTCAAGTCTAACAAACGTGTCTTAATCATCTATCCAAATATTCTTATAATTGAAAAAGCAAACATAAATTTGAATAAAAAATAAAAAGAAATAATTTCTGGCCATCTATAAATCAAATTAAACATTATAATCTTAATACTAAGACAAGAACATAATAAGAGGTCAGTCGCTAAGATTTACAAGTTTGACGAGAGCGTTTTGGTGGTCTCTCTGACAATAACAATGAAGTAAAATTATAAAACATGACTGTGGCTATATGGCATGAGGAAAGCCTAGAGGAGATATTTTCCAAATATCAACCAATTTTCTGTTCATATTTCAATCTCACTATAATTCAACATTCTAGGACTTACATATTAGGAAAAATAGGTTATATGCTCACCAGTCCATATAAATATTCTATATATTATTTTAGAGGGCATCATCTTATCTAAGGTATCATTACACCTTTTTACTGTCTCATTTATATATTTTATTATTAAAAAAATATTTTATTTATATTGTTCTATAGATTTCAAATCTAAATTGTTCTTGTAATTATTATTCTACAAAAAAAAAAAAATATTCCGTTTATAAGTAAATTAATCTGGGAACAAAATAATTTGTTTCCTCTAAACTTAATTTGTATTAATCTAATGCCCAAAGAAAAAAAAATGGAAAAAGAGGTTTCTAAGTCTAGTACAGTGTTTTATTAAGTACTAATTCCAAACTAAAAACAAGAGAAGGAAAAATAGAATTATGAAGGATGTAAGAAAAAAGTAAATATGTCAAGAAATTATAATTACTCTTTTTCTATGTGGGGAATAAAAACAACTTATGTTGGGGGCGGAACTTCAACATGTGCACGTTTTGTCTGCCTGCAATCTGTTAGTGGTATATCCGCTTATTCTTCAGAAAGTTAAAGTTGCTCGATTAGTTTTCTTAATCTCACCCGATTATGTTTTTTATATATATTTACTTATAATATTTTTTAATCAATTATAAAATTTGGTTGGCGACAAACACCCTTTCGCCCCCTCATAAATCTCTCCCGATTTACTCGCGGGCGCTTTCGGTTTCTCTTTCAATTAAGAATGGTGCAGAATTAATCTGAGGACTAATTGGTATGTTAGAAATTACCAAAGAGTAAATCCCTATCACATTTGATATAAGCCTCCTCTATTATGTATTTTAAAATAACTCTAATGTTAATGCCAGCTTGAAATATAAATTATTACTCTTTATAGGGTTTTTAATATTGATCTGGTGGTTCGGGGGTAAATCCCCGTTTTATTACATTGATTATGAGAAAGATTAATTTTTGAACAATATGTTCGACATTGGCACCAATTTAATAAAGCTAAAAAAACAAATCGATCATCCTCTTAAAAGATATAATTTAAAAGAATTAAAATATTTTAATTAATTGGATATAAATAGTATGAAACGATAAATATGGTCCGTAAGAATTAAAAACAAAAACCGCTCCTATAATTATAACTTTTTTTAAATAGTAGTTATATTTTGCTATTTCATAAAAGTATTTAGAGTTTATCAAAAAAATAAAAAATCTCTAGGTGCCGTTTCATGTAAAAGTGTAAAATTATAATTTTTAAAGTATGAACATGTTTATATCATAAATTTAAATATCTTAAAACTATTATAAAAACCAGGGAATGAGAGTAATTATTGTTATCCTGCCTCAACTTTAAATATGTTATATATGGTTATTCATACATTTATCCAGTATACATATAATTACAAAGTTCATAATATTACAATCAAATAAAGAGCAACACAAAAATGAAATACAAATATTGATATATTAAGATACTATACACGCAATGTCTGAAGTGCAGGCAATTGGTACTAAATGCTCGCCGTTGTGTGACTCTCGCACAGATAGCGCGGTCTTAATCGATCGTGATGATTCGAACTCGATCGCTAGGCTCGGTAATTCATTTGTTTATAATTAATAGCTGTGTTCGTCTCATCTAATAATTAACTTTGAATTATATGTGCTAATTATAGTGTGAGGATAAACGCTATATATAAGTTTGATATAGTTACCGGAAAAATGTATTACTTCGGAGTTTTGAATATACTTAACAGTTGAATGATATAAAGAAAACATATTGCAGCTAGTTTTAGTGGTAGAAGTAAATAACGCTGTGTTGAGTACCCTTTTATACAGTTCGGAAAACATAATATTTACCAATAAAGTTAGTTAGTTTGCGCTATGAGGAGCCTTAAAGTAATAGATTTTTAGATGATTGTATAAGTTAACGTCTACTATAGATGTGTTTGATTGACAATATATTTACACTTTCCCTCCTGAGACATATTTCTTGCTCGTCACATTCGCGTTATATTTAAATGTTATACAATATTTTTGCACTTTGTATAGATTACTTACAACAAAAGAAAATTTAAAATAGATTAAAATATAATTTAAAATAAGAATAATAAAACAAGTTTGAAATGATTATTAAAAAATATTCAATTATTTAAGCATCTCATAATACATGAAAATAAATTTAAAAATAAATAATAACTATGGTTATAAAATTTCAGAAATCCAATAATTGTCATCTCTGTAGAGTGCAAGTCCACCACAAATAAATAAATTATAGAATAATCAGAATATAAAACAGGAAAACTAATAAATTTAAGTTAGACTCAAGATCCGTTAAAATATAAATATGACCTTATTTAAATATAATTATATTCATAAAAACAAACTTATGTATATTATATTTAAAATAGTACATACGGATCAAATTTTAGTAGAACTTATTGTAATATATTGATTATTATGGACAACTTTAAACTATTAGATAGGGAATGACAAGTTAACCCCTAGGTGAAGTTTCAAGGTGGTAGTTGTGTTCGGACCAAAAAATCTGATTTGGGTAGTCTCGGTCCGTGCACAAAGAGGGAAATCATATAAACCACCTCAACCCAAACAAGTATACAGCCCATATGAAGTATCATATAGGTTTCCCGAGTAGAAGGGCTTTTCCCAAGTAACCGGAGCGCGAATTATACTTTGGTTCCAAAAGGAGGAACAACCAAAATAAATCCCATTTCTTCTTGTATACTTAAAAACAATATAAACAATCTGTTATTCTCAATAAATTCATCTTCTTTACCCTGGTCTTGTTGCCATAGGAATTATTGTGCCCACTAATTAATTTATTAATTAGCAATCCTCTTAGATACCAGTAACAAAAATAAATATGCAAGTTACTGTGGGCTGGCGTGGGGGACAACATTTTGGGTTTCTCGTTTTGGTCGAGGAAGAACTGTTCCTCAATCTCAATTTTCTTTCCACATATAAAAAAACACCACCGTGGCCACTTATTTTATCTCTTCACATACTTTTTTTTTTCTTATGGTTACCTTTTGCTCCTGTGAATTCTTTACAATTCCTCTTCACTGGTCATTATCTTGTTACTATTCTCTACCTCTAATCCCATATTATCTCTAATTTGAAAGGCAAATCGCCACTCCTCTTTTTTCTTATCCCACTCTTGTTAACTAAAATTAACAAGGACAACGATCAATTATCTCCACTCAAGTAACAACAATTTAGTAAGGATTCTTAATGGAAAATTTGGAGCTAATCTGACATACAAATTCGCGTTATATAATATCGTCTTCCCATCTTCCACTTTATCCAAGTAATAATAAGAAAGAGATTCGTCCTTCAAAGAAATAAACACCCAAAAAATAATAAAAAAAAAAATTAAATAATCTGATATAATTATAAATATTTATTAATACAATAATCTATACGTTACAAACAAATGCGCTGCACCACGTACAAAATCTCAATAATATCTTCGTTAAATAAGTATGATGTAGATAAATGTTTACAAGGTAAGATATTTAAATATGAAATATTATAACGGATCTTATATTCAATTTAATAATATTTTTATACAATGATCTTAATAAATTCTTAAACCGATATGAAGAGGAATTTAGATTGTAATCTCAATCAAATGTATCGATTGAAAAACCGATTGGTATTGTTCAATTAATTACCGGTTTGTTTAATAATACACGGGAATGATTAATAAATTATATATTACATTAATGATTAACAATTTATATTTTTTTTAAATAAAATATGAATATAAGAAATAATTTCTTATTAATAAATATAACTTACCCTATAGAAGAAATAAAAAAAGATAGGAGAAGTAAGGATACTGAACAAATTTGAGTATATGATTATGGAAAAGGTCATATAAGGAGTAGTATTGTTCCATTTCGCCATTCCATTCCCTTTCAACTTTAAAAAGAGAAAATCTTTGCATCGAGACAACTATTACTACACATCCAAACATTCTCATTTTTTACCCTTGTTAACACTTTTTTCTTCTGTTTTTTTTATACTGTGCCATTAAATAATTAAGGAACCCCCACCATGTCCTCACATTATACAGATTACTTGTGAAGAGGAATCGAATTAAGGTATAAATAGATAGCCATAACATTAAATAATATATTCACCCACATATACATTTTATTTAAATTATAGTAGATAATATATAAACTACATATCAAAAAGGTCTTATTCATTCTATTAAGTTAATTAATTTGGAAACCATAATAAAGCTATGACTGTATATTCTTATACAATACTTAGATTCCAGATCATATCCCAACTATTAAGATTAATGTGGGAAGTTTTTTGTATGTTTGTCTTATATTCTAATATTTAGACTCATATATTAAAGTAAAGAAAAATAACAAACTCTGATACTCATAGAATTTTTAAATATATCCATGAAGAAGTTCGATAAGTTGGATAATATTGTAAGGATAATAAAAATAATTATATATTTATTTATTCTTATAAAATTATGCAATTTAATGAGCATCCCTTAAGAAGAATATTTAAAACATCGTGCTCCAATAAATGCATGTATATATTTATCACAGTCCTATGATATATGAGAATAAATATAGATATAATTAAAAATTGTCCGAATCAATCTTGACTCATATAGCAATTATAATGTACAGATAAAATAATCAAATTGTAAGGGAAAATAACAAAACCCCTGAATTTATTCTTTTTTGCTTTGTTAATAATCTCAACAAAATCAATAAATGTGAAATAATTATAACTAACTGAAACGGAATCTAACTCTTTAGCACAGGATAGAAATCACAATAAAAAAAAAATATCATAAGATGTTACTATTTAAATCATACTATAGAATAAGTTACCGATGATATAGTTACCACTAAAAACAGAATAAAAAATTATAGTGATACATCTATTTATTATTGCAAAAACGTATGAGTATGAAGTATCAAAAACAACTATAACTTTGAATAATGAAATTATTTTATGCACTTACATATGAGGTGTGTAGATAACACATTACTCTTCTGCTGCAATTGGATTAACTCGAGACAAATGGGTCTTGTTATATGAAAGGACAATGAAGTTATAGGGAGATTATACCTAAAAAGTTGCACATTAGGTATTTAGAAGGGCACATCCTAAAGGGAGTTCAATTTCATAATTGTTTAATTTCGTTAAAGTCTTTGAGGTACACTCGTAATAAGTTCGATTACATGGTATTCGATATACAAGCCACATGTCTCCACAATTAAAAACTCATAATTTGCTCTGTATCTTATATAACTCTAAGTAATATATATTTTTTATATTGATATTAAAGGATAATTCTTATCAATATACAGGTCTTAAAAAATTTATATATATCCGTTTGATATTAAATCTAAATAAATAATTATAAAAATCACCCAACCAAAAAACCTTTATTATATAAAAAAATAATAATTAAAAATATATAATGAACTTTAAAAAATAGAGAAAAAAAAAGCCTAATAGGTCCGATTCAGGATCAGGTGGTCATCGGCCACTGGATTAGGCTAGTCCCAAGTATTGATTCTTGAGGTTGGGACTGGGCGTACCAACTCATTTTTTTTATTGGTTCAATTTGATCATAAATTGGGTTAGCTTAGCTCAAGCTACTGTGCATCTTGATATGGGATTGCATAAGTTTTATTATTTTGACTTTAATTCTGTAGGAAGGAGGTGCACAATTTTTGTCATATTAAAAAGCTTTAATAAAAAAAAAAAAAAAGAACCCTTTAATAAGCCCCTAAGCTCCAATTCTTTAACTGATTTGCGTTAGTTTTAAGTTGCAAAGATGTAAATATTGTTGGGGATATTGAATAAATGTATTAAGGATTGTTAATGATTTTGTAGGGGAAGGGACATTGGGAGAGGAAGCATTATTAGTTTATATAATATCTTTATAATTCTCTTATTTATAATTGAATACTTTATGTGAAAAATAAGGCTATAGATTTATGATTATAGTATGCAAAGGTTTATCATATTATTAAGACTGTAAGGAGACAATATTTTAACTGTAATTATTAATCTTATTTATTAATATATAAAATGTTGAAAAGCAGTGGAAGTACCTTATTGGCAAGAGCATTCCTCACTTTCATTCACTCTATAAAACAAGAAATACACACATTCAGATTAGATACTCAAGGGTAACACCTAAACATTCCCAAAAAGGAGACTATTTCCTAAACTTCATCTATAGGGAACAATATATCCAGATCGCTTCATTAATATTATAACTAAAACAATATAGTATGAATATCCATTGATTGAGAGACTTAATGATAATTTATGTAAATTCATTTATTTTACACATAAATAAATAAATTAATAAGGATAAAAAAAATTCAGAATGCTTGGAAATAAATGGTGGCACGCCACTAACGTTTACCAAATAATTGAACGCGCAAATTTTAGTAATCTTTTTCTCATCTAATATATTTATTATAAAAAGTTCTTTCCAATATAATTCCTTTTCATCCCTCCAAATATAAGTTTAAAAATTATCATACCGTTTGTTTTTATCCCTTTCCCTTTCTCTATTAAATTTACTCCCTCCAAACCAACACGAACCTAAAAAATATTAATGGAATCTTCATTTCAGTTAGAAATAACATCTTGATTAAATAGCAATTTTAAATCAAAGTTTACTTTAATACGGAACAAAGATAGGATAAGCTGTAATTTTTTACAAAAACAGTTAAAGTCATTATCCAAAAAAATATCTATATTAGACACTATGGATGATATTACAATCTATATCAATAAGTATATATTTAGAATTATGATATATAACACCCTCATTATGGATATATTGATGTTTTCAAGTTTCATTCTTGATATAAGAGTACATATCGGATGTAACGAATTATAGGAAATCAATATGTTAAGTAATAATTATTATATGAATCATTATATAAATGTACAGGGTGCAAACTCAGTTAGGTTAAATTATTGAAGTGGGTATAAGAGATAAGCTTACATAGATGAATATACATTATTGAAATCGGCATGGCCGAGCATTCAGATCCTCTAACTTATTAAGTTGTTGAGTCACTATACCAGCAACATTGTCATCATTACAACCACACTCCTCTTATATCCTTTCATAACAGCTACTAAATCATACTTCAAATTTAGTCTTTTAGCTTCTATCATCTTATGCTTTGCTTTGCCATTTATATTATCATAATACACTTATTTGTTTTTTTTTTTTTCTTGTATTGCCGTGCTATGTTTCAAATTGAGTTAGGTTTTAACCAGGTTTGGATTCATATGTGTCTTAGATTAGGCTTTTGAGATCCCTATATGTTACTCAAAATGTTAGGGTAGTGTGTGGAGCAAAGCGCTTAAATTTAGATACAATATACTTAATTTTAGTTATTTAATATAAAGTTTTCATTCTAAAAAGACGTATTCATTCTTGGGCTAATAATTCAGGAGGTTATCCACCAATACCACACCTATAAGAAGAAAGGACTCTACAACTTTGCCTTATGTTTTTGACAAAAATTATGAATTGCCTAAAACACCCTTTATCTATATAATTTTTGTTTCATACTAAAATGGGAATGTACAATACTTTGGTTGAAGTAATTAAAGTTAACAAAATCGATTCATTCAATTTATAACTTACAATTTACAAATTAAAAATTATTATATGACTTTAATCAATTTCATAATATATTCATAAATATCCTTCTGTTATTTATTAATTAATATAAAGATGTAGATAAAATATCTATTACAAGATTTTAGCCTTCAAGCATACTCTCTACTGGATTTATAAACAGGAAATGTGCGTTTTTATTTATAATTAAAGATGTAGGAACTGAAATATTAAAAATGTGTTTATTACAAAAATAATAGGAAGTATCCACGAAAGGAAAAACAGAAAAAATAAAAAAAAAGAAATCCTCAGAGTCGAAGCTTTGAATATACAAAATTATAATAGAATTTTCCTTGATTCTCTTTTAATGAAAAAATATAACTACCCCATCTTAAATTTTCTGTTTGAAAGAATGATAATAAAAAGGAAGGAGTCTATTGAAGGTTATTGTAATGTATAGTGCAAATGTAAAGACAATCTGAGAATATCAAAACTATTATTCATTAAAAAAAAGCATACAATACTAGAGGATTCCTCTATCCTAAAAAAATATCCGTGGGATATGAGGCATAAAAAATAATTAATACAAGAATAATAATTACACAACAAGAAGGTCAACTATATATTTTGACTAATTATTAATTATTTTCCGAAACAACATATAGACATCCCCTAGCATACATGCTCTGAGGAGGAGGCAAAATTTCAACTACTAACACTATTACCTATCTTTTGTGTCAATTCTAAACACTTTCTGGCGCCCACAGTGGTTTCCAAAATAATTATGCAACAATCTTCCGGGCCCACCCTCTAGTTCAATGCCCACAAATTGAGGTGTCCACACTTCTGTTGAAACAAATCCATGGCAATGGACTACGGGTACATGTTTATTCCTTGGCTCTTCTGCAGTAAAAACTTTAGGGGAAAACTATATTCTTCTTTATAGTATATAAGTAGAAACATTTAGCAAGCATAAATTTCGAAAAAAAAAATACTACGAAAAATGGCACATTTGTAGGGTTTAAAGAAAGTTGTTCGATGCCCACCTAGGGCAAGGAATAATCATCCAGGTTCTGCCACTGATATTTGTTTCATCTTTATTTATTATAATATAAATATGAAAACACGGCATTGCACTGGCGGGGACATATGTATTTCCAGTCCCATCTCTCTTGTTGGCCAATCAGTCCTGACCAATTTCTCACCCAGAACCTGAGCTCCGTTTATAAACATACAATCTACTTGTGGGAATACTAGATTTAGAGAGAACTTATCAAAAGTGATATACTTCTGTTTGAGGAGTTCTCTGTAGAGATATTTAGGTTACTTTTAAAAAGCACCACAAATAAATTTAAAGGGTCGGGTTCTAGGCTTTAAAAGGTCGCATCCAATATTTTATTGGAGCCCAATGTACTCGCACTGCTACAGGAAGACCCCACAGTCCAGAAACCCATCCCGACTAATTCTCCACAAGGGTTTGATAGCGGCTATTGTAATGATATTTTTTATTGAATAAGAATCCCGTGTTATGTATTTTTCAATAAAACTCTTTTCTAGAGCAAGTGAATAAATCAGGTCTCAAAGAAAGTGTGTTTCTTGTGAGTGATTAGGAGGTTTATTATCATGACAAGGCGAAGGAGGAAGCATTATTTTTGTTTCCAAGTCTTTATGGGTTATATACCTGTTGACATCATAAACAAAGCCTTAACAGCACTCCTACGGTCCATACAAACCGGATCAGGTCCTTTGAATGCCCAATTGTTTTCAACTTCTCAAAAAGGGGTTGTAGTATTCATAAATGCCTTTTTCGGGATGTAATTATATATACCTCCCTACAAACTTCAAGTTCATATATTTATGCGCAACTTCAATTCATTAGCCGTCTGGTAAGAATTAGAAAAATTGTAAAACAAAGTATTAATTAAGGATACAAATTAATCTATAACGGAATTAGTAAATTATGTTTTTATTGACTGACTTACCACTTCCCCCGGTGAAGAATTTCTAATTAGAGAATTTATTTCAGGTTCCCAACAAATATTACAACACATTAAAATGCATTCATTCGACACACGTGAGATATTGAGAGAAAATAGCTCAATTAATGGCTTATGTAGCTCATACAATACGAGTCAACTATTATCAAGCATCACACACAAAAATATTATTAAGGTAATGCGTGTACGTGTTAAAAGGTGACTATAACATCAAAAATGGTATATCAAAAAGAAGTTCGAATCCAGGAACAAAAACGTCATTTCTATTAGGTCACATGTGTGATTACGCATTCTATCTGAGAAGGACCTGGATCCTTTCCAAATTTATTTGCAGCGTTGAAAATTGACAAACATTTGAAAAAATCGCCATACCATTCTATGTGCACCACACTTGATCAATGATTTCAACTTCCCAAATAATGGTCTATATTCAATGGTTTTGGCGCTATAGCTAATTAGTTAACTAACTTATTGTCATCCTATGTCTCAAAAACAATATAACTTTATATTAAAGTTCATTAAATCCCTAAACTACTTCTCTACATAACCTACATCTCCCACACGTTAATGCATGTATGGGGATTAACAAATTAAAGAAAGAGTAGTTAAATTCACAGAATCGTATCTTTCTATCAGTTGAACAATGTGTGAAGAGCCTATAAGCGTGCTAGGAGACCTACATGCATGTTCCCACCCTTGGGAGGAATGAGGATGACGTGAGTATGCTCCCTCGGAAGAGCATTGGAAGATTAAAAATTATTACACATCCTTGAGGAAATTCTCCTTCGCTACATACGACATGAAATAAGAGAATAGAGAAGAAAAATGATAATATAGAAAGTTGATACAATTATACTAATTTATCAAGAATATCAAAAAATTCTATCCGAACAATAATTATAGAGAATTTTCTGCTTATTTTACTCAAAAGGAACAATTGACAATGCAATGGAATAATATCTGCTACAGCTCCTCTGTAGAACCCATGAAGAGGTACACTTTTATGCGAATACATGTATGGGAACGTACTCCCAATCGTAACGTATTAAGAATTTCTCCACATTATTGATAGAAAAATACAAACAGTATAGTATAACAGTTATTGAATCTGTGAAGGGAAATTATGCACTGAAATAAATTAAACTCTCTCGAGGAAAAGAGGGGACAAATTGAGGATCATGGAAAATTTACTCACAGATAATAATACCCCAATTGACGATGTAATTTAAAAAATATAAATTATCGCTAAAACTAATTGTAAACCCCTATTAGCAAAAGACAACATTTCTTTCTAGGGATAGGTGAGTTTCAAGTATTTGGAAACACCAAGCGACGAAAGGTATTAATATGAAAGAGCTTCGAAACATATTGATATGTAAGTCAAAGAAAAAACAATATTATTAACCTGCAAGACAGCACAACATCATATGCCAATTATGGGCCTCTTCTCCCTACATGATCTCATGTCTTTTAGAAAGGCAGGGGATATTAAACAATGTATTATCATAGGGGACTCTGACTATATTCGCTCACTCAATATACGTGCTCCTGTCTGATAATTAATTTCGCGCCCGTATGTTCTAAGTGCGAACTGGAAGTGACAATAGAATCCTACAACTAGTCCAATTACTACAGTGTTCATAGCAGTGAAGGCCACACATTGCAATGTGTTAGCCTTTGCCTGCCTTTTCCATCGTGCAATACTCAGGCTTCTGAAAGCAAATATTTCCAGTAAAAGTGTCGAAACTTAGTGCAAAGCATTTTCTAACTCCCATTGGGTACATTTCAAAGAATGATAGTTACTCATTAACTTTTCTTATGACCTACGTCTCTATACATCTACGACTACTTTTGTCTATATGAATCATGTATACTAGGAGCAACTCAAGTAGGCTCGGCTAATTTTCTCAAACTTTCTTGACGCGACATTTACAACTTGGCACACTTTCATCCCTATTTCATTAAGTGGCATATAACTTCACTATATATACGTCACATAACATTCAATAAATTAGATCCTTCCTATTTATAAGAGGTGCAAAAAAAGATATGTTAATTCTAACACCCTCAACACATCAACCCACTTTATCGCAAAACAAAAAACCTAAGAGAGCCTGATTCCTGCAAATGTCTAGATTCATTCTTTTCTACTAGCCCATGAAGAGGTGCTTTTAGGCCAGGATGGAGGCTGCTGAAACTTGTTAATATTGAAAAATACCACAATATATCTTCACCCTACATATTGCAAGCACAAGACAAGTAAAAAAGGAAAATCAGTTTCTGCAATCCTTCTTTTTCTCTAAATGAAGCTACCAAGCTAATCCCTGGTATATATGGCAATGGCCAAAATGACGAGACATAATATGTTAGACGGGGTGATGTATAGGAGATCATAGGTGCTAATTCTGTAGATTCATTCTCAACAAACTAATATACTGGGAGATTAAAGAATAACCAAATATCAATTATAACAACCCAATATTCAAATAAAAAGAAAAAGTATTACAAGCCAGAGGATAAACCACAACCTCTCAATGATAGCATTTCCATGTGATTGTACGCGAGCGAAGGAGGCCACGCGTCGGCTTTGCTATATCTAAAATATATTGTCAAAGAAATCACATTCTGAAACTAACCCTTGTGATAAAAACCAAATATAAGGATACCATAATTTCCAAAGAAATTACCACATCTTCCAAAACAAGCTCCAGGGAACTAGCCCTTGGTAGCATGATTCATACACTATAGTATATAACTCACAATTGTGTCTCGTCGCTAAAAAAGACTACGAACAAAGTTTCATCTCATTGGGATAAAAGACCGGAGGGCGGATTCACCCCACGTGCATTCTAATGTGGAATATTAATCATAATACATCAAGAAAGATAATATTTATAATGGGAGACAAACTAAAAGAACTGAAGCTGACAGGCAAAGACGAAGTTAGGAGGAATTGCTAGATGTCACCTGTAAAGCATCACAACGTTTTAAGGAAACACATTCTTGATGCTCACAATATACAGAAAATATCACCGACTGCCCAACCCCCATATGACAATCTGAGGGTTACAGTGGATTTTTCTGATACTAATCGTATGTTGTTCAGACGCAGCGGTAGTTTGTTTTTCATTTCATAGATTGCGAATGAATTTTGTTACAATTGAATCCAAAAACAATTTATGAACTCCTTGTTGAATTATGTATATTTCTTACCTTCTTTATCTAGTATATTTACTCTCTAATTTAATTCTAGGAGAAATTGATGGATATAAGAATCAAATTGTACACAATCATCCTTACTAGTTTCCAAAGTCTAAAAAAATAAATTTCATAGAGAATTAAAAAATACAAGACCTTTATATTCAAAAAACATAACAATCAAAATAGTAACCTTAGTGTCTAATGAGTAAATTATTCCTAATATAACATACAACAACAACTTGATATCATCAAAAAACTACTGAGGGAGGTCCTGTATCCAAGCACCTCCTGGAAATACCAAGGAAAAAAGAACCAAGATCCGTGGGTAAAACTGTAGGTTATATAAACTGGTAGGGACAAATATATCACATCAGCTTATCTCTACCCAACACCTTATCGTAGTGGAATATATAATGATACCTAAGCATTGATAAGTGTGTGATGATAGAGCAGAGGCACTACATACATACACGCAGTTAAACAATTTTCAGAAACTTCATAAAGAAACTTATAAGTTAATAGACATAATCATGGACAATGCTCAATGCATTAATCCAAAAGACCCATATAAATAAGTTTGCCAGCAATCTGATCTCTAAAAATAGTAATGTATAAGAAAGTGAAAAGCAACAAAGTACAAAGTTCCAACCACATATGAGGGTAAGTTATGGGCTTGCTTCCATAGAGAAAAATGCCACAATACCGATTGCAAGTTACATCATAGAAGTTAGTTTCCCACTGATAATCAGAATCCTTAAGGTTGAGACACAACATAATCATGATATTATTACAGGTTCAACTGGTAAATAGCAGTGGCGAAGTAAACTTATTATTACCAGCTATAAGTATATAAATGATGCACCAAAGCCTAGTACATACTCTCCTACCAGCTAGGGTTATTGGGTAAAGTTTATTGCTCATTCCCCTCTTCATTTACTGATAATTTCAGCACACAGTGGGAGAAATAACAAAAGATAATTAAAGGAAGAGTGTGAGGGCATGAGTAGCTCAAAGCCAGTTGTCAAAATGAAAAAAAATTAAAAACAAAATCAAAATATTACAATAGGAAAATTGACAAAATTTGATTATCAGTTTTGCTTCATCATCTCTCAGGAGGCAACAGAGAAGAGGAGGATGTGAAGGAAGCTGCTATGTGACACTTACTTCAATGTTAAGGAGGGCATTCAGACCATCCTCCAAGGAACTCAACAAGCAAGCATCCTGAAAAGAACATTAAATCCATGAAGTCTAATATACAAGTTTTCTTAAGGAGAAAGATCCAGAAATATATATAGTTAAATGAAGACTATGCCATTACCAAGGAACTTGTTTCTCCACAGACAAGAAACCTCATGTTCACATCATCATCATATATCTTTATTGCAGGAAGGGAACCAGAGGAGCTTTCTTCATCATCCCCAGGATCCTCCATCTCAGGAATATCGATGTTGATCTTTGGAGACTCCCCAAGAAGATTAGGACCTGATTCATCATTAACTTTTTGCCATCAGGGAGGACAACATTATTCCGAAGACAGTGAAGCCTAAAGGAGGCGCTTGCAAGCTGAAAAGCATCCCAAGTATGGCATGATGAGCTGCAATTGACAAAAGAAAAGAGGTTAAGAGAAACTTATTTCAACAGAGGAGGAGAAAAGGATGAAGCATGCTATTTCTACCATAGACTCATGAGGCTTTGGAATTTGGACAAGACAAATATAATTAACATTGCAGATGGCATCTACAACATTATAATACCTTCTTAACATGGGAAATGAAAGAAGTAGCAGTTTCTTTTACATGCAGAAGAAAAAAATAAAGCAGCAATGTCTTTTATTATAAGACACTGTTTTCAGTTTACCAAAAAGAAGATTATGTTCTTGTTTGGATGAAAACCTACTTATATACGGAAAAAAAAAAGATAGGAACTGAAAGGGTAGAACATTCAAACTCTCAACCAACAGGAATAAACATCAGCTTTAGCCAGGACTCAAAATCCAACATGCTATCAACTGGTCTACACAGTACTAATAAGAAAAGTGATACTATGTTGATAAACCAGTAATAGTCTAAGGTTTAACAACAACAAAGAACAGGTGGAACAAAACACTCAATCGAGCCATTTCATGGCCAAATTACATTGGGAACAAATTACCTTTGCACTGCGGAGAACAATGCATGACGAAATGGCTTGCAGCGTAGCACGAAAACGAGTTCTTCCAATATATTACATAAGGAACTCCCTGCAAAGATGAAGATGACAATCATGAAGAAAATGAGCCACGAATTTGTATGCTTCTATCTCGAACTTTTTTTAATCTACAATTGTACACATCTCAAACAAAGACTTATGAAGCTTTTTCCCATAACCAAAAGATATATATAAATATATATATTAAAAATTTGTTCATAGCTCACCTTCGAGTGAAGAGACTCCGCCAACCTCTCTCCATTTGGTACCTCCAAATAAACCTTCATTCAGAATTCATCTCAATCAGAGAAAACCATGAGCAAAAAAGCGACATAATTAAAATAATGACGACTTAAAGCAGTAGCAATAGAAAAACTAACGAGATGATGAAAAAAAGTAAGAATTTCCTACATACATGAGAATGTGGGCTTTTCATACTCATGCTTGCATGAAAAAAGAGAATCTACTTTTCCTCAATATTTCAGTCACTAGAAACTTTTCACATGGCTATAACGAACGTAACTGAGGTTCCTTCTTATCAACTTTATGTGATACATTTCTGCCAATCAAAAGTTGAGAACTAGACCAAATACTCTTTGCCTCTCCATGTAATGAAGGAAAATCTACATTATGCATACTTGTAACCAACAAAATTAAATGCCATTAATTTCAAGGACATAATTCCACTCCAAATAAATTATTTCGGTCTAGAAAATTACTTAAGGAAGCTCAGAAGCCCAAAACATTCTACAGCCAATCAAAACCCTTTCATAAACCATGACACAAGCCCCAATTGACAGATATCACTAAGCATCTCAGGAATTCATATGAAATAAAACAGATTTTTATTTTTCAAACGCCCTAATCTTAACTGCACATTCCCAGTGGCAACTGCCATGTCTAGATTGCACCATCTCAGTCGGTCTCACCCTGTTTTCAACATAATAAAACACAAAACTTTTTAAGAAGTTTAATTTGCTCCTGTGCCTCAATAACACTTCATAGCAACAGCTACTACACAAGGCGAGAGTAATTGATCGCAGAACCAGTCTCTCAAAGGCAACACAATTTTTAAGAAAATCTAATTTACATTCCCGGTACACATTTGAGTTGTCACATAGGAAATAACGCAACCTCCAGGTTGCACAAAGCAGAGATCCCATAATCCATCTCCCACTCCATATAAACTTGTCCAAAAAGTAAAATAATACTGACTAAGATGTTCTAACAAGGGCACATGTGAATCCTGTGTTCTAACATTGAATATGCTAAGCTCCGTATTATGTCTGAGTAGGCACATAGAGACCATGTATGTGCATAAAATAGATGAGCACTCCAAACT
This sequence comes from Sesamum angolense, assembly GCA_034509725.1. Classification (NCBI taxonomy): domain Eukaryota; kingdom Viridiplantae; phylum Streptophyta; class Magnoliopsida; order Lamiales; family Pedaliaceae; genus Sesamum; species Sesamum angolense. The sequence goes on along the minus strand of JACGWL010000009.1, from coordinate 5,978,286 downwards.
GAATTTGCAATGGCTTTGCTAACATTGAGGGGGGTAACCATACTAGCGATATAATATGTACCTTAAAATTATTAGCGAAGCCACAAACAAATCCAGTGTAAATTGATGAGAACATAAAACATAAAATCCTTGTGATCCAGAATCAATTAATGAAAACATGTTAACTTATTGAAGAAATACATAGGTGGTTAGAAACCATAAGTCCTCATATGAGCAGAAGAGATGAAACAAAGTACATTGAACTTTAGTGAAGACAAATAACATATAGTAGTCAACATTGAGGAACTAGTAAAGAAACTATAAATAAAAACATATCAAACAGAAGTAACGTACAGTGGTCGGCATTGTGGAGCTAAAAAGTCCAGATACAGCTTCAGGAGAGGATAATTCCAACCCTCCCCAAACGACTGATCCAACTTCATCATTTGGCAGTTGTTCCCCTTGTAAGTAGACAAGATTTGGTTGCCATGAATCCAGAACTTTGCGAAATTCATCTGTCGTTGGATTCTTCAATGATTGCACCTATATAATAACAAATTAGGTGCAAATTAGCAGGAAAGGCAAAGAAAGTTTCTTCCTCAGCTACAGGAAGAGAAAATTCAACTTATTTGAAACAAATGAGCATCAATATGCACCTCCAGACGCCCCGAAGAGACGATTTCTGGAAAGGGGAACTTTCTCTTCTCCTCCAAAACATCTTGCTTCTGCTTATTTTCTGCTGCTCCGTACATAAGACGGCAAGGAGATTGCAAGTATTTCTCAAAGCTCCTTGGGTATGGAACATATCCAAACTTACTCCCTCTTACTCTCGGAGAGAAGCAAACTTACAATGAGGAAAATCTTAAACCAATCCACTTCTCCAGTTGAAGAACATATTCAAGCATCACATCATGAACATGACGATGAAACTTCACTTCAGTTACCCACCAAAATTAATAATTTTTCTCGAGAAAAAAATGAAGAAAAAATTACAGAAAATCCAACGCCTGATCTGCAGAAAAATAACTTCACATTACAAGCCAAAATCAAACCAGAAAGCACAGAACTTTCGGCAACATCAACAATCACAAGTGTGTGAAACCCCTAGACGGAACAAAATAACTTTTAACTTCAATTCACAAACAAAAAACTTCAACACAACCAAGAAATCAGCAGAGATTGGACAAAAACCCAGATGAAAAAACAAGAAAAACTCACCGAAGAAATTGAACTCCAACAACCCACCAGAAGAAGGAATCACGAACGAAAGATCGCAGCTGCACAATATAACCAAATACACTTGTATTGTATAAAAAGAGGCAAGAAAAAAAAGAAACCCTAATGCCCTTTAAATTCCACCCCGACCCAATAAAAATCAAACCCAAAAAAGAAAGGAAAAAGAAAAGAAAAATCGTGTGTTTCAAGAATCTTTATCAACTGATCTTGGGAACGAGTGATGGACTCTCTCTATCCACCGCTAAATCAAACCATCCAAAAAAGAAATCTTTATAATAATGCGTGTGGTAATAAACAAAATCTTTTCTAAACGAATTTTGTTTCTCCAACTTAAAATTTGTGTACTATTATTACTAGGATGCTGTGTCAGCTTTAATGCAAGAACCCATTTTTACTTGCAATATTTTTCGCATTATCCAAGTCAAACTCTACACACACATTAAAATTTCCTTTTTCTTTCCCCCAACCCAAAATTCCACAACTCAGACTCTGTGTTTAACTGTGTGTTTATTCCCCCAAAGTTTGATTCTTTTCATGTTTAACAAACCATCAAACACGTTTAATCGTTTTGTGTCATAATTACAATTAATAAAACCAAACGTGAATTGAAAGAACTTTTCTGGGTGCTTACAAGATTTCAGTTCTGTATTGTTGTCGTGTTCTTACCTTTTTCTTTTTTTTTTTTTTTCTCATTTTCCTTTTTGGTGGGTTTTTGGTGTTTGATTTATTGATGACAGACGAATTTTATTGATTTTGGAGTATCAAGATTGCAGAAACCCATTTGTGCATTGTCTTTGTTATTTTGTATCAAAGTAACATAATATATATACACAGCTCCAAATTGTCTTAGAACCTTTATAAAAAAAATGAAGTCCTCTAATTTGTTTATTTTATTGATGAGTTGTTTGGCGTATTTTTGTCCATCAATCTTAGTATTTGTTGTTTCTCTTGTGTTATGAAAAAAGATGCTCATAAAATTTTCAAATTTTAAATCTCATTTTTCTTTTGTTGTATTTAAAAATATTATGATTATTGATTGAATTAGAGATTGCTATACCTTATTTAAAACATTGCATTATGAAAATTAAATTCAAAATTCAAGATGCACAATGAGTTTGTATTTAAAAGGGATTAAATTAATACTCATTCAAAGTTCCACGATCAATTATGAACAATAATGAATTGGTTCTAATTTAAACTTTTTCTGAATTTATTCGTACTAATTCTGAACTGGTCTGACCCACCACAGTGCACCTTGAATCAAAATCCAATTGTCCCGGACATCAACATAAGAGTCCTCAAGGCACAATGCAATGAATAAAACAATGCTATCTTTAGAGTAATATTTGGTGAATGTGTGTAAATTATTAATCATTGAAACTCAATGTCCAAAACTTGATTTGGGTTTGATGAGGGCTATGTTTTTGCCGGGGCTTATAGCAGCTCATACAAAAAACATTCATTTTGGGCTACAACCCAAAACATAGCCAGACAATGAACTAAAATCTTAAATAGTTGGGCTTTGGGCTAAGCCCTGAATTTCCTCCATCTTACCCAAATTAATAAAGACCCAATGGAAGAGAAAGCAAATGGTGAGGAATCAAACCTATGTACTAAGTCTTCAAAAGTCTAATCTAAGCAAGGAAATAAGGAAACATGCTTACATAAGTTGGGAATTTTGAAATGTGATTGTAAAATACGAAATAGTAAAATTCACATTGGGAAAGTCTGGATTATAGTCCTCTGATGTAATGCTAAAAATACAAGCATGGACAATGAGGCTTTTATGGAGAATATTGAGTTTGGTTGAACTCAAACGAATTATATAAAATTTTATTTAATTTATGATAGATTTTAGAAGCACCAAAAATAATATTAATGGTATAAAAAGATATTACATTTCACTTTATTTAAAAAAGATTAACGTTTATAATATTTTTGGGGTTCTCATAAGATATTGATTATTTTTTAAGCATGAATTGCTAAAATATTTGGGTAGAGAAAAATTTTAAAAGAATTTGTTGTGCCCCTAAAATTGGACTGGCCCAATAAGACCAAACAGCCTAGAATTGAGGAGAAGACTATGCAAACCGAATAGGAAGTCATAGGCCCAAGATCCTCCAACCAAAGTGTAGCTCAAGTCCAATGAGGTCTAGAACCCCCCCCCCCCCCCCTCCCGGTAGCGTAGGTGGCATCTGTGTAGGATCCTAGAGCCACGTCAACTAAAGCTACCTATCAACCCAAGCATGGACATGTGATGGACGCAGAAGGTGAGGTAGAAGCTAAGGTAACATTCGACTCAAAAATCTCAGGATCCTGATTGTTGGAGATATCTTTGAATTGCCTTATCAAACCCCCTGGATGCTGGGGACTTCAATCGTAAGGAGATAAACTCTCCAACCTAATTTTGAAAGAATTCATCCTTATCCCACCCGTTGAGGGGTTGCATATAAATTGAGTGCTCCCAACAAAAAAAAAAAAAAATGTAACATTTAAGTTATACTTCTTTAATTTATACTTAAATGTGAAAAACTCGCAACCTAATATATTGAGTTGTTTTATTTTATTATAATTTTACTTATTTAAATACTAACTTTAGTATTAGAGTGCTAATAATCTTTTTTTGCATGTTCACGTTTCTAGAGCTTGCAAACCAATTAGCGTTGGACTATTGGAATCAAGTTTTTTTTTTATATTGGCATGAATTGATAATGATAACTTTTGAATTTATATGTCACAGACTCTTTAACAATTTAACAAAATATTTGAAAGAATTGATAAGCTCGTCTAAATATCCTCTAAATGAATCTAAACTAATCAAACTCGGACAAGGAATTTATTAAAGAACAATGTTCCTTAACACAAATTGCAGCATGCAAGTGTTGATATTACCGATCGCACCTACCCTAGCAAAATCTAAAAATTGATAGTCAAAAGTTTGGAATACTTGGTTATAGAACCCTATTCCATCCCAATGTCGTAAGACGGCCGATGTCAACATATTCAACTAATAAGTGATCATACAAATTTCATCACCAAATTATATATCTTCATGTTATTATTTCTCAATTTACTATTTCTATATATAATGATAAAATAATATTTTTATTTGCGTACTGAGTAGGAGAAGGCTAGTAAATTTAATAAGGGATTTTAAAATTGAAAGAAGCTGATAGCAAAGAATTAAAAGTCGAAAAATTCTAATTTGAATTGACCAAAACCTAACCAAATTAATCTCATACTGAACGCAAGGCATCATATGCTTTGATTGGTATCATTTGAATCTATTGGTCGGAATCTATAATATTTTTATTTCCTACATATAAATAGTTTCTCCTCATGCCGAAAATTTGAATTAAATAAACAAAAATACCATATCTTAGTAATATAAAAAAACCATGATAGTAGTGAATATTGTCTTCTTTTCCCTGCACTTAATATTCCATGGGATTATTTCCATTACATAGTATTGGAAAAGAAACGAGAATAAAACTGCTTTGTTCGTCTCTATCACTTCCCATTACCATATTCCTAGTGCCCATATAATTATTATTATATATTATCTATACTATTAATAAAAAAAACTCGTTCATCGTATCAATTTTTTATTGTTTTATTTTATCTTTTTATTTATTTTATTATTTTAAAAATAATTATTCATAATAGTAATTTAATATTTTTTAAAATTATTTTATAATTAAAAGAAAAAATTGTCTCAACCCACTACTCTATTTTCTCTCCCATATTTTTCATATTTTTTGGCCTCACAAACTTTTTTAATTTTAATAAACCTTATTACAATCAATCTTCTCTTTCTCACATTCTCCATATTTGCTTTTTCTTACAAGCTTCCATATTTTTAATAAATCAAAATTATAATTTATTTTCTTTCTTACTTTACCCTATTTTTTTTCCTCGCTTTTTTATCACCTTACTATATTTTGTGTCTTTTTATGATTTTTTTTTCTCTTCATCTCACACTATAATTTTTTATATGTTTGTCAGAACTGCATGCAACAACAATTAGTCATACTAAGAAGTAAGATACTGATGAAACTCTGTTAACTTGTAATTCTTGAAACAAAAATAATTCAAGATTAGTATTAGTACTCTATCATTCAAAAAATTCTAATCCAAATCGAGTTTGAACGAACTTGAACCAGTTATATTGAAGTATAATACATCTATCATACAATAAGTGTAATATACTTGCTCTATAATTTATTCGAGTAACCTTTATTTCCTAACATTCTTGGAAAGCTTTAATTACATATATATCCATCATTAGTATCCTTCAATAATAAGACATCTACACGGAATCAGAGTTTTGCATTATATATACAACTCAGACACACTCACCTCGAAGCCCTATTACACGTACATACACTACTGTAGATTTCTCCCTCGCAATATACAAACATATCTCTATATCACCACCATGGCCAAGACTCTCAACACCCTTTTCTCTCTGAGGTTACATTTCGGACCCTCTTGTTATGTCTTTAGTTATTGCATTTCCAGTCTTATTAATGTTTTGTGTGTAACAGGAGAGCATACGCAGTGGCAGCCGAGAATGTAAGAGTCACATCGCCGGTGTCGATCATTAAAAAGGTGGGCGATTCAGGGAAAGAGACCCAAGAAATGGGAAAAGAAGTGTTCTGGATGAGGGACCCCAAGACTGGAAATTGGATACCAGAGACTCACTTTGGGGAAGTTGATGTTGTGGAGCTCAGGGAGAAACTTCTCTCTAAGAAGCCCAACTTCTGATGTGCATTTCACTGCTGCTAATTGCATCCCGTTGTGCTGCTCTTGAGCAGCAACATGTGTTGGGACTTAAGCACTTACTGAGAAAATCCATCTTGTAAGAATGAATTTCCTTTTATAAAAGAACTGGGAAATCTATCCTGTTGTGTTGATGGTGTGACAACAAACTCGTAAAAATGCAACAGACGTAGATGTGTAGACGGCCAATGTAACATCAATGTTAAACAAAACTTTCAGCATGTGTATGCTGCAAACTGAGACTAAATTGCACAGCAACAGGGATTGTGAAGTTCAATCTGGAAAAAGAAAACATGGAAGCTAATACAATCACTTGAATGTAGTAGTTGGCACAGTGATTCTAGGAAAATTTGACCAAAGCCCTTGCTACAGGTATAGCTGGATAAGCTCGTCGCTTACCACAGATGGTGTTAGAACACCTAGATCTGTGAAAAGCAATGTCAGGTACTGAGGTGGGGTATAATCCCGAGCAGATGTTTCAACTTCGACCTTGGATGGAATTGGTACCCCAAAATCAATCGGGCGCAAGGCCGGTACCATGTCTTTTTGATCCAGTGGATAAAGACGAGCAAACTGCATGAACAAACATCAGAGAGTAACTTCTCATGTGAAGTTAAACGAATCCAAGAAAGGAAAATTGCTTAACTCTAAAGCTCCTTGGCTCAAATGAATTAACTCCGTTTTTCTTTAGATGAAATAGTCAACTCTCGTTGGTTCCAGTCCAATGTTAAAGCAAAGATAAATCAGTTCAATTACCTTGTAACTTTCAGCAGCAACATAAACTGGTTTGTTCATGCTTTTAGCAACCAATGCAGTTTGGTAGGTGCCCATCATATTTATTATACCTCCACTTTCTACCACTCCGTCTGCTCCAACAAACACCATGTCTACTTCATCCATGCTATATGCCACAGCAGAGTCTATTAACAGCTTAACAGGAACATCAAGCTTGGCGAGCTCATTGGATAAACGCAGCCCTGTCCTGTCTGGCCTCCCCTCTGCATTTCCGAGTCATCTGTTAGTGCTAAATATCATGCTTATCGTTTAAACAGACGTGAACTTAAATACACATGGTCAGCATGTCTGTCCCTACAAAAAAGACCAGCAACCTAAATACATATATGAAAAGTATGTCTAAATATCATTCCTAAATTTTCACAATCTAAATACATGTCAACTGCTACTATCAGAACCAGCAATGTCTGTGAATTCACAAACATTGTCATTAGACAGAATATGGATGGCTTCTGCTAATCTGCAGCTTTCAAGACAAATGGATATGTTTCACCTTATAAAAATGGATAAGATACCATTGGAATTCCTCATTGTTGCTGGAAACATTTTACATTTTTGCCTTAATATAACTTGACGGAGGTCCGGAAGACATTTTTGGACACCGAGATCTCAGACGAAGGAAACCAGGGACAAGGATAAATCTTTCAAGCATAAGGCAAAAAGTAATCCAGTAGTCAAATCTACTTTTTACAGAAAAGATGAGTTTGATTGGCCAGAATTCACACCTGTACAGAAAACTCGAAAGAGTTTTCTATTCTGAGCTGCTGTTCTCAAAACTTCCAGCACAACTCGGGAGAAGCCGTGCACCAAAATGGTACAACCATCAAAGATAAAATCTTGACTAAGCATGGCAATTATTCTCCGAGCCTGGCATAAGAAGACTAATTAAAGGAACTTTCAGGATAATTTGACAATGCAACTAGGCAGATGAAAATGAAGCGACTTGAGAGTCCAATATCAATTAGCAAATGTATACCTTATAAGATATCTCCCCAAACTTCTCAGCACGTTCAAGAAGACGAGACTTTGCAGAATTGAAGTCCTCATATTCTAAAGCTGAGGTTCTTGTCACATAGCGCATGAACAAATCACAGCCAGCTGTTAAAGAGATGGAGGTAGTGTCCCATGACTGGCCAAAAAAAATTGCATGTGTTTATAGAATTAGCTCATTTGGTTACTTCCGCGTTCTTCAGTAAGGTGGTTTGTGATAGTTACTTATTGTTCTATCATCCATCTTCTTGACTCAAATGCAGTAATTACTTAAACGAGATTAAGAAACAAAACATATGTGTCTGAATGCACAAACAGTACAGGAAAACAGGCAATGTCAGTAAATCTCTAGGATTATAAGATTAGCATGTTTCTCCATCTCATGATAGACATAATATAGAAATGCAACATATGTTGACAACCACTAAAAATCTCATACAGGAATACGATCACTACAGACCATGAAAGGGCTTTATTTCTACATTTCTGCATGCTGAACTTCAACATAGTATTCAAGCATCAATGAACTAAAGAGTGTACTTCACGAGGTCGATTCTAGAAATACATACATACTATAAATAAAAAACAATAGCTCAAAGAAATTAAAAATAAAAAAACCACGTACTTTCAGAGCATCAGAGGCTTTCTTAAGCTCAATTTCGAGCTCCATCATTGTCGTAGCTTGACTCGATCGAATGACCGAAGCCAAAGCCCTAATAGCCGCCACTGCCTCCGCCAATTCCGGCTGTTTCCTCCAATTATTAAACTCATCCACCACGCTATACCTTCTATTCTCCTCGTCACCTCCCGATACATAATTATCCGAAACGGAGTCGTCAGGATTGCCGCCGACGGCAGCTTGCGCCTGAGCCAGCCAATCATTCGTCACCACGGCATGGTGCGCCGCCCGCGTTTGATAATACATTGAGATATTAGCGTTAGGATTTTCGGCTGCCATGGCGGTGGAGGCGGAGGAGGGAGGGCGACTCTCGGGGTTCGTCACGGTGTCGTTCTGCTGCTGCTGCTGTTTGTCGAGGATGAAAGAGGCTGATCTATACCACATCTGTCTCCCTTTCTGAAATTAATATTGTTTCAAGGGTTTAAAGACAATTAAAGCAAATGAGAATCAGAATTTTTGTGCGATTCTGCGGCGAAAGATGAGCCCCTCAGGTAGGATTTTGGGGAGACTCCGGTGGATTTAAGACAGAATGTACTTTTGTTAATTATGTGTTCACCCATAACTTTTCTGCTATTTTCATTTTGTGCCCAAAAGTTTTCCTTTCTTTCACATTGCCCCTCAGTTTAGGTCACATTTTTTTTTACTCCTCTCATTTCACGTTCATTTCTCCCACATTTTCTACTCCGAAAACGGGCTATCGTTCGCCTAGGCCCAAATAAACCAAGCCAGTCGATGAAAATGTCAACTTAATAGTACACGTGTTCAGCTCGTTATGTATTCGTAGACAGCCCATGAGTGTGTGTCGAAGCTGAAATGGCCCGGCCCACACAGCCATAATCTTATCTAGAGATGTCAACGGTTCGGATTCAAGTCTAGTTTGTCAAAAATTCGAGATCCACCAAATAAAAACTTTAAAATATTAACATATAATTTTCAAAAAATAATACTATCTTAATTATAGAAAAAAATATTACTGATTTTTTTAATAAATTTATACGTATCGTATTTGAGACTCTAAAATATTAAAATTAATTTAAATTAAAATTTTGCATACCTATGTCAAAATTTGTTAGATTCGACATGATCATTGCAAATTCCACCAACAATCCATAAGGGGTCATCAAATATAATACACGAACCATAACCGTACAACCTAAATCATTGAGGTCATAATTCAACATAATTAGTTCAAATGAAAAAAAAAAAACAATAATTTGATAATTAAACTATGACACTAATGATGATTTATTTATTGGTATTCATTGAATAAAATTGAACAACATAAATGAAGATTAGCTAAACTTATGTGAATGCAGATGAAGTGCAAAACAGCTGCTACATGGATAATGAAATGGCAGTCATAATTGCTGCACCTTCCCAGAAGCTGCAGCTCCAGCTCACATTGATCTGGGCGTGGTTTTTAAATCTTCCTTCTATCCTTTTTTTTTTTATATATAATTTACATGTTTGTCTTTCCATGTATTAATATTAGAATTAAATACGTCTTGTCCTCCTCAATTATTCTTCGACGAGTATTTACCAACTCCTGAACTAATAAATATAATACTTACCAATCAAATATTTAGATAAAATTGCCCTTGCATCATACATTTATTTTTTTTTTTAAATAAGTTATTAAAAAGATTAATTATATATCCGTTAAATATTTTATCTTTGGAAAATAGGATAAAATTTATTTATATTTTCTTAAAGTGTTTAACTTTGGTTTAGCATAAATAACTGTCAATTTCTTTTCGAGAATATATATGAGTTGTTAGGATTTTTATATTTGTAGTATATCTATTATAAAATTAATTTACCTTACTTTTAATTTAAAATTTTCATTTATTAAAAAAATTGTTAGAAAAATAATTTAATGATGATTCAATATGAAAAAATACTGAATATATTGATAATAATATAATTATTTAAAGTATAAAGGTAATTTTGTTCGACCAATCAATGTGAGGGGGATAAGTATAATATTTTTTAGTATAGGGGGTAAATGCTATCTTAACAATAGTTAAGGGGGGCAAAAGTGTATTTAATCATAAATAATTAATTAAAATTAAAAAAAAGAACCTAAAAATAATCTTATTACATCATTTATGAAAAAATATATTAAGTAAAAAATATTATTAAAATAAAGAAATGAGGGTACATGGATTTCCCAAACAACCCTTTTCCATAACTGCTCAGAGCACGCGTCGGTCTCTCATTGGCGTTTACATAAATTTTCTTCTCTGTTTTTTTCTTGTGGAGTGATTGATGAAACGCCCAGCACACATATTTCAGACAGTCACTTCCTTTCCAATCAAAATATATACGTATCTATGTATGTATGCATCCTGTGATGAGGCAGATTTATTTCAGTTAATTGGTGAATGCTTATCTAATGATCGCGTGTGTGTGTATATATATATGTATGCTTATAATTGTTTATTCCGGGGGAGATGATCAAGGATTTAGGGCAGACATGCGGTGGTTTTCTTGAATGAGAAGAATTCACCTGAAATTCCGCGTTGTGAGTGAACTGTTGACAGAGAGGTTTGAATTGGATTTCATTGATTTTATCCAGTAATTGCGTGTTTCGCGGTATTTTGCTTGCAGGGTTATATGTATAAAGCTTTCCTTTATATTACAATTGTTCCTTGCTAGTCCGGGGGAAGAGACTGATTGGGGATCCTTTTTTTCTATCTTTTGGATATTTGTCTGGAGTTTTGATGTTAGGCCGCTGGGTCACTGTTAGAGTTTGGAATTAAGTTGGGTTTGAGAATCTTTTTTTGATTTAGGACTTCTGTACATGAGATTCTTGATTTGATCAAGGAACTGAAAATGGAGATGAATTCAATTATGGGATTTCCTTTTGTGTTTGATTGAGCAAAGGGGGGCAACATTGGGGATTTTACTCAAATTTCAGTGACGAATCAAGACTTTGGTACTGAATGTTCACTGCTGGAAGTTCTGCTCTTTTTATTGTATTTGAGCATAGAGGGGGTGTTTCTTTGGGTAGTAATTAAGAATCTGGCAGGTTCTCGCTGGGTGTGAAGGTTATTGATTAGTTTGCTTAATTGAGCTTGTTAACTAGCTTATTTTCCAAAATTGGAGTTTTACCTTCTGTTCTCATACTCTTGGTTTGGGTTAGACATGGATCTTAGAGTTGGAAAGAAATGAGAATATAAAAATGAGAGCAAAAGGAGACTTGTTAAGTCAATGGACAACTCAGATAGGACAGTCTCTGATCTGGTAGGCTTAGTTAAATCTTGGATCTCATGGCGGTCCGAGCCTGCACACGTGTCAAGGGATTTCTGGATGCCCGACCGAAGCTGCAGGGTATGTTACGAGTGTGATTCACAATTCACCTTGTTTAACCGCAGGCACCATTGTCGACTATGTGGCCGTATTTTCTGCGCCAAGTGTACTTCAAATTGGGTACCAACAGAACGGAATCAACTAAAGAGTCCACCAGAAGAGTGGGATAAGATTAGGGTCTGTAACTACTGTTTCAAGCAATGGAAACAAGGTTTGACGGTGCCCATGCACAATGGGTTACAGGTTGCCAGTCTGAACATCAGCAGCACTTCACCCACAGAGACCAGTTTCCTTAGCACCAAGTCTAGTACCTGTGGCAGCAGTAACATAACATTAGCGTCACTTCCACAAGCACTCACCCCATTTCAATCAGCAATAATGGAAACAGCTATAGAAAGACAAAGTGCTGGATTAGGAAAGGCCAGTGAACAAGCTGTGGACATTGGAGAACAGAACGTGTCTCAAAACAAATTTGGATTTTGCCAAAACAGGTTCTTTCTGAATATCCCTTTTGTCTTGAATTAGGTGACCAATTATGCTAGCTATGATCTGTGCTTAAATTACCAGTTGCTTAAAAAGTAGTATAACTCATCTCAGTAAGTGCCTTTGGGGACCTGTCACTGTTGCATGCTGACTTCAGTTGGAACAGAGCCATTACTGAGGTTTTATTTATAGTGAAGGATGCTTTATATTGTATTTTATAGGATATTATATCTGTATATATTATGGTCTTTTACTTCAGATGGCATTTTTATTTTGGACATTCTAATACATGTGAAAAGTGGAAAGCTCTACGCAGAAAGGATCTTGCTTCCTCTTTTCCCCAATGTGCTGTGTCTTTGTGTCTCCTGTTATATACCATCTCTAAACTGATATGCCAATTTACAACATAAGCTAATGCTTTGGATTCTAATGGATGATTTGTCTACCCAATTTTGGTTGAGTGCTCTGAGATAGGTTTTTCCAGTGGAATATTTGGTTAATGATTAATTCTGCCTGGTTGAAAAGGTGGCTTTTGAACTTACGTCATACCTTTGCTGCCTAAATTATGAGAAGGCCCTATTGTTTCTCTTCATTTATGCTGCCAAAGGTATGGATCTCCAAAGTGCCTTGGGAGTGTTTTAATGATACTTCCTTTACTGCTACTGTTTCTATATCCATCCTGAGAACTTGTATACCTTCTAAGATAATTCCTGATCTGTCATAGTGTTGAAACTGCTTTGTTGATATATACAAATACTATAGTATGTATCACTAATTTACACTCACATATTCTCTGAACAGGAGTGATGACGATGATGAAGAATTTGGACTCTCTTGTTTAAGTTCGAGAACAAGTAATTTCACTGAGGTCAATGGCTACTATGGTCATATTCAGTTTGATGATTTTGACAGTGACTATAGATCACGTAAAGTTCATCCTGATGGAGATGCTCTTGACTCAAAAAGTATGAGCAGCTCTCCTGTACGGAATACTTTTCATTCTCAAATTTCTGAAGAAGTCCAGCAGATTGTGAGGCAAGATGTCGAACATGATATTAGCGAGGATTGTGAGGCACCTTCATCATTGTATGTGGCTGAAGATGTTGATTCTGAACCTGTGGACTTTGAAAACAACGGAGTTCTTTGGCTCCCTCCTGAACCAGAAGATGAAGAAGATGAAAGGGAAGCACTTTTATTTGACGACGACGATGATGATGATGGTGATGCTGTTGGAGAATGGAAAAATTTTCGCTCTTCAAGCAGCTTTGGGAGTGGGGAGTCTCGAAGTAGGGACAAATCCAATGAGGAGCACAAGAAAGCTATGAAGAATGTGGTAGACGGTCATTTTCGGGCTTTAGTAGCTCAACTCTTGCAGGTGGAGAATTTGCTTGCAGAGGATGAAAATGACAAAGAGGGTTGGTTAGAAATAATTACAGCATTATCATGGGAGGCTGCAACATTGTTGAAGCCAGACACAAGCAAGGGGGGACAAATGGATCCGGGGGGATATGTGAAAGTAAAATGTTTGGCTTCAGGGCGTCGAAGTGAGAGGTAATTGCTTATGTGACTGCTCTCAATGTACATCTGTCTGTAGATTTTTGAGAAATTCTTCTTCACTGATAAAAATTTCCAACTCTCAGCATAGTTCACTGAATGGATGGTTATGAGGAAAATAAGAAATGGTAAATGGTTGACAGCAGTATTTTCCGTAGGATTAGGTGAATATGCATACCCAATTCTTAAACCATATGACGTGACTTAACATATATGTGCTAAGTGATATCTAGGATTGCTTCAAAGTGTCAGTTTTACTGACACTTTATATATACTTGCCCTCATCAGTTTGGTGGTCAAAGGAGTTGTTTGCAAGAAGAATGTGGCTCATCGACGGATGACATCAAAAGTAGAGAAACCTCGCTTGCTAATCCTCGGAGGGGCTCTCGAATACCAGCGGGTTTCTAATGCTCTTTCAAGCTTTGATACTCTGTTGCAACAGGTTGAGTTTACTGATCTTTTAAATCATTTAGGTGGTACTTGGAACCAGAATCTGATCTTTGTTTTTAATTTGTAATTTATTACTTGATATTCTTTAATGCAAACCTATTTCTATATTCTACTTGATTTTTGACTTGTGCATTTGCTTTGTTCCCAGGAAATGGATCATCTTAAAATGGCTGTTGCAAAGATAGATGCACATAATCCTGATATTGTTCTGGTAGAGAAATCTGTTTCTCGACATGCACAGGAATACCTTCTTGCAAAAAACATTACGCTTGTTTTAAATATTAAAAGGACACTGTTGGAGCGCATAGCCCGCTGCACTGGCACCCAGATTGTTCCTTCAATTGATCATCTATCATCGCAGAAATTAGGATACTGTGACATGTTCCATGTTGAGAGGTTCTTAGAGGAGCATGGCAGTGCTGGTCAAGCTGGAAAGAAGCTGGTGAAGACGCTGATGATGTATTTTGAAGGTTGTCCAAAGCCACTGGGCTGCACGGTAAGCGTGTTACGACTTACAAAAGGAACAAGCGAACTCATATTTTTATTAGATGATCTAATGCTCAAAGATTTCTGTATCATTTCAAATATGATGAGATGACAACAAATACTGCTTTGAAGTTTTAGCAGAAATAGGTAATTTCTAATCTTGCAATAGTTCTATAAATTCCATGAAGATGATTTTGAAAGTTTATCAACAAATCTTGTCTTTGTATTTTCTTTATGTTTCAAAAGTTTATTGGTGGAGAATTTAATGTGTGTGCTTACAACTATCTGGTCTGAGCCTACTTTTCTAAGGGCATATTATGATGTTGATTGCTTCAGATATTACTTCAAGGTGCCAACGGTGATGAGTTGAAGAAAGTGAAGCACGTTTTGCAATATGGAGTTTTTGCAGCTTATCACTTGGCTCTAGAGACTTCTTTTCTTGCTGATGAAGGTGCCTCTTTGCCAGAACTTCCATTGAACTCCCCAATTACGGTGGCACTTCCAGAGAAACCATCTATGATTGACAGGTCTATATCAACCGTACCTGGTTTTACAGTTACAGCTAGTGAAAATACTCCTGGTTCTCAATATGTTGGTGAACCACAGAGGTCCAATAGTGTGCCAACTTCAGATCTCATAAAGGTAACAAGTGCATCCATTCAGGGGAAAGAATGTTCAGGGACATATAACCTTCCTGCTCCGATTGGTTCTCAGTATGCCGAGCCCCTTCTCGTGTCTTCTGTACATGGTTTTCTTCACTCTGCTTTAGATGAGCCCTCTCTTCATCATGCATCAGTAGATCAAGGCATTGTTGATTTGGCCATGTCTTCAGTGGCAAAACCTTTTGAAGTGGACAGACTTGCTGCCACCGGAGATAGCCACATCTCTAGTGATCTTGGAGTCTCAATAATTGCAGGAAATGATTACTGTAGTATTGATGCTACCCCAAATGCTTCAGAGCTAGCATTTTTGCAACCTGACATAAAACAACTTCCTGAGGAACAAACTGCTTTGAAAGAAGAGTTTCCTCCTTCTCCTTCAGACCATCAAAGCATCTTAGTCTCCTTATCATCTAGAAGTGTATGGAATGGCACTGTCTGCGAAAGATCTCATCTGTTTCGGATCAAGTATTATGGTAGCTTTGATAAGCCATTGGGTCGTTTTTTACGTGATCATTTATTTGATCAGGTACACGTCTCTTTCTGCAAAAATTAAGGAGAAACTTTGCATCAAAGTATTTCTTGGAATAATCCTAAGCTTCTTGGGACTGACCGTGTCTAATCTTTTGACAGAATTATATATGTCGCTCATGTGATATGCCTGCTGAAGCTCATGTTCAGTGTTACACTCATCGACAAGGTACCCTTACAATTTCTGTGAAGAAACTACCTGAAATTATTTTACCTGGTGAAACGGACGGAAAGATTTGGATGTGGCACCGTTGCTTGAAGTGTCCAAGAGCTAATGGCTTCCCACCTGCAACCAGAAGGGTTGTAATGTCTGATGCTGCATGGGGATTGTCCTTTGGGAAGTTTCTGGAGCTAAGCTTTTCAAACCATGCTGCTGCTAGCAGAGTGGCAAGCTGCGGCCATTCTTTACATAGAGACTGTCTCCGGTTCTATGGGTATGATCTGTTGCTTGGTTTCCTTCATGAAATAACTGTGAGCACGAGCATCAAGAATACGTTTTAATTTCTTAACCCAACCACCACCACCCAGAAAAAGTAGAAACAAAAAAAGAAAAAGAATATACAAACAAATAAATAAAAAGAAATTTATATTAATTCATTTTGGCAATCAAGCATACTGGAGTCACATACGACTTGATTATTTTGTACGTCATGCACAAAACTTGGAGATTGTGAGATTAATCACGCCGTAACTGAGTGTTTGTTGCGTCCTTCTGGCTGTTGTACTATTTCACAATTCTTATATTTGACGGAGGGGCTTGCTTTTCCTTCCGAAACTGTGAGAAAACAATCAAGAAGCATGCTGCACTTAATCTGGTGAGGGGGCATTTCAGTTTCTTTGATTCATTTTGCATGCTTTATAATGTTGGACTGCATGCAGATTTGGGAAAATGGTTGCTTGCTTTCGTTATGCATCAATTGATGTTCATTCAGTGTACCTGCCTCCCCCAAAACTTGATTTCAACTATGAAACTCAGGAGTGGATAGAACGAGAATTGAATGAGGTGAAATGAGTATTTTTTCTTTCTTTCTTTATTTCTGGATTTCTGTATATGTGAAATGCCCCAGTATTTATTCCATCTTTCTATCTAACCCACAGGTGGTTGGGCGAGCGGAGCTTTTGTTCTCTGAAGTGCTAAAAGCTCTTTATCTTCTGGTAGAAAAGAAATCAGGCCGAAGTCTGCTCAACAGTGGCGTGAACATTCCTGAATCAAGGGGCCAGATAGCAGATCTAGAAGGAATGTTGCAGAAGGAGAAGTCAGAATTTGAGGTCTGGGATCAATTCAAATCTTGATTTACCTTTCCTGTAGCAATGGTCATGGTCTATGCATGTTTATATTTCTGTTCATAATCGATATGCATGTCAGTGATGCAGAAATCCTTGATTTTTAGAACCATCATTTATGCTTTTTGCACCATTGACTATTAGATATGGTTTAGATTTTTCTCCTATTACAGAGTTCAATGTTAAACATCACACTGAGTAATGCTTGCTTAATTTTCAAAGTTGTCATTTGCTTGGTTTTAGTTAAAAGTAAAGTTTTGATGAAAGAAAGAAAAGGGTTAAAAGTAAAGTACTATAGTGTCTGTTTGACATGAAGCAAGCTTTCAGGATATTTGGGGAGGGCAAGATCTAGCAACTTCTTAGAGTTGTCTCTTTTGCGTGTTTCTAATCAAAACTGAAGTAACATTCTCTCTCTGTGTCATGAAGCAAATTTTGGGGACATTTGGGGAGGGGAAGATGTAACAATCTGTAGAAAATAGGGATCTTGCTGGTAGTGGAAAATTTTTGGATGCCAAACTATGTTAAGAGCCTCAACTTTTAACTACATCTGTGCTGATGAATATATGTGATTTGGCAGGAATCAATCCAGAAAATTTTGAACAAGGAGGCCAAAAAAGGCCAACCTATCATTGATATTCTGGAGCTCAATCGACTCCGAAGACAACTAATCTTCCAGTCTTACATGTGGGACCACCGCCTAATTTATGCAGATAGTCTAGAAGTTGAGAACCAACCCAATGATGTGGAGGTTCACTCTTCAGAACCCATTCAGAAACCGCCCAGTGATACTGAGAAGAATCTTGACAGAAATGCCCCAGTTCAGATTAAAATTTTTTTAGGTAATTCTGAATCTATTGCTGCAGATACAAAGCCTGAACAAAATCCGGATCATGGGGTAAGTGATATGCCCAACAATCACTCTGAGGTCAGCCATCGAGGAATCGATGTATTTGTTAACTCTGATCATGGAAATCAAAATCCACTTGCACTTTCTCATGGGACACAGACCACTGATGAATCTGATCCTCTGGTATCCGGTGCTACTGTTCGTAGAGCACTCTCTGATGGGCAAGCTCCTGATTCTTTATCAGATACCCTTGATGCTGCATGGACTGGTGAGAGTCACCCTTCTACTGGAATCCCCAAAAACAAGAGTTTTTCTGGATCAGTTGAAGCACATACTCCATCCACTGTACGTGTGTCTGACAAGTTGGATGTGGAAGACCATAAGGACGACCTTACCATGTCTAAGGTGTCTCAGTCACCTTCAGTGTCATCCACCAAAGGTTCGGATAATGCGGAAGATACTGTAAGCTGGTTGGGTATGCCGTTTGTAAGTTTCTACCGATCGTTGAACATAAATTTTTTAGGGACCGCTCAGAAATTGGATACTCTGAGTGAATATAATCCAGTATACATCTCATCATTTCGAGAGTCTGAACTCCAAGGTGGGGCGCGGTTGCTCCTACCTGTGGGAGTTAATGACACTGTTATTCCGGTGTATGATGATGAGCCAACAAGTATTATATCTTATGCACTCGTTTCGCCTGATTATGTTGTCCAGCTTCCAGATGAGCCTGAGCGGCCAAAGGATGCTGCAGAGTCTTTGTATTCTATGCAGTCCCTTGATTCTGGGACTTTCCCGTCATTTCATTCTTTGGACGAAATGTTGGAATCTTACAGAAGTCTTGGATCTGTAGACGAGAGCTTTTTATCCTTAGCAAGTTCTCGTAATTCCTCATTTTTGGATCCCCTCTCACATACAAAGGCTTTGCATGTCAGAGTGTCTTTTGGGGATGATGGACCTCTTGGGAAAGTAAAATACACTGTTACCTGTTACTATGCTAAGCGTTTTGAAGCGTTGAGGAGGATATGTTGTCCATCTGAGGTGGATTTTATTAGATCCCTTAGCCGCTGCAAGAAGTGGGGAGCACAAGGTGGCAAGAGCAATGTCTTCTTTGCAAAAACTTTGGACGATCGATTTATAATCAAGCAAGTTACAAAGACTGAGCTGGAATCCTTCATCAAGTTTGCTCCTGGTTACTTTAAGTATCTCTCCGAATCAGTTGGCTCCCGAAGTCCAACATGCCTGGCAAAGATACTTGGGATTTATCAGGTATATGTCCAATGGAACTGAATTCAGCTTTGTTGAATTGATTATGGTTTTCTCATATTCCCGCAGAAAAGCAATTAAGTTTATTTAGAGGTTCACCACTAGAATAAACAATCTAACCTGCTTTTTTCATAATCCACAATACCCATAGTCTTACACATGTTCAAGGTATTTTTCTCTAAGCAGTACAGCTTTGCCAACTTATGATTCAAGAAAACTTATGTAATATGCCTTTTCTTGTTCCTCTTGGTTGGAAATTATTGTTTTTTTGTGTGCTATCTAAAGTAGAACTGATAATGGATGTTGTGTGCTTTGTCTACACAGTTTTGTATGTGCGCCTTAGCATAATTTTCTGAAACGCCATTGGTGATTTTTCTGGTGTTTTATGAAAAAGGTTACATCCAAACATCTCAAAGGAGGGAAGGAAACAAAGATGGACGTACTGGTTATGGAGAATCTTCTGTTTGGAAGAAACATTACAAGGCTTTATGATCTGAAAGGATCTTCCCGATCACGGTATAATCCTGATTCTTCTGGAAGTAATAAGGTTTTGTTGGACCAGAACTTGATTGAGGCGATGCCTACTTCTCCAATTTTCGTTGGAAACAAAGCCAAAAGACTATTGGAACGAGCAGTCTGGAACGATACTGCTTTCCTTGCTGTAAGTTTGCACCATCTTCTTTCTTCTTTGATGAATATAAACCACCTCTTTATATTCATGGAACTTTCTGTGGCAGTCAATAGATGTGATGGACTACTCGCTTCTAGTTGGGGTCGATGAAGAGAAGCACGAGCTTGTTCTTGGAATTATTGACTTTATGAGACAATATACATGGGACAAGCACCTTGAAACTTGGGTTAAAGCGTCGGGTATCCTAGGCGGACCCAAAAATGCTTCTCCAACCGTAATTTCTCCAAAGCAATACAAGAGGAGATTCCGAAAAGCCATGACCACCTATTTCCTGATGGTTCCTGATCAATGGTCACCTCAGACAATCGTGCCTAGCAAGTCTCAGACCGAGTTGTCCGAAGATAGCTCACAGCATGAGCAAAGCTTGACGTCTGCTGAATAACAACCTCATTCACTTGTATATTTCAAAGCTACTACTTCCAAATTGCAGTCCAGGTCTCAGTTTTTGGTTGTTCATATATTAGTTTACCCTATTTTTTCTATTCTTTCGGAATCCAGTTCCACCTGAATTCTCTCTAGAATGAGAATTCTTGATTGTTTCTTAGGAAATTTGCAAAAAGTTATGGCAGTTCAGCCCGTGCAAAGTCTCCTGGTCTAAATATTGGACGACCTCCTAGAAAAGTTCGTTTTGTATACATGATTTCTGTTGTTATCTTCTCTCCCATGTTTTTGTACTTGGAAGAAGCCAAGTTGTACATGGACTGGTATATGTTGGTGTAGTTTTTGTATAAATTGAGGTTTCTGAATCACTCAAATGTTTTTGCATATTTTCTTGATCAGTTTGACTTATCCGATGTTTGTCCTATCCTTCTCGACTTGCAAAGCTAATCAAACCCAGCATGGATTGTGTTGTGCATATCTGATAAATTTGTAAGAGAAGAAAGTAAAAAACTATACTGCTGGGACAATTGCGGACTTCTTATTATTCACACTGGAGATTCTGGAGAGAAAAGAATTCTTGTTAAGTATACATCCCAACATCTACATCAGTATATGTTGTCTGAAGCCGACACTAGTTTTTACTTAACAGAATTTGTTGAATCCATTACAGTTAAAATCCTTGTGTTCTGCTACCCCTTCGTCTGCACTGCTCAACTCATTCTCATCACCCGCATGAAGCCAACATCTTTGAAGCATGTCGATAATCTCAACGTCCCTGCTCTCGCAAATCAAATAACAATCACTTGCTAAGGATACTGAACTGTAAAAACGACGAATGATCATCCAAGAATATAATCACTATCACTATCCATCAGATCATGAGTCCGACTCGATTCAAACGCTGTTTTTTTAAACTCAGAATTGCAAAAAATTCGACCCTTTTAAGTCTAATTAGCACATGTTTGTTGTATAATAATAGTGTTGCAAGAACATCCTGGTACCTTGAATTACAAGTAAATCTTGATATCTGCTGATGAAAACGAGGACCCTCATCGTACCCTTCACATGTTATCTCCCCATTTTCATCTTTATAGCAAACAATACCAGCCGATCTATCTTCAAACACCTGCAACAAAAAAATCATCAACAAACAATGAGAAAAGAACATGAACAGATCAAAAGCTGAAAAAGAACTCTTGAAAAGTAGTTGAATGAATCACAGACACCTTTGTCCTGTGATGATCAGATGATTTGATCTGAAGATGAACTGATGATGAGATATGATGATTGCCGGCACACATCACCAGTCTACTGTTTCTTGGCCGTTTTAGTGAAGCAGAAGGTAGAAGAGGAGGTGAGAAAAGAGAAAACCTTATAGCCATTAAATCAGAAAAATAAAGCCAGAAACTATGCAAGAATGAGAGGTTGGTTTTATTGTTTATTCTAAGGTTGTGGGACTTACTGGAGCAACATTATATTATTTTTATGTAGTAATGAAATGATTGATTTGAGGTTGGGATGTATTTGTCTTTAATGTTAATAATATACAATGTATTAATTAAATCTGGAAACAAAGGGATCTTACACTGTTGGTGTCTAATCAATAATGCATTATCATCTTAGGTTAAAAGAATAATAAAAAAATAATAATAGGCATTGTTTTGGTGGGGGTGGGGTCCATTCAGCTTATCTTCAACCTGTTTGAAGGTGATGAAAACCTGACTCATCTTATTTGGTGGGGTTGGAAGGAATGATTTCTCATTTGATCACAATTTCTTAGTGGGTCTATACATAATTTGTTTAATTCTTGTGCTAATGATCAGGCCATGAGCTGGAACTTGATTTGGGTGAGTATTTTGAATTGAATTTGTAATCACATAAGATGTATTAATTGAGATGGTCTTCGATTAAATTGCTCTAAATCTTGAGTCATTTAAAATTCGAAGTTATAGATATAAGATTGAGAGAAATTTGAGGTTGTTTTCATGAGGGTTCGATAACCTTTGAATTATTAATTGTCTTACGTTCAGATAAATAAAATTTTGTGTTTTCTGACAAGTTAGCATGCTAATTATTAATTCACTTGAAATAGAACGTATTATTGATGGGCAAACACACAAGAAATGTTCTTACTTCATCGAAATTAATTAACCCCTATGTATTATAAGTGCAGGATTAGGAAGAAAAATACGATCAGTTCATATATCAAGGTAGTAGAAGGATAAATTATCAAAAGTTATATTGAAACTTGTCATAATTTTAAATACTTTCCTATTGTTTAAAAAATTACAAGTGTTCCATGAAATTAACGGCCATCACCCCATCTTGACAATTCATTCATCAATTTTAAATTAATATTTATAATTTTTAAATAATAAAAAGAATATTTATAATTATGATAAATATTAATAAAACCACTTGTAATTTACCGTATTAAAAAGCCAAAAGTAAACCCATGTTTGCATGATTGAAGACAGTCAAGAAATAATTAAACCTTGTGTGTTTCTTGCAGGGTAGACTAAATTATTTGTGTGGATTGCAATGTTGGAGCCACGCTCTAGCTGTAGTAATTTCAAATCTACTTGGTATTATTCTTTGATGTGGTGGTAATTTTAATTAATAGATGGGACGAAAATTTTATCCTCGACACAACAACGCATCATGTGAAAAGTTAAATCTAGAGAAAAGAGTTGTGAATATTTTGAGTATTTATAGTGGTGTTGGAAATTATCGAGTGTGGTAGGTGTATAAACTTAACGTGTCTCTTTATATATATGAAAATTACTTTTTTATCCTCATAAATAAGTATTTATTATCAATATACACATCATTCTTCTTGCACGCTTGACATGGTCACCTACTACTCAACTACTAGGGTAGTCATTATGTGTGTCCTTTGATGTTATCCACAATCATTCACACAATACCTCATAAGTATTTATATTCACATATATCTAGTATTCTTTATGTAATAATATTTTTATGTGAGCAAACTCACGTAAAGTCTTCGTGTTAGAATTTCAAACATTAAGTGATAAGTGGATAATGAAAATGATGTACTAAGATCGAATCAGATAAAAAAATCTTTCAAAAATTTTATTTAATAATATAAGTAATGATGTATCCACCCAAATAAAAAAATAAGTCTATTTTATTACAATGGTGAATATCAAATAAAGAATTGAGATACCAAATTCAGCTATGAACAAGTCTTTGTTATGTGGAGCATATTTGGCTTTTGACAACCTCCAAGGGTGTAATGGTGGGCTGTAACCTACTTATTGCAACATTACTATTTTAAAAGGTAAATTGCGAACGACTTTGGTAAGATTGCTATAATTATATATTTTTATTATTTAAAAATTATAAATATTCTTTTAAGTTAATGATTGTTTAATAAATATCCTCCTACAATGGACTGTTACGAGAGTATATTTGTTAGATGATCATTATTTTTTTTTTAAATTATTTATAATTCTTTTAATAGTGAAGGGATATTTGTAACTATGACAAATATCAAGGAAGCCCAACGTAACTTATCTTTTATATATATATATATATATATATATAATAGCTATGCAAGTGAATAAGAACTGGACCAGATAAATTGGGCTCATTTTTTTTTATAGAATGAATTTTAGGCCTAATTATGTTGTGTCTAGCCCAACCCAATGAAGTAGATTGGGTTTGGTCCATGTTGAACCCAATTCAAAAATTTAGGTGACCCCCTGTTGGACTTTAGGCAAGCCAACAAAAGCCTTCTACCCCCAATTATTGGCCCACTAAAGCACATATTTTCAATTTTATTATATTTTTTATAATTGACCAGTTTTATTTTATTTTTGGAAAAGTCGTCAAGTTATGATCACAATAATTAGCGACTATAATAATTAATCAATAATTATAATATTGTGATCTCATTTAATGATGTGAATATCAATTTTATAATGTTGTTAAAGTTTTATTTAATTAATCAAGAATTTATTGAAAGGGTTAAATCAAAATCTTTTGAATTATTCTTGATGTAAAATTTACCGTAATCATAAATTGATAAATATAACATTTATCGTCTGATCAAATAAAATTAGCTCTCATATCTTAAGTAATTATATATTTTCAAAATATTTTAGTATTTTGTAGATTACATCAAAATAGGGCAGTAGAATATGTAAAAAACAGGTAATAGAATTCCATGATTCCCTATTCAAGAAACAGTATTTTATTCCAATCTAGAGTCCAAGAAAGAACTAACACCTCTCTGCAGACATAGTAAGACTATAAGCACTAGAGTTGTATGATTTCGGGGGGAGAGCTGTTTTTGTCCTTCATTGCATGTTAGTCATTGTTGAACAGTAATCAAGAAGAGAGTTTCCCAGTAGCAGTAGCAGTAGCAGTAGCCAGTAGCCACTGCCTTTCCTTTTCCTACTCTTTCTCCTATTTAACCAAACTGCTCAGTCACTTTCCTGTAGCAACCAGTGTTGTATCAAAGATGATGATGATTCTTAGTGGGAAGAAAATTTCACAATCTCCACAGCATTCCACCACCTAAAGAAAGAGACTTGGAGGATTCTTTTCCTGCTATGGATCTCACTAGTAACAACTACTTGGAACCCTTTTCATCTCAAGGGGTAAATTTCCATCAAGATTGTTACTTTCTTGGTTTTTTCTTGTTTTTGGGTTGAAAAAAGTTGTGGGTTTTGATGTTTGTGATGCAGGGAGCAAGTTTAGAGAGTGATGATGGATTGTGCAAGAATAGAAGCATAAAGAACCCATTTTTGGATTCCTTTTCTGACCCTTTATGCAGGCTGAATCTCAAAGAAACCTCAGAGTTTGTCAAGTCATTTCCAGTGGGAAACAATGGCACAGAGAGCAGAGGGTTTCTTGAGATTTCAGCACATAGGGGTGGAGATAACGGGGTGAGCTCGGTCACAAGGAGAAATGTAGAAGCACCTCCCACCCCTGGGAGGCCTGTTTTCAGCTTCAGCAATGGAGGATTTTCAAGAAAGAGCTTCCCTTCAAAATGGGATGATGCAGAGAAATGGCTTGTTAGTGGCCACGACTCTCCAGCTAATAACAATCATCATAGCTTCTTGTTGAAATCATTAGATTCTTCAAAGATGTTCTCCAAGCAATGCAGCGGGTACAAGCCACAGCTTGGTGAAATCTTTGCTGAGAAATCAAGGGTTACTGAGGAGAGAGTTTCAACTTTTCAAGGGGCTTTAGTGCTGGACCATCACACCTCAGCTAGAGCTATCAGTGGGGTTTCACTTTCACCTACAGCAGATGTACTTCTAAAAGGTCAGACTTTGCTTTTTCCCTCTAAAAGCCTTTTGATAGTAACAGCAATTGAGTATGGTCCCCCATGTGTTTGATCATGTTCATTAATTTTTGCTTCCTATGAGCTGAAAATGAATTGCGTATCTTGTATTCTAGAAAAAAAGGAATTCAACTTTATTTGTATGGAATCTTGCAATATTCAACTTTGTTTACGACTGTACTATGTCCAAAATTATGAAGATTTCAGTGTATTTGAACACTTAGCATATATGTTTAGCAAATGCAGATAAATTTCCAGACGAGGTAAATCCGTTAAGTCCCAAGTTTGGATGCTCAGAGCCAATGCAAGAAGGATTTATATTCAGAAACGCTATGAAAAAATCCACCAACAATGCGGCGACTACGTTAGAAACGGTGCAGGAAGTGAAACACAGAGACATTGGCACAGAAATGACCCCTCTTGGCAGCTCCACCACTTCAAGATGCCCGACTCCATTCAAAAGCACGTCTCCAGCCCGCCACAACACGCCGGCTAATAGGTCTGGCCCGTTGGCCCCGACTAGCATTGATGGCTCAAATACCATTGACATAACACAATTGCAAGAATGCCATTTAGCCAAGCTACATGTTGGGTCGACGCAGTTTGATTCTGTGACGTCGAATTGGAGTTCTAGAGAGGAAGAGGAGGAGGATGTGTCGAAGAGTCTGAGACACTTTGAGATGAGTAGTGAGTGCCGGAGAAGCGTTTCCGAGTCAAGGTCTTGCACGTGGGAAGAAGAGGAGAAAACTAAGAGCTGCCTTCGGTAAATGAGAAATCATTACTAGTTTGATATAGTTCTTATTGGGAAAATGGTGCACTAATCTCAGGTAAAATTTCAGGTACCAACGAGATGAAGCTAAGATCCAAGCTTGGGTGAACCTTCAGAGTGCAAAAGCAGAAGCTGAATCAAGAAAGCTTGAGGTATAATTCTCATTCTCATCACCATAAATTGCTTTTCCTTCATATGTTGTTCTTGGTGCCTTTGGGGAATTGGCAAGAATTTGCCATTAAGATGATAATTCATTTTAAACTACATTGATCTTCCTATAGTTATAATGTTTATGCAGCTGTGATTTTCATTTCCCTGTGCGGTAAGATTAATATCTTTTAGCAAGAAATGAATAGCATATGAACTGTATATGCAGTCAATTATCCATAAAATAGAAAAAAAGAACTGTGTAGGTGGTCCATTGTTACTATAAGTTTACATAGAATCAAGAGAGCACACAGCCTGACATAAAAATATTGAGATGTGACTCGAGAATGGCATGGATATAAGCAAACTTGAATACAATAATTCATCCACTTGAATTATGTTGACTGACCCTATATATATGCCAGACCTTTTTCAAGCTTATGTTAGTTTGGCTTCATCCACATTGAGCCACCCGCCGGACAAGGACACCCTTTACCACCCCGTGCCCCTCCAAATCTCTTTTCCACATAAATTAATGTGGTCACACTTTAGAAGAAGTAAGAAGAAAGCAAAAACAGTCAGCAGTTTGTGTGCCATAATATTTTATCTAAGACCATTTACATTGGAAATTCCGAACTCATGTGCAGTACTAGTGTTGCATTGCAGAGTTCTATGCAGTTGATGGGGTGTGTGTGTGTGTTATGTTTCTCCCCCAGTGAAATTCTTGGATGGTGCCATCTGGTGGGAACAACTCTCTCACGTAACGTAAAGGCCATTAGTCGACCAATGACCCGTTACTACCCCATGGGCTCTCACACACTAAAATGTGCATCTTTGCACATGTATATTGACATGCGTGTTCAATCCCGACGTTATTTCTTTAGCGTTCGTTACATATTCATGAAGACATTAAAAAGGGATGCGATTCTTGACTAGCATGACGATGCTAATTATTTTACTTAATCCATTCTTTTATCAGCTTTTGTTTTACTTAATCCATTCTTTTATCAGCTTTTGTTTACTTCTTCTGGTTGCTTTGAACAAAGTGAAAGGCACTTCGTCGGTTTCGACCAAAACCAAAGACCTTGTAAAACAACATAGGAACATAAACATGTCCTCTAGGGATCCCACATTTTCTCAATTCACTGGTTTACCTTACGCACTTATTGCAGAGCACATGCTTATAACAATATCGATCTATATTTCAGGTGAAAATACAGAAAATGAGATCGAATTTGGAAGAAAAGCTAATGAAGAGGATGGCAGACGTGCACAGGAAAGCTGAAGAATGGAGAGCAGCAGCACAGTTTCAACACTCGGAGCAAATTCGAAAAGTCGGGCAGCAGGCACGCAAGGTGATGAATCGAAACAACTCACATTTCTCAGGGCGCAAATCCTGCGGTTGCTTCCCTTGTAATAACCATCACATTTGAGAATAGTTGGAAACTGTTGAGAGTATTCAGCAATGAGGAAGTGTGGCTTGATGACAAAATCCAGGACATTAACCATTATATACTACTAGTTCAGTTCATGCATTGGCATCATGTTTGCCAGGAAGTAAAAACAGTCTTCTTACAGGACTTGGACAAAATATATTACAGTGATCATAAAGTGCAACTACATGTGAATATCTGTGGGGTAAATGACATTTACTGAAAACTAGAGGGGTTAAAGAAAATATTTCCAATACAGATAAGTATGTCAGGTATATAAATCACATGAAATGGCAGGGTCCTGAATTCGGAATTAAGGCTGTGTTTGTAATAACTCCTATTTTTGTGGTTATAGTAAGCTGTAAATAAAATTTACAGTTTGCAAATAGAAGTGAAGAAAACTTAGTTATAACCTTTGATTTTAAATTATTTTTAATTTATTTTCAAGAAAAAAATAAGAAAGACTTGAAATAAGCTCATGCAAACACCCCTAAAGTTTATAAACCGGATGTAGAACAAGAGGTGAATAACTTTAGCTAAGTGGAATCGGAAGTGTAGTGTTTTACTTATGTCATTTGATGGTTGGATTCAAACAGTCATAACTTTTAATTTTTGAGGAATTACAGTGTAGTGTTTTACTTACGTCATTTGATGGTTGGATTCAAACAATCATAACTTTTGATTTTTGAGGAATTACGGGACAATATAGCTATTGTTTGAGGAAAACCCAATCCCTCCATTGTTGTATAAATAGACAAATAAATCATACTCATAATCAATTATTTCTTATTCTTGTATCCAAACAATGCACGCAGTGAACAATTTTATTATAGCATCGGAACTTGCAGGGAACAAAAAACGGTATGATGTTTTAACAAGTTTAATATAATTGGGAGAGAGACAAGACAAGAGAATAATCCAGTGTAGATCTGGATGCACGCTATGATTATAAGGCATAGCCCTGGAGAGGAGAGAGGGCACCACATTCTGAAACTGCAAGAGAGAAGAGAGTGTGAAATGAAATGATATGGTTGCTAAAAACACGCAGAAAGAGACAAAGGGGAGTACTGTGTTTCCGTATGCAGATTGTAAAGCTTACAAACGAAACAAGAGTTGCAAAGAAAGATTTCTTTTCTTCTCTTTACTGTTTCGGAATCAGCCTTTTCTTTCTCTTCTAAAATAACAAAAAGCCTGCCATTATCACCTCCTATCCAATCCATCTCTCTCCCCCTCTCTCTCTATATACACACACACACACACACACACACGACATGAATTATACCACTTCATCGACATATTCAACTATTGCTCTCGCACCACTTTAAGTTTTTCTCTTTATTTATTCAGTAAGTGGCTTGAAAATGGGACTGCTAACTTTTATTTTACTAGTTAGTTATATTTTTACTTTAAAATTTTAATAAAGACTTACGGTGCAACTGAATACCGATACGGATCGATATATATGATAAATTACATAAATATTGTGAGTAAAATTACAAGCACATGCCTTAAAGGGTAATGGTGTGACTTATTCAAGAGGTATATTTGTAAAATTTGGCTCAAGCGTACAATTGTAATAAAACTACAATTTTATAAATATATTTATAGTTTCAAAAAAATCGTATTAAATTAATTTAAAATTCATTATAATGCAATAAAATATAATTTAAAATGAAAATTGGAGGATTTCAAATTCTTATTCAAACAAATCGAATGAATTTATAAATAATCTGCATCTGACAATACATGTAAATGGGAAACATATGGATTTTCCAAAGAATTTTGGGCTTAAAGTTACGCAGCTATTTGTATTCTTTATGGGCCTTTGAGTTGGCCTGACAGGCAGTTATATCTGATCTACAAAGTACTAATGGGCTTTGGGTTTTAGGCTTTTAGCCCAATTAAAAATGAAATCCAAACCCTTTTAACCTTTTCGGGTAACCCGAGTACCCGTCCATTTTTCTACCATCGCTGCCTTGCTTGACAAGAAGAGTTCAAAAGCTCAGCTGCAGAAATATAAAAGTGAAATCACACTGTCAATATATCATCAAACACTCGAAAAGATTATTCTGCTTAGCTTAGTTGCTTCGTCATTGGGATTACGGTGGGTCGGATTCAGATCCGTTTTCTATTTCTTTGCACTCTGCCTTCATTTCGCGCCCCTGCAAGGTGCAAATTTATCGGTTATTACAAGAAGCAATTATGATTAATTATCTTAATTTAACTCTTGATTCATCTGTGTGCAGGAAAATTTGAAGCTCTAGTTTGCGGGATTGAAAATGTTCCTCACGAGGTAAAGAACTGTTGCATTTTGGGTCTTGCTATAGGGTTTTCTCAGGTTTTTGTTTTTTCCTTTTCCATAATGATGTGGATTTTGTGTATTTTTGTTCTTTCTTTTGTAAGAACTGAGTATGATAGAGGAGTCAATACTTTCTCCCCAGAAGGCCGATTGTTTCAGGTCGAATATGCCATTGAGGCTATCAAGGTTAGTATTTTGCTGATTTAAATGGCAAAATTTGCTTTTCAGTTTGTAGTTTCTGTGGGTTTTTGTTACTATTATTTCTAATTAAACTTGGTGTTTTCTTAGTTGGGTTCAACTGCAATTGGGATAAAGACTAAGGAGGGTGTGGTTCTTGCTGTTGAGAAGCGCATCACATCGCCTCTTTTGGTATGTTTATCATCCATATTTTGTTAAATCTTCTTCTTCTTCTTTTTTCTTTTTTCAATTAAGTGTCAGTTTTAGCTCAATAGAGTGAACTGAAATCCAACTTTGCAAGGTTTATGTTTGTGTAATTTTATAAAAATGTGATTGAAATGGGTACATAGAAAATGAATATGATCTGTTCCCTTTGCTTTCTTGCATTGATGACATGTATTAGGTAGAGATCTTAACAGTGAACACCTCAACAATAAAATCCATTTCGTGAATAAATATCACGTGCTTTACTGCTCTCAGGAACCTAGCAGTGTGGAGAAAATTATGGAAATTGATGAACACATTGGCTGTGCCATGAGTGGCTTAATTGCTGATGCCCGCACACTGGTTGAACATGCACGAGTTGAGACACAGGTATGTTCATCTATATTCCTTATTGCATTTTGTAGTCTATCTCGGTCGTTTGCTTCAGTAATTGCTAATACTGCACTCTTTTACACCTTCTAGAATCATAGGTTCTCATATGGTGAGCCCATGACAGTTGAGTCCACTACTCAAGCTCTTTGTGATCTTGCCTTACGATTTGGTGAGGGGGATGAAGAGTCAATGGTTAGCATCTTTTCACCTTCTATGGATATCTTTGAATATAAAATATGAGTTGCTACCAGACATTCCAGGAATACACTTGTTTTGTTTTTTTCTGTTTCACATGTTTTTATTTGCCTTTTTCAGCGACATCAGTTGGTCCTTGTCTCTTCACTGTGCTTTATATTTTGCTGCTATCATGTTCAGTTTCCAAATTATTTGTTCTCCCTGATATCTGACTGCAGATGTCAAAGATAGAGCCACCACATTACTCTCTGTGCCGTAATCCTTGCATCATATATTTTTGCCATCTGAGTATTTTAGAGCTTTTCTACTTCATGCATAATGTTGTATGGTAGTAGAGATGCCTGTTGTTTGATGTGAAGGCATGTTGCCACTGTAAGCAGCTCAAAATTTTGCTCAGGAAAGTATTCAGAAGCATTCTCTTGGAATTATGTGCTTCATGAAAAACTTTGTTTTGATATGATTGCATATTTTGTCTGCATCTACACAAATTATTTGCAAAAGAGGTTCTAAAACTACATATTATATGGAGTTGCTCGTGGTTCACTCAGTTTGTGTGCGTGTAAATACATGTTATTTTGAACATTTCAGGTTCCTTTCTAATTTTGTTTTATTTTATATTGTGCAGTCACGACCTTTTGGTGTCTCTCTTCTCATTGCTGGCCATGATGAGAATGGTCCTTGCCTGTAAGTATTTCTTCATTTTCACTTTGGTGAAAAATCTTGTCCATATGTTGCTTCAGCATTGCCTGACATAGCTATCTTGATGTTACGAAAGTTCCGCATAAATTTTTTTTGATTCATGTAAGTTTTAACTTGAAAAATGTGTATGCCATGTAAGATAAAATTGTAGTTATTTGTGTATGGTGAGTTGGTCAATGGGCAACTTGTGACCAAGTTCTGCGAGCTGATGCTTGCTAATTTGGGAAGCAAACTCACACTAATTAGGCCTAGCTGTCTCATGGAGCTGTATTCTAATGATGATTGCTGAATATCTATTGTCAATTTTGACAGTTTTGTGGAACGTTATACACTACTAGATATTAGGGAATTTGATATTAAATATGCATTACAGGCTAGCAAGTATTCTATCAATTTGCGATCAAATTGTATTTACGTAATATATATTAACTTGCATTTTCTTCCCAAGTTCCAGAGTAACTTCCTATTTGGCTCTCAAGACCGAAACTGATATTTCTCATGAATAGGTACTACACTGATCCCTCTGGTACATTCTGGCAATGCAATGCAAAAGCCATTGGCTCGGGTTCTGAAGGTGCTGATAGCTCTCTGCAGGAGCAATATAACAAGGTACCTGTTTCAGGCTCCCCCTTTATATATAATATTTCTTTTTAAGCACCAACCAATCCAGAAATGACTTTATTTCTAGAAAAGCTATGCTAATTTCTGTTAGATAGGTTCCAACCACGAAATGCTTCTAGATTTTCGATTGTATGATCGATTTGTTACATTGTTGCAGGATCTGACTCTGAAAGAAGCTGAAACCATTGCGCTTTCCATCCTGAAGCAAGTTATGGAGGAGAAGGTACCATAGCCGATCTTGCTTTAATGCTCAGTCTCCACTGACATGTCTTACTTTCAATCTGCTCACCACTGCTTACCCGTCTCTTGATGTCAGGTCACACCCAACAATGTTGATATTGCAAAGGTTGCACCAACGTACCATCTCTACTCCCCTTCTGAGGTCGAAGCAGTGATTACTCGCCTATAACCCTTCTGAAGTTGAAGCAGTTATCATTCGGCCATTAGCGGACGGCCCGCGGTTCTGTTTCATTTTTTATATATCCTGTGATCAGCATTCGTGTTATTCCATGCTTGAACATTTTGTACCGCAGCCTTAATACTTCGGCACAAATATCAACTTCAACAAGAAAACAGCAATTTTAGTATTTTTAACCTATTGTTGTGTTGAGTTTAAGGGCTTGACATAAGAACAACTTGTTTGGATAAATTCATGCCACAAAAGATTTTAAATTCTTAAAACTTTTATTTTAGATTATATTTTGTGACATTGAAACGAATATGGTTGCATTTAAAATTCCTACCACAAATTCTCCCACCAAATTCAAATCTTAAATGTTGTCAAAAACTTCTCCCCACTGAATTTCATGGTGGGAATGTGTTTAATTCATCACAAGATTCCGACAATTTGATAACATAGCTGCAAAGTGCAAATAGATTAGCTATATGTTTCTTTCAGGTCAAACTGGGTTGCTCATCTCTTTTCACAGACACGCCCAGTTTAGTGTTGCAGATATTACGCATAAATCATGAAAATATTTGGCTTGACGGCTTTTGTATTATGATGACAAACAAGGATTAACCAGAACTATAGAGAACATATTAGAATCTCAACATTTTCTCCTTAAGGATGCGTTTATCACAGAAAGTAAAGGTCCAATACAAATCATGCGCCAAAAAATTTAAGAAGTAGCTGCATTATCAGTCGGAACAGTAAATGGCATTCATTTGCGGAAGGGTCTATGAGAATCCTTAAAATTTGCAGCGGATTTTTGTTCTTTCATGTATGTTGTCCAGTGTTTGAATTATGGTTCTTGCGGATCAGGGTAATAAGGCCCGTGTTGAATTCTTGTCGTGTCACTCGAGTTAAAGCGCTTCGATGTTGGAATTCATTGAATTCCCATTTGAGATGGCTGCGTGTTTTAGTCAACTTTTAGGGAAAAGCTAGAGCTGGATATTCTTGGGTTAGTTTTGCTTTTTATTTTTCTTCATGTTGAGACTTTGTGAGAGATCCCTTCTTTTCTTTCGAATGCTATGCTAGGACACTTTATTGTATTTATTCAGCTGATACGTTAAACTTAAAACTACATGATTATTTTTTTGATGAAATGGGATTTTAATTCTCTGGCCTTGCGCTATAAATCATGTATGATTTGCTAAATCTGCTTCGTAGTTTTCATCTGTTAAGTGAAGATATCTATGGCTGTGTTGGACTTTCGTAGGACTGTGACATTCTGTTGGCAAATTGGTCTCTGGCGTTAACTTGGGCGAAGGTTTTGTGAAGATCATGTTCTCTCTCCAGAAACGGAATCGCTCTTGGTCCCTGGTTGCTTCTATTGCTTCAGTTACAGGATGATTGAGCTAAAGGAAGAAGTTTCTAGACTTCGAAATAATCTAAAACTGGAATTTGAATTTTGAAAATAAAACCAAATGCCCCGGATTTCTTACAACATACTGAAATCTTCAGCGCCTTATTGTAGCAGACAAGGTCTCTATTTGCCTTTTTCTTTTTCTGTCTCCCTTCTCGATAAGAAATTTGAAAATTGGCATAGAAATTTTCAGATTTACTTGGGTTTGGGAAGACGATTGCAGAATCCTCAACCGCGGAATTCATCCATGAATCCTTTGTGGAACTCTGTGAGACGCGAAATAATGGCTGGTATCCTGTCCTCTTGAGGCAATATTGTGCACCTAAAATGCCATGTTCCAGGAACCTACCAGAAAATGGAACCATATTGATCAGCCAAATCTCACCAGATACAACAAGGGATGTAACTTGAACTCAATAGCCTGATTGTAATAAAGCCAGTTCTATCATCACTAGATTACCAAATGACTCCTTTCTAACATCACTTTGGATGATTTGTATAAGAAGCTGAGGATCACTGGTTGTTAGCTTATTGAGAAACGCAGAAAAGCATGTACTTCATTCACTTTGTCTTGATGGGAATTTACCTGTCCAAATCCAGAACCAGGAACAACAACTATTCCAGTGGCATTGAGAAGAAGACGAGCATAAAATGCATCTGGGGCTGTGTTAACAGCTTTTGCTGCTTCTATTGCTTTCTTCGGCAATTCAATGCGAGGAAACAGGTACATTGCTCCTTCCGCCCTGTTGCAGGTCACACCTTCCAGACCATTAAATGCCTCCTCAAGTTTCTGAAATCAACAATCAATGACACAAACTTCAGAATCAAAGAAACAAAATTCGCATAAATGTTGCGAGCTGTGCTCAAAATAGAAGCCTACAAGTCCTCGTAAACATAAATCGATAGGTAAAGTTTTTCTTTTTCTTATGTGCATAAATGTACTCAAAACTACCCCGAGTTCCCGACAAATCACTTAAGCAGCAGCCATCCCAAAAGTCTTCATTTCCACCCCAGTTGTTTGCATTATGTTTTCACATGTTATTTCACCTACTTCAGTTCATCACAGAGTTTCTTCACTTGCTCTTAGTTGCTTGCACGTGTTTTAGATATCTTACCTCCTCTGTCGAAGACTGAATGTTTAAAGAAAAGACTGTTAAATCTCAAGTCAAAGACTAACCTTGGCACGCCGTGCTAGGGAAGATAGGATTGCATCTTTTTCAGCGGAATAAGACTCGTAGGATTCATCCCCCACCTGCATGCATTAGATTAGAACAACTAAGTACGCGGACCACAGAGTAAAGGCGTGTGCAATTGAACAAAGGGGCATAGATATCATACAAGTTTTTACATTTTTGCATGTGTTGAAAGGATAATTCAGTTTCTTCATCACTGTTCTTGTTTGTTTTACTTTTTCTATTTTTGCGCATGCAGTTGGGAATATCACAGTGGGAGGACAAAGATATCTAACCTTTGGAGGGTTCATGACGAGGCTTGCAAGAATCTGACCAGATATGTTAGAACAAAGGTTAACTGATGCCACTTTATATATTTGCTCCCTTATCTCAGGGCTGAAACCAGTGACTTCCATGTAACCTCCTCTTTTTCCACACTCTCCATAATAACCTAGAAGCAGGAAAAACACAAAAATTGTACACTTCAAAAAGGTTCCTTAATCATAACTACCAAGGGTGTTGAACATAAGCCACCATACCTTTCGACACAGACTGGAAAGACACTAAGGAAATATCCTTCTCCCCATAACCCATAGACCGGGCAACTTTCTTAAAAGAGTGGAACTGCTTATCAGGCACATATATATTTTCCTGGTATACCTGCAGAGGTCCAACCAACATCATTGCAGACTATTATAGTCAGAAGTTCATGATTTCACCAGACACTAAATTTGGGAGCAAACTAACCAGTGTGTGAACCAGGGATTTAAAGAATCTTATTTACCTCATCTGCTAAAAGAACAAGCCCTTCTTTCTTGCAGAAGTCCACAATCTGCTGTTGGTTGTTCTCAGCCAGAACCTTTAAGACGAAGCATTCAATTTCATGAGACTTGGTCATAACTTGAAAGAAAAATCAGATTACAGTAACCACAAATCGCTAAACAGAAAGCGAAAAATCATCTATAAAGTCTCAAGAATTCAGAAATAGTTTACCTGCCCAGTGGGATTGCCAGGATTTATAACCACCAAGGCCCTTACACTAATACCCCTCGATTTTGCAGTTTCCAACTGATTTTTAAGATCAGAGATCTCCAGGCCCCACCCCGTTGCTTCATCGAGGTAATAAGGAACCTGAAAAACAATAAAAAAAAATTGTGAAAATGATGCCGGAAGTAGACCGACCTGATACACCCTTCAACCAGATTAGCAACAGGAATGCGTACAAGAGTGCCTCCATGGAGAGCAATTGAAGCAGAATAAAGAGGGTATTGTGGAATGGGACAGAGAATGCCATCATTCTTTGATCGTATCAGCAGCTGCATCATCATATGAACCTGAAAAGAGACAGAAAAGGTGTTATTACTTGTACATCCAAATTGTTCTCCTTATAGTTTCTCTGAATCTCCTGCATGATAACTACATAAGACAATATCTGTACCGCTGGGCTTGCACCATCTGTCAAGAAAATATCATTTGGATCAGCTGGGAATCCATCACGAGCTTCAATTCCAGCAGCAATTGTATCACGTAGTCCTTTGATACCCTGGTTTTGTACAGCAAAAGGGAAAGTTTGGTATATCAACAAACCAGATTTAAGCAATTGTTGGGAATAACATTACAAGAGAGGCCATTATCACCTGACTGTGACTATAAGCACCAGTGGCCCTTCCAGGAATTTGATCTAGTATCTGAAACGCTCGTTCTATGGAATCAGCACTAGAGATCCACCAGAGGATTAATTATTATTAAACATTGGATCAAAGGGGACGTAAAACTAAGAACTTAAAGTTCAGCTCTGCTGCAAACAAGGGTGGACTCTGTATTTTCACTATCCATGACGCAATACCAAGAAATGGCCATGTGGAAGCAAAACCAAGAAATTTGTTTCATCTATGGGAAGCTTTGTCCATAAGATAAAACTCAGAGCAAGAAGGTCCATTCTAATTAAAATTTCTCTGCTATGCACACAATCCTTCCACCTGGTTGTTTCTCTTTTTCTATGTTTCAAGATCATAGAGTGCACCATGCAGAGTTTCAACTTGGGGTCTCATTTTCGCTTTTGCAACATAAAAAAATTATCTTTTCTTTTGAAACCACATAGTGTTGAGAGAAATCATCAAATCCTTCCGGTAGGACTAGGTATCTATAAACGATGAAAATTGCCATGCGTATCATGCAGATATTAAGGATACAAATGTGGCTGTCTTTACCTGAACAAACCTTGTGTTTCAGCTTTATCCAAGATAGCAGGGTGATCACATAAAGCAAGGACCTGAAATTAGAAATGAAGAAGCATGAGTGGTGAAACACTTTTGAAGTTCGCTGGATCAATGCATTTATACACACCTCTCTGAAAAAGGTGATCGGCTGCTGGCCAAGGGATTGAGGGTTTCCAATATTGCAGTAGAGTATCTGCCGAAACAAGGAGCACAGTTAGAACTATGGCAAAAATTATCTTTTTAACATTTAAACTACAGAGAAATGAGCCAAAAGCCACACAAGCCCTGTAACCAAAGACAAGGTAGTTTGTAGGAGAACACAGGAAAACGATATGTCAAATAGCATTTATACTAGTTTAAAACCGTTGGCATTGCTAAAAAATGACTGCTCTCGTATAGATGGAAGAAAGTCCTCATCTTCTCAAGCTAGGAATAGGTACCTCATCGAAAGGATGAGAACCAGGGTTCTTCTTCAATTCTTCTTGTAATTTCTGTTCAAGAAAACATGTTAAACAATGTCCCCACAATATACAGCAGGCTATAAGTTCAGAGACAAAATGGCACAATCAATTACCTGAGCAAGGGTCACAATCTCGCCACGGACAGCATATTCACACTCCAGGACCTGGAAAAGAAGTTAACAACTTAAATAGGATATTTTCAGCAAACATATTTCCAACAGTAATCAAATGCTGAAACCCAAAAACAGCCCTCAGAACCAAACTCAGAAGAAATGCAAAGGAAAAAAAAAATATCAGATAGAGTAGTCTTGCATATTTTAGATAGCATATAGAGAAATTACTTGAAGAATAAATCCAATTAGGAATGGAAAAAATGATACAAGCCAAACAAAGCAATCATGCAATTACATGATTTATTCTTGAACCAACAGAAGCTCAAATTACCACAAAAAGATAACAAGAAAAACAGAGAAAAACTGCTCTATCTAAAAGGTGGCCTATTTTATAAGATTATCAAAAGACATATGAAATCAGAGAGCACATCTGACAAAACAAAATAGAACAACACAAAAGCAGCCGAAAAAGGAAATAGTGATCATCCCACCACACCCTAACACTGGCCCCCACATCCCTCGTCAAAGAACGTCAAATTTTTGAATGGGCAGGTTCCAATGGATCAACTCATCCATGACCGTCGCCACTCTCACCCCCTTAATCGAACCGGCCATTGAACCGGTCACTGGACTGGCTTCAGTCAACTCTAGAATTTGCCACAAAAGAAATAAACCCGAATGAAAAGATGGAGCTCAAGAACACAAGTTAAACACACACACACACACACAAAAATCATAATGAGGCACTAAAAATCAAACACTCCATCTAAAACAAGATTCAGAAGCCATGATCAACACCTGCAAACAGAAATAACGATCAATATCAAAACAAAACACATCATAAACCACCAGCAACACACTACAACCGAAGCATCAATCAAAATGAGACCCAAAATCCAGATAAAGATTTCAAAAAACAAAGGAGGAAGAAGAATGAAACCCGGCCTAAAGTAAATTGAAGAAAGAATAGAGTAAAAGACCTTAGGATTGATTGAATCAAGCTTAACAGGGGCGGAAGAATAATCAGAAGCCATAGAGTCCGAAGAAGAAGGATTAGGAGCAGCGGTGGTGTTCAAAAAACGCAACAGAAGCTGAGATTTTAGAGAACGAGAAGAAGACGAATAAAGTGAAGCGGTGGGATGCTGCAACACGGAACTGAAATCGTTGGTGTGGGCTAAAAGATATCTGGATCTTTCCGCTGCGAATTTTCGCATTTTGTGATATATAGAGGAGGGAAGAGGAAAAATCTGGGGGCTTTTTCTTGGACTGACGTTTTAAATGCTCTACATAGGAAAATGAGACGTAGCAGTGAGAGTGAGAGAGTCAAGAGCAGTTTGGCAGCCGCAGCAACAGCAGGGTTAGAATTCAGATTTGCGTCGCTGCTTTAACTTCTTCTCCAAACAAACGTACATAATAATAATAATAAATATATACATAAATAAATAGTTGCTCAGACACCAGATGCCGCACCCTACCTTTGGCTATGTACTTATCAATAGTTTGACAAATAAACATCTTCTCACATGCCCACATGTCACAATTTTAAGACAATCTTTTTTAGGTCTTCCTATCTTCTAAGTTTGATCTGTTTCTTACATAATATTTCACTACATTATATTATAATTTATTTTATGGGAAAGATGCAATTTATCCTTTTAACATTATAAATAAATAAATAAATTATTTATTTAAAAAAATAAAATAGTAATTTATTATTCTGTATTTTGTGAAATATAGCAATTTATCTTCTTATATTTTTAAATTTGAAGTAATTTACCTCATTGGGTAGGGAGGTAAATTGCTTCATTTCAAATAATAAAAGGTAAATTACAATTTATTTTTCATAAAGAGATATTTATTCATTTTCAACAGCACGTGAAAAAAATTGTTATTCACCCTTTATTTTATTGTCATTCCGTAGTCGAATTACAAATATTGGGCGATAAAAAAATACATAATAAGCTTGTTTTATGGGATCGAGTTTGTGGGTTTTGAGGCATAGTTGCCTACTTGTCTTCGGACTAGAAAGACAACATACTTCTTTAGCAGTTGAAATATATCCTAATGTTTAGATTGGGTGTTCCTAAATCTAGATTTATAATTGTGAAAAATGGTAATGTGTTTAGATTTGATTTGTTATATAGGCATTCTGTAGTTATTGTATTTTGAATATATAATATAATATATTATTCTTATTTTTTAAAAAATGAATATAATGTTGTAATGTTATGTCTTTTTTTATTTGACGATGATGAGATCTATAAAAGTGATTTGAGAAGTGTGTTTTCAATATATTAGGTTGCAACTTTTTGTTAAAAGCATCTAAACAGATAATTTTCTAAAATCTGAAATAGTGTAAAATTGGGAATCGACTTTTGAATAAAAAA
The DNA here is from genome assembly GCA_034509725.1 of Sesamum angolense. Taxonomy (NCBI): domain Eukaryota; kingdom Viridiplantae; phylum Streptophyta; class Magnoliopsida; order Lamiales; family Pedaliaceae; genus Sesamum; species Sesamum angolense. Next base: position 5,937,467 of record JACGWL010000009.1, on the reverse strand, counting down.
AAAAGCCCTCTAAATTTTTGACACTTCATTTAATCAATTAATATATTGGGGTGGGGGGGGTGGGAAATTGATACAGATGGGAGATTAAAAATTTGAATTATTCATAAAAACAAAATTCGCAAGTGTGTGAATATATTAATATTACAATACAGAAATGTTAGAGAAGACAAACAAAAAACAAAAGTATAGTAAGAGTTACATATGAATTCTTTGTACTACGTTGAGTCAAAGGACACTGTTGTAGCTGACAACCAGGATGGGCCTTGAATGAAGGACTGTACATTATACTTAGAGGCCTCCCCTGCTGTAAGAGTGGGCCTGTACCCTGCCCACTTGACCCTATTCCTCGTGCTTGAACCCGGCCCAGTATTCTGATACTCAGCATAGAAAATGGATCTTGGTGGATCCACATTTGAGACCCAAGAAATCCAGCCCAATGGGCTCAAGAACCCACCAATGTTGGTCTGCATGATCACTGTAGTGGAGAAATCCTTCCATGGCCTGCCCAAGTATGTTGGCGCGGTGAGTCTGTCCAGAGGGCTTATCACACACCGTTGGATGGAAATGCCTGTGTTCTGATTAGGGTCTTTCTTTCCCTGTGCAGTTATTGTCACAAATTGGTTAGGCAGAGGTTGTCTAGGCAAGATATTGCAGTTTTGGAAGACGACGGCCGAGTCTCCAAAGATGAAGTCGATCGTGCCGGTTATGTCACACTCGCGATAGAACTGACGGTTGGAAGGGTGTCCTGAAACGCATCGAATAAGCAACGGTAGAAGACAGATTGATCGGAGCCCGACCGCAGGGCTACTGCTTGATGCTTTATTGCCCCGGCAGTATTCTTGAATCCTATGTCTCGAGCAATAAATCCTTTTCCAGCAACAGCTGATTACATAAAAAAATGTATTTATTAATCACATACATTGTCCTATTAACATCAAGTCGTCATCACACATAGAAATGTGCTTATTAAATTAAGAAAATCTGAGTTTATGTCATGGATAGTATTTTATTTGACGTGCAAGATTCCAATAATTGGCATGTTCCCAACAGTTGTTAGGGTAAAATGGATGGGTGATGTTGATTACTACCAATATATCAGTGCAGCAAAAATAATTATGCTGACCTAAATGCACATGGTAGGGACTCAAATTGTTCACAATTATATATGCTAAGGAAAAACATGCATAACTGACTTAGTTAAATGACATTATTGCATCAAATCACATGATATTTGGGAATGTCAATGACACATTTAATTTGAATTTCATATTTTATCTACTAAAAAATGAATACAATATCGTGTTTAATTTAAAATTAATGTATCTTATAAATTCTAAAATAATTCAGATATTGATGAACAAGATACATAATTGATTGATGAAAATAATTAATGTGTAATTAAAAAACTTACCGAAGGTGGCTGTGGAGAAAGTTGGAGTACCGTCGACGAAATTCTTGCTGCCGGAGATGACGGTGGCTGTTTTTCCGTCGCCGTAGATCATCACATTCCAATAAGACTTATCTAATACCACATTCTCCACATATTCTCCGGCCTTCACGTATATAACGAATCTCCTTTTGCTCTTCTTCGGAATTCTTGCCACCGCCTCCTTCAGAGTCCTCACATCTCCGCTGCCGTCCTTCGCCACCGTCACGTCCGGCTTCGGGGTGCTCGCCTGGAGGAGTCTCCGGTCCCCCGCCGCAACCCAGGATGGGAATCCCGACTCCTCCGCCCCCAGGAGCCGCCGGTGAATTGGAATCTTGAAATCCCCTAGAAACCCAAGCAGCTTCGACACAATGGCCAAACTGTTGCTCGCGAACTCCGTCGAGTTCTTCATCAGAAGCTTGATTTCCTCCACGAAGGTGGCGTTCACCTCCTCCAGCGCGTCGAAGCACGTTTGGTCTGACCACGGTGCTCAACCACGTCTGCAAGTCGCTGATTCTGGGAACGGAGAGCAGCTTCTCGCCGCCGCCGACATTCATGGCTGAGATGGAGTCGTTGAGGGAAACGACGGCGTCGTTCAGCACGGTCCCGCAGACGCTCAGCGCTTCCTTCACAAACGGGTCATCCGTTTTGTTCATGAACTCGTCGGGAAATGTGGATACCTTCTCCAGAGCACCCATCACCACCGACAAGGAGAACTGGAAAATCTTCTCAGGGTCGGAGGACTTGGACGAACCCAAGCTGGAGTAACAGGAATCCGGGTACTGGGTCACGCTGCAGATGGACTTAAGAGCCGCCGGAGGAGAAGTCTGAGTGGAGGGAACATCGGCGGAATCAGACTTGTTGTTGTTGTGAACTACAGTTCCGGCAACAACTCCGATTATGAGTGCAATCAAGAGAAGGGATGAAATTGCAAGAATGATAATTCTCTTGCGGATTTTTGATCTGAAGGCAGCTTGTTCGAGGTCGTCGACTTTGCCGTAGCCTTTGAATGAGTTGATAGTATCCATTGTTGCATGAACAATTAATGTGGGGATGAGATGAGAGTGTGTGTTTTATAGGGTTGTTTGTTAGTTATATTAGGAGTTGGTGGTGGATCTTCTTCTTTCTTAGATGCTTCGACATAGACATAGTACTAATTTAATTTAGCAATTGTGGTGGTTGGATGAACGTGATTGCGTTTACATCATCGTATATTGATACACCAACGAGCTTTTCTTTTTTCTAATCAAATGAAATGATGATGTTGGATTTTCAATTTCAATATGATGGGGAAATTGCATTTTTCGTTCTCAATCTTAAATTTATATATCTTTCATTTCGTATTTTAAGTTGAGTATAATTTTAATTTCATTAGTAATGAGATATTTATTATGATAAATTACGAAAATTTTCGCTCTTAATCATTTCGTCGGATTTATTACTATTTTGATACACCGTATTCATTAATTTTTCAGCCTTTTCGATATTGATTAATCAAAATACTAATGTTATTTAATAAAAAAATAAAATTGAAAATGATTCATTTGATAATTTATGCGACTACTAATGAGATCATTAATGTCATAACTAACGTGACTAAAAAATGTATCGTATATTAACGATATCGAGACGAAAAATGTGATTTCTCCATTTATATTAATTATAACTAAAAATATTGTTTATTGGGCAAACATCATTGTAATTTAAAATGCATATAAAATGAATGGGCAGAATTGTTTGTGTGGGCAATGGGCATTGATTATGGCGAGTTCCATCAATGGGTGAGGTGGCATGTGGGTGTGGGTGTGGGTGTCCAGAGTAGAGTTGACCAATTCGTCATATGATACTTGTACTGGTAGCACCTAGTGTCCAAATCATAAACAAATAATGGTGGTACCTCAAGCTGTTATGATTGTACCCTCTACGTCCATCCCTAGTGGGCCGCACATACGCTGACTCAGCCCAACAACTACTACGCTCTCCTAACTATAAATATTTTAGGATAATTTACATTTTCTTTATTTGATGTTTGATGCAGTTACATGTAAATTTTTTATTATTATAAAAAATTACATTTACAATTTTTAGATTTGTTTTCGTCTAATAACAAGTCTCTGTATTACTCAAAATTCTTTAAATTTGCTAATATTAACAAAAAAATATTGAATGAAAATTGATATAAAATACATTTAATTGACTTAAAACTGATTATTGCAGGCCACGTGATTTTTTTCCGAACTAAACTACCTTATAACGATGAATATATAGCTCCTCACATGCATTAACGTATGAAAATGTGTTATGATAATTTGATCATAAAAAAATTTATTTGACCTACTATAAGTCAGTAATAATTAAAATAAGGATAAATATAGATTTTTTTATTCTTTTATTGATATCAATAAGTTCTATGAATTTTGGCTAATAAATGAACTTATTTTAGACATGAGTAAACATCAGAGATGTTATATGTAATTTTTCAAATCATAATTTGATTTACGTGTAATTATATCAAATCTTAGGGTAGGAGAGAATAATTATTCTAATCTTTTATTGATACTAGGAAGTGTAGCATATTTTATATATGTGCATAAATTTTAAAATAAATATAAATTGTATTATTTAATATCAATGTGTACATTCAAATATATACATATATACATACCCGGATTTAGGGTTTTTTCTTGAACAAAGCACCAGGATTTAGGTTTACATGTCAGAATGCAACACTTGCAACGGACAATGATTATCAATCTGAAATGGGCCAATTGTCTCCTGGCCCAGATGTTCATAATTAGGGCCCCAAAGTAATGGACGGCACCATAAAACTTTATAACGCATTTTTATTTCTTTCTTTCTTCCTTTTTTTTTTTTTTTTTTTATTCTTCCTCAATTTTGGTTAATTTTATAATGATGTCGACAAGTATTCCCAATTATTTTATAAAAAGTTAGAGCAGTTTATAAGTTCTAAGTCCTTTTTTTCACTAGCAAAGCATATTTTTAGAACAAGATAATAAAATTCATACGAAATAAAAATGGACAATAAGTCGATAATCATACATCGATTAATGATTTTTATAAAATTTAAATATATTAAGGCAAGTGTAACTTTAGAGTATGGTGTTGGAATTTATAATGAATTGAAATCAAAGTATTTTGCATTTGAGCATGCCAAAAGTTTCCTTTTTATTTTATATGATGATGATGATGATGATGATTATACAAATTGGGGAAGAAAAGGTTGCCAATTTTATTGATAACTTGATCAAATCCATCACACCAAGCAATTAATTAAAGTCGCTCTGATCTAACAAATTAATATATAGTACACTCCGGCAAAAAAACACAACCAATGACGACGACATCAAATTTCCACCCGCTTTCTTGATCACAACCCTAGCGAAAATGGGAAGCCAGTTGAGCTCAACCAACTACCTCCAGCAATGAACCTCCCCGCTGTGTAGCTTTGCGCCCGTATCACCTTAAACCCTCTCCACCTCACTCTCCCCGACGTCGACGCCCCTGCTCCTGTGTTCTGATACTCACCGTAAAACAACGTGTTCAAAGCAAAATTCCCGCTCCATTCGTGCCATCCTGCCGGATCAATCACGTCGGTAATGGACGACTGCATCACCACAGTCCTAGAATATTCCTTCCACGGTCTCCCAAGAAACGTAGGGAAATTTCTCTGGACGGGCCTCAAGTCCGAGGTGGCCCCAATCCTACACTTTTGGATGACGATGCCCGTGTTCTGGTTGGGGTCGGTCCGGCCTTGGGCCGTGACCATGTTCTTCTGGCCCGAATCAGGACGACGGGCGTGGATGTCACAGTCTTGGAATACGACAGCTCCGTTGCCAAAGATGAAATCCACTGTGCCGGCTATTAAGCATTGTACGAAGAATTGGCGATTGGAGTGCACGTAGAGAGTGTCTTGGTAGGCTAGCATGTCGCACCTATAGAAAGCTGATAGGTCGGAGCCCACACGGAGCGCCACGGCTTGGTGCTTGGAGGCCCCGGCCGTGTTCTGAAAAGTGAGGTCCCGGGCCAAGAATTTTTCCCCCACCACAGCTGCAATGAGAAAGTGGATGGATTAGCAATTTACTAATTAATTTTACCAATTTAGTAGCCAAAATCGCATTTTAGAAAGTTTTTTTTGTCGCATTGACAATGTAAGAAATAAGAATCACACAACTAGTAGAAAATTCTAACTAGACTGAGTTTAGTCGAATTTAAATAAGTCATATGATAAGTGTAATACTCTTGTCGTGCTATTAATATATATAATTCAAAGAAATTGACCATATAGCGATTTTATTACATTTGTTTTATAATAAATTTGATTCGATCCAACCTAATTTAAATAAGATTTTTTTCATAAATCATGTTGTCGGTACGTAATCAGATGCATGGGGTTCCATTTTCAACTGCGTAATTAAAGGATGGAACACGAGAAGCAGCACCTACATACACTTATCCAAAAGCCATAGCTTCTTGAAAGCAAGCAATTTGTTACAATTATTGTACGTAAAAGTCAAATAAGTGGAAAGGGTTAGAACGTGGAATCAGCTGGACGACAACAATTTTGGCTTTAGGGAGAACTTTACAAGTGGTATATGATCCTGAAAGATATGGTGTCTAATTTATCACATTGCTTTATTACTCACCTATCATGCATGATGAAACTAGTCAAAGTTTCTGATTTTTTAATTAAATCTTTGCTAATATATAATTAATAAGTAATCACAGTATGTTAATTAATAAGTTTATCTTGTCTTGTCTTAATTTCAAGTACGAAATATTCTGATCACTCCCCTACAAACTACTACATATATATATATATATATATATAGTCAATGGAAATACCTTATAAGCATATATCCAAACGAGGAATTAAAAATTCGAAACATCATCTTTATCAAATAATATTCAAACGCATGCATATATAGTTCCACCCGTTTCAAATCTTTTCCAATTTAAAGATTCCACCCGTTACCATCTCTAATTATATACTAGTCAGAAAAATACGAAAAATCCAATTTGCTCAATTTACGTCAGATATTTCTTGTAAGAAATGGACACAGTAGTTGGATAATAGCCTATATGTCGATGTCAAGACAAAGATATGATATGCATCAGGAACAAATGGAAGACAGATATTGATTGGTATACGTCGAGTCCGTATAAGTAGGATTTTTCCCAAAGATTTACGGTGCTGATGAATTGGGACCCCTGCCCCTGCCCCTGCCCCTAACACTAACAAACACGCCAGGGCTGGGCTGCCAAGCACAAAACAAAACAAATACACACCCCATGACCTGGAAACGCAGCCCACTTGCTACCTCATGGAACCTCCGATACTAAGGGACAAACACAAGAGTTCATTCAATTCGGAAAGAAATCGTCTCTTCTTTCGTGCTTATATGTAACCAATAAGGAAAATTTTATTCAAATATATCAGGTAACAAGTATAGTATAAATTTATTATATATATGATTGGCCACTTTTTTTACTATCAAATTTGGCTAAATCAAATTCATGTTAGAATTTCACAAAAAATATAGTGCCTCACCGGACAAATAAGATGCCACCGCATGCTTTTTTTTATTATTTTAGAGTACTTGTCGTGCTTGCCAACCAACAACTCCATAAAAGTGTGACATTTTTCAATTCTAACCATAATAATAAATTATTGTTTTTTTTTTTTCAAGTTTTATCTAAACTTTCGAACATTTAAAAGCATTTTTCTGGACCATTATTTTAAATTTGCTCAGTCAATTAGGGAAATATAGAAATTAAGGGGTGACAATTAGCTACTAATTAATCTAAATTACTCGTATATTTATACGAGATTAAAGTCTATTTATTATACCCCACCTAAAAACAACACAATTAAATGGTAAATTACGGAAACTGGTGCATTAATGCATGAATAATACCCCGACTATGCAACCAATGAAATGCAGGTAAAAAATAATCATATTCGAGAAATTAAGTATTGAAGAAGAAAATTCAAGAATGTAAGGAAAAAGTAAAACCGTAACTCACCAACTGTAGCAGAGTTGAAGGTGGTGCTTCCGTCCCGTACATTCCTGCTTCCGGTGATAATGGTGTTGCTCCTCCCGTCTCCCATGAACATTATGTTCGTTTTCTTTTTCGGCACCTCCACGTTCTCTCTGTACACTCCAGCCTTAATCCTTATCACGTATCTCCTGCTACTCCTCTCCGGCGCCGCCGCCACAGCCGCCGCCACCGTCCTGTAGTTTCCGCTCCCGTCCGCCGCCACCACCACGTCCGGCCTCACGGACGAGGACTGCAGCAGCCTCCTGTCGCCAGCTGACAACCACTCCGGCCACCCACTCCCGCCCTCCGCCGCCACCAGCTTCCTTCCGCCGTTCAGTTTCCTCTCGTTCTCCATATCCGTGTCGGTCATGTTGGTGAGCATGGCGAGGGAGTTGCTGCAGAGCTTCTCCACCCGCAGAACCTGACCTCCCACGAGCACTTCCCTCACATGCTTTTCGCTTTTACCGTACGAGAAGCCGTCGAGACAGGTCTCCTACAAATTAACGAAAAATTAGCCCTAATTATCATCAATTAACCTAGTTTGAATTAATTTTCTTCACCTGATTGGTAATGGCGGAGGAGAGTAGGGTTTTGAGGTCGTCGGCGTGCTCCCTAATCGACTTCTTCAACGGGTATTCCTCCAAATCCTTAACGGCGGTGTGAAGCTCATCCAAAGTCTCATCGATGGTCTCCAAGCAGTCGTGCAATGCCGTCTTCTCCCGTTCCGTGAAGTTACTCTTCCCTGTATCAAGCAACTTCTGTATGGCGAAGTAGTTCCGCTGCACGGCTGAAATGGTGACATTCAACGACAAAATGATGACGTCTTTCTTGGACGTCACTTTCTTGTTGTCGCTGAGAGAATCAGCAATGGCGGAATAGCAGAGTTCAGGTACAAGGTGCTGCTGCATGAAGATACAGCAATGGCGTGAGCCGGAGAGAATTTTATGGTGGAACTGTGGTCGTTGGAGCTATCTTTCTCTGATTTAACTCCGGCGACTACTCCGACGATTGCCGCCACGAATAGTACCGAAGCGAAAAGAGGTAAATTGCGGGACATTTTTCGCTTAATTTGAGGGTGGGATATTGTAGAGGATTGGTTGGGAATGGATATATATAGACTTTGTGGATCGATTTACAGTTGTAGTAGTAGTATTAGTTAAGTTGCATGAAATTATGAATACCACGTGTGTTAGTCGTGCAATTACTTTTTTCTTTTTCTAGATTTCAATTCAATTTATCAAATTTAAACTAATTATATAACAAATACAGTATACTTAATGTATGATTAATAATTAAAAATAATAATTAATCATATAATAAATATATATTATATAATTTACGATTGATTTATTTCAATCAAACTTGGTTTGAATAAAAAAAATTCTTTTTCTCCCTTTACCCTTTTTTCGAGCTGCCCCCTGGGACCCCCACCCCATTGCTGCTTTATTACAATTAATATTCTTGATTTTTTTTTTCTCTTGATGTATATATAATGTGATAAAAGGCAAAATCCCAGATGTTGCAATTTGTGTTTTGGGCATGTAACAGAATGTCTTGTTTTGCTGTCGTTTCAATCGAGCATGTGATCAATAATTTAATGTTTTCCTAATTAATTATTAATATTTAGGTTATATATGAAGTGGATATATCTTTAGAAGATTTGTAATATTGGATTTTCCTCATAATTGTTCACATGGCTAGCTGTTTGTGTTCTGAAATGCGCACCCACGTTTACCTCCTGCAACGGTCATAGCCCGTTTAACTAAGTGACGGGAATTTCTACTTCGAATAAGGTTGGAGTCTGGACTAAACTTAAATTATTTATATAATAAATATAATATATTTATCGTGTAATTAGTTTATAATTTTTAAAAATAATTTATTATAATTAATTTAATTCAATCAAATTTAATTGAACAATAATTTTCAACTAATTGAGTAAACAATAAACTATTGATTAATTATTCTCCTTATATACAATCAAGTAAACACAATATTACTTCCAATTGAATTTAATTACGTTCAATTAATTATTTAATAAATAATATGATACTTTCATATGTTTGTCTGTGTTTTTTTTTTCAAAATTATATATATATCAATGCGTTAATTATAAATATAATTCACTTACGATTAATGTGATTTATTTAATTAGATATAGTCAAACCCTAGCTATTCAAATTAAGAGTTTTCAATAATATGATTAATGGTGCCTTTTATTATATTTGACTAGATTAGTAATTAACTAAAAGCATTCATGGCTATAATTATGCAACTTTTTTCCAGCAAATACTGGATTAGAAATTGAATTTGAGTCTATGGGAACATAATTATTTTCGATAAACAGATAAATTATAAAATATACATGAATACTAGAATGATTAGAAGATTGTGGACTCCTCTCATCAACCATTAATCATTTAATTATTCGTTAACTTTTATTTAGGAAAAAACAAATTATTAAAAAAGGTGCACATAATTAATAAAGATAGAAAAAAGTTGAGAACAACGAATCATTTAAAACTTTATATAATTCAATCGAAATTGAAAAAGAAATAAAATGGGAAACATATATATATATATATATGTTTAATTGCTTAATTAATGTGTTAGGTAAGCATTTATACTTGTCTTTGTGAAATTTTTAAAGCCCCCCTTTAAATAATTTCGATAATTAATTATTTCAACTTGGCCTAATCGATCAACATATATTCCCTGACCAATTAAAAATATATTTTTTTAAATATTTTAAATTTGAGATGAAGCTGCCAAATTATTTTTCCAGCTATTAATATTTAAAAAATCAATGTTTAGTTCATTTTTTGTCATATTCTTTTAGTCAGGCCTCACATGCAGTGGTAGGTGTAAGCATAAATTAATTACTAAGAATTTATATATTATTTGATCTTGATGAATTTTGACTTTTCTTCTGTTTTTACTCTCAATCAGTAATCAAATTACTGCCCCTATATTTTAGCATCATAAATTTGCCTACCGTGTGTTGTTTTTAATATTTTGCTTTTTTTTTGTGGTTTTCTTCTTCACATATTTAGAAGATAAATTTTATTCACTAATTTTATAACTATTTACATTGATTGCAAATGAGGAGTTTGAGCGGTTTATAAGCCAAAAAAGCTCTTCTACGTGCCTTGTGAGGCGTCAGAACTATATAACTCCTTCCTATAGTATTGAAGCCAACAATGCCAATTGCTATGAGGTTGGCTGACTAACACTCTTCTTTTACGAGGCACTTCAAATCCTAATTTTATTTTGAATTTTTCTTTTTCTTTTATTTTTTATAAAAAAAATAATTCCATTGTTGTATGCGAAATTATACTTTTAGACCCGTAAAATAGAGGGTTCAACACTTTTAATCTAAGGCTTTATATATAGGATTTTTAAATGATCCCACAATTTAGAAAATTTGACATATTTAGTTTCATACGTTCTGGTAAAGTAGAGGATTAAATGTGTTAAATTTTTTCAATTTTAAGACTATTTCTTAAAACATCGTAAGAAAGATACGTCTATGAGATTAGAAGTATAATTTTGGCCATTGATGTAAATACAGAGAGGTTTCTGGATGGAGGGTTCATCCCTCCAATCACGCCTCACACTACTTTATATTAATTGCAATTTGGCCAACATAAATATTAGTTATATCATTTGGCCACCAATAAAGCAAAGCTCATTTATTCTTTTGGGAAAAAGCGTGGTATTTTGTATTAAAATAAATCACAAAAGTAAATAAAGTGCAAAACGCCTTTTTCCTTTGGGTTTCATCATTGCAAGCAAAGTAAAATAAACAGATTCTTCCTTCAAATAATAGGATGCCCTTCTTGCTTCTTAGTTCTTTCAACCTTGTCACTAACATACCATAGATTTCCTTCCCATTGTTTTTCACGTTTCCTTCTTCCAATCACGAGTCCCGAGAAAAAACACTCTTCGTAACGCAAGTGGGAAAATTGTAATTTACATTTAACAATTTATACTGTTTGTGATTTTGATCTCATTGTTATTTCTCATCATATTAGTTTCGTATGTGTAAAAAAATTTAAGTTTCATTCATATTTTTTGTTAGATTGTTGACGGAATAGTGTGAAAAATTACAATTTACGTCCCACAACTTATGTTTATCACAAATGGTATAACTTGTGGGATGTAAATTATAATTTTTTTCACATTATTGCAGTCAAACGTTTGTTAAGTTAACGGAACACGTGCTTTTTTTCGTCAAGATCTAACGAAAAATGTGAGTGCGACATAAATTGTAATTTTTTTTACACTTATGGGACTAAATGTGGTGGGGGTAAAATAATGGGACCAAAATCGCAAACGATGTAAGTTTTGAGACGTAAATTATAATTTTTCCTAAGGCAAGTGTAGAATGTAAAAAGACAAAAATACCCATAAAAGACACTTTTATTTTAATGTTACTGTCGAAACACGAAAGATATTAATCGTGAAATTTTCGACATAATTACCGTGTTCCTTTTGTTGGTAGGTCATTTTCTTGACTAAAGAATCGAGTTAAAGTTGAGCCTAGTGTGGACTAGTCGATATCTGATTTCTAAGGGCATCAAATAGTTGCTAGACTCAAAGCTCATCAAGTTGTTTTACACCTCACCAAACTCCATGAAAAGAAAAATCAAATAATTGTCTCTAGAAATAATTATTCAAATGATGTCTAATTATCAAAATCACATGAATCCTAATTTCCTATATATTGATTAATTCAATTATTCCATCAGGGCGTTCAAAAATTAAAACCAATATATTTATACTATAGTATGGTACGCAATACTTGTTCCTTAGAGAAAACATTATAATTAGATGAAATATTGTCCATTTTAACTAAAATTTTCGCAAATGTATCTTTGAGAAAAACACATTGTTATATGAAAAAGAATTTTGAGCTTATAATTGTTGAGTTAGTAAGTTTTAGGCAAATAACGATAAATAAATTACAATAACTCATTTTGATGCATTAAACAATACATCAATACCATAAATTACAATAACTCACATAAAATAAACAAATATTCACACAAAATAAGACAGACCCAACATAGAAATGGAACTGGTAACTATAGTTTCGAAGTTATTGATGAGATGGGTTTGGATTGTAGTAAGTTGTGATGTGGAAAATTGGGATAGAGATGGCATCTATTAGAAAGGCAATGGCATCTTATTACATGTTTTGATTTTGATACCATTGGTTCAACAGTGGGGATAAACTAAGGAACATATCCCCCGAGCCCACACCTCTCAACTTTTCTATCACTACGTACAATAACAATTCTGTCTGTCGCTATATTAATCAAATCAAGTCATTTGAATTTCCATCAATTATATATTGTCTGTAATTTGAAATTTTAATCTTATATCACGTATCTAATCACAGAATTAATTACACAAATAGGGGATTGACACATAGGCAGTTGTGGTTGCATTGTAGTTTGACTATTATAGGCTGATATATTGAAGAGATGATGAATGGATTAATTGTATATATATATATATGTGAGGTTGAATTATGATAGATAGGAAGTTATCATCGTATATATCACAGTTGGTTGCCACAAATTATGGTTGTCTGGTTGCTTTCATACCCTAAAATATATGTTGTCTATCATATAATACTTGCATGATTGATTGATTGTAGCCGACCTGATAAAATTACACATTTTTTTTAACATAACTATTTTTTTTAATATTAATTGATGTAGGTATTATTATTATTATTATTTAAATAACTAGTGGTAGCTCTTTGTTGAGGTGTAAAATTAAATGAAAAGCTCAAATAAAAAATAAAAATACAACATCACATGATTTAAATTATATCATTATGCAGATTATCTCAAAACCCAACACGGACAAAAAATGTGGAGAATGTCTGTTTTAAGTGGTAAGATTGAAGTATTATAATTAAGACGATAAAACTTATATTAATATCTATTAGGTTATGTCTAAATATATAATTTTTTTTGTTCTTTATAAATTTATAAATATATTTTTTAAAAATTATAGTAATAATTATAAGTATATTTTTATATAGGATAAAATTTTACAAATACGGTAAAAAATATCATCACTTCATCAGAAATATCAGATGAGGTAAGGAATGTTCATGTAACTATACCTAATATTAAAGAATGGTTGTAATTTACCCCGTATTATTTCCTACTTATATGGTGTAGATGTTGGTTCTTGATGAACTATCTATTTTTATCAATACCCCTGATATCAACAGTCGTCAAACAATTAGTCAAATCTGCTAATCTCTGTTAAGTTTTTTTTATTTTAAAATTTTTTTTATATGGAATAAGTGGATATTTTTTTTTTAAATTTTTTCCATCAACCTCGCTTATTTTTTTTATTTTTAATTTTTTTTAAAAAGTACAACAAAGACAAAATTAATAATTCTAAACCTCTACAAATGATTACATAATTTTATTACATATCAGTGAATGTATTTATAGATTTTTAAATAATAAAAAAATTCATAATTATATCAAATTTTAAAAAAGCTCATTGTAATCTATGCTCATGTATATTACATCTTTCCTATTAGAAAGAAAAGAAAAAAAGAAACCCAAAAAGCAGCATTGGGTTGGAGATCCAAACAAAAATAACTACCCAATGGTAAGCCCACGGACCTTTAATTTGGGTTAGGACGTTAATTACCTCAATTTGGGCTCTAATGAATTTTCCAGGCCTGATTTAAAGTGGACTGTAGTTTGGGTTAGATAATTGGGCTTCCAGTGTAGTTGGGCCCGAATGGGCAAAGCCGCAAAGGCCCAGCGGATAAGGGCAGAAAAGCGTAGCCGCTGGCTCCCTTTCTCCTTAACTCGTTCAAACTTTCACGTTCACAGTAGCAGAAGTTTTCTCGGTGCTCTCTCTGCAGTCTGCACTCTTTCAGCTCTTAGGTTCGTCTACTGTGATTCTCATAGCTATGGATTGAACTTAACTTAAATTTTGGAATAATTTGGTTTTGTTTTTGCATTCTGGTGTTCATGCTCTGTATATCTATTGCTCTATGCTTATGGCAAATGAGTTTGCCGTTTCATTTATGTTGGAAAGAGCTATGAAGTTTGAATTATTGTTATGAACGGAGTAGAAGTTCGAAACTTTTAATATGCTGAAGAATTGCGAGGCTTTGAGTAATTTTGGATGGCTTTTCTGGGAGGATGTTGTTATTTTTTTGGTTTTTTTGCCTTAATGTTTTTATCATCACCGAGTGTGCTGAAAACAGTGCAGAAAGAATATTGTTGTGGCGTTGTTTGCTTTTAGAATAGTAAAGTTATTCGAAATTTGGTGATTTGGGTTTAGCTAATCATAGTTTTATGCATTGTATAGGACTGTGTTTCGGGGATATAGGTATGGTTTCTATTGGTTTGAAAGCGTTGCAATTGAGAAAACATAAATCCCGTAATTTATCTGAGGACAGCTTGATGGCTGACGAAGGCACATCTTCTATTGGTAAGGTTAGGAAACAAAGGAGAATGGGCAGGAAAGAAAGTAAGAAAAATGCAGGATTTCATGGAGGTGCTTCTACTGAAAACCAATCAGGTGGTGGTGTACCTAAAAAATTTGCAAAGGACAAGACATCCTCTGTACATCAGGCATCATATGTCAGGTGTTTTTCTTGATTGTGGCTTTGCTTCTGTTTTACATGCATTATGCATCATGCATGTGCTCCACGTAAATGTGACATAATGCATTCTTGGAATTGTTTTGATTGTAGAAAGCAGGTAGACCCAGAGACTGCTACATACTTTTCGGAGATATCAATGTGATAGAGGAGCTGAGATTGACCTGGAGGAGCGATCTGTTATATGTGGCAATGCATTGGAAGAAGCCAGAGGGAAAGAAGTAGAACTTGCAACTGATTATATTATTAGCCATACTATGCAAACTCTCCTCGAAGGCTGTTCTGCGGAGCATCTTTGTGCGTTTCTCAGAGGCTGTGCGAAGAATTTTTGCCGTATTTCTATGGATAGGTCTGGTTCCCATGTAGCTGAGACGGCCCTGAAGTCTTTGGCCAGGCACCTTGAGGATGATGAAAATCACTCTCTCATCGAAGAGACACTATCCACTTTGTGCCAGGTATCTGCTGCTTGATCCTAAGAATACTTACGTGACTCAGGCTGGCAATATCAAAGTCTGCACCCCAATTGCTAAAAGGGATTGCTTCCATTTCTCACTGGGGTTACTTTCCTTCTGTTCATTAGAATTCTATTGTATTGAAAAGCAACTTTATGTGCTGACAGTAATGATAATTCCCTTATGATGCCCTTTGTATCATGTACTTTAAAGCATGTGGGTATCATTTGCAACTGTCATACTAAATTGTTTCTCCCCTACTTCCTTTTTTGCTAGGCAATTGTGGTCAATCCTGTTGATATTATGTGCAACTGTTATGGCTCTCATGTCTTGCGTAGACTTCTTTGTCTTTGTAAAGGAGTTCCAGTTGACTTATCAGAGTTTCATAGCATAAAGCCATCAGTTGTACTGGCAGAACGCTTGAATTTGAGATCATCTCAGTTAGATGGTCACGAAACGCAACAGAACCAGCCATTTCCAGATCAACTAAAGTTTCTCATATCAGAGATGTTAAACCCTTTGAGGGCAGACATTGCAATCCTACAAGTGAATCAGTACAGTAGTTTGGTTCTGCAGGCATGTCTTTGCTATCTTTTTAACTTTTTGAACTGCAACAGATTTCATATTGTGTAACTTTGCAATGCATCCAACTGGTTCAACCGTTCAACATACCACACTGTTTTTCATCTAAATGATTGAATTATATCAATAATGTTAATGAACATTAAGTAATTAATAGTATGTATTCTTGTGGTACACTAGCACCCACAGATACCTCTCCCTACATGCATTTAAACAACCGATGGATGCTCTCAGTGAACTTTGAGTTCAAAAATCAAACTTGATCATATGTGTCTTGCCTGTGATGAATTAATCTTTTTCAATGACAGACTGCTTTGAAATTATTAGCTGGAAAAGAGGAGGAGTTGTTCCGCTTAGTTCCTGTTCTCCTGGGATGCCATGCAGATAACGCCTTAGATGGCGACTTCATAGAAGTTCCGGCAGTGAAAAAAATCCTGCGGTTAGTAGAAGAAAATGCATACAGTCACTTAATGGAGGTGAGATTTTAACAAAACTATTCTTTCCGCATTTTGTATCATAGTATGCTTATGAATTCCCATTTCTCATCATTGATATGGGAGTTTCCATTCTATGATCTTTTAGGGTCTACTTTTTACTAATTTTTGATATTTACTGAAGGTCTAGCACCCTGACGCAAGATATAACTTGATGGAACATATGAACCCAAGTCTCGTATAATAACTATGTCATGAAACAACTCCATGGAGACATTATAATTATGCCCCAGACAAGTTTGCTGCTAATTTTGTTTCTCATGTTATTGCCAATGCTAATGCCACTCCAAAATGTTGTTATATCTTTTGACAAATATCAAGTCTCCAGAGCATATGTAATGTCCTATAGAAAGACACAAAGTTGAAAATGTTGCAATATTCTTTTTCTTTCACAGGTACAACTGTTTCCAATAGATTTATTCCCATATCTTGATAAAATGATCCAGTCTGTAGATGTTCAACCATTTATAGTTCATTGGTTTGGTAAATCAATCATATGTGGGACACTGCTCTCTGCTGCTTACTGATAATCTCCGTATTCTGAACTTCATTTCCCTTTTCGCAGGTCATCTTGGCAGTGGCTCCTGATACCTTATATAATGAAATATTCACAAAAGTGTTCAAGAATTCTTTGTTTAGGATGTCGTCACATCCTTCCGCAAATTTCGTTGTGCAAGCATTGATATCTCATGCAAGAAATCAAGAGCATGTATGTCCAGCGATCCTTCATGATTTGTTTGGCAATGCATGCTTGCCATGTAGTTCTAATTTGATCAATTGCACAGTCACTTGCATCTTAACTTAGTCATTGTGGCATCTTTTGGTTAAATGTTGAATAGTGTTGTTAAATTCTGCAAGATGTACGAAGTAGAAATATTGTTCATTGGAATATGTCACTATAAGACACAATGGGTGAAAAAGTTTTCTGGAAGACTTTGTAACAATATGGTGATCCTGTGATGTTCATATAAATTCTCTCTAGCAACGCTACTCATAGAATTTCTAGCAGGTATTTTACTGATTTATAGAAGACGAATGGCTAGTCAATCTTTTGCTTAGTTATCGTGGCTCGCAAAAGTATCTGTTAAATTTTGAATTTCATGATATTATCTAATTTCATGTTTTTTGTTCCAGATAAAGTTGATTTATGAGGAACTGGGTTCTAGGTTTAAGAGTCTAGTTGAACTGGGAAGGTGTGGAGTTGTTGCAGCTCTGGTTGCTGCAAGTCAAAGGCTTGAGATCTATGAGCAAAAGGTTCCTTTTCTTTTGGCCATATGTATATATATTCTATCATCCTGTTAAAGTTAGCATGATGTTAAGACTTTTCTTTGACAGATCAAGTGGTGAAACGGAACTTTTGTATAGTTTACTTTTAATGCCTTTGATTGCGGCCATCCCTCTTAGTATTGAACTAGGTTTACTTTGTTCTACTTATTGTTTATTACTTTCTTTGTTGACCAGGACTCCATTGTTTTTGCTGGCAGTGTTGTAAAGCCCTTGCTGATGCTGTGTGTTTGACGAATGAGCCTTCTGCATGCATTGTTCCGCGGATATTATTTCTTGACAATTACTTCTCTGCTGTTGATAAAGCCAACTGGAATTGGCCGAGTGGAGTTAGAATGCATGTTTTGGGTTCTTTAATGCTGCAATCCATTTTCAGATTTCCAAGTGTATGTGGTTTACTTCTTATTTTGGTTTTCAGATTTCCACAGAACTATGTTACTTGCATTATTTTCTAACATAAGAGTACTGATCCTGTAAACAAACAAGTTTGCTCAGCCACTCCCACAACTTCGAGAGAGAGAAAATCGAATGTATTTAGCGTTAAGCGACATAAGTTAATTTGAAAAACTGAGTATTCTCTTCACCTTTTCTGAAACCTCATAAGTTAATTTGAAGAACTGAGTATTCTCTTTGCTTTTTCTGAAACCTAATTCTTACTTCCGGACTTTTTTTGTCCTTATAGTGGCAGGTTTCTTTTTAGAATGTTGTTGAAACTTCTGTTTATTTCTGGCATCTAGTAGCATCAAATCTTGTGCAAAACATAGGGCTTTGAATTACCACCGTGCTGTTTTAATCTCTTTGGCTATCAATTTCTATGAGTTTCAATTGGTAAACCTGTAACTGTTTTCTGTACTATAGGAATTCGTAGAAGCATATATTACCAGCATCACATCCTTAGAAGAAAATCAAGTTCTTGAAGCATCAAAAGATCCTGCTGGTGTCCGGGTTATTGAGGCTTTCCTCACTTCAAATGCTTCAGCTAAGCAAAAGCGCAAGTTAGTTGGCAAGTATGATGAGAAGCTACCTTATTTTCCTTCTTATCCTAAAATCTCTTTTCTAATCCTGAGGCTTTTCTCAGTTTTTAATCTCTCTTTTCCACAGTCCTGTAACTATGTCAAATTTATTCACATTAATATGGATATATGTCTATATATAGATAAGAGCAGCTTCTCTATTAGAGTTACATTTTAATATGGCTATCAAAGCAAGCTCTTTGAATCTAAGTTTCAAGATTTTCCTGAAGTAGTATATACATAAGGTTATAGAGAACCTGGGTCTGATGTGGCATTAACTGTGACACGACTATTGGTATAATTGTGTAGGTTTGTACTGTGTTTCTTTTATATATCAACCTTCTCATTACATTTTAGAGTCTTTTTTAGGGAAGAACAATAAATGTCACTTCCACTTGGATTCACTTGACATTTTTGTAATCCCAAAAGGGATTACACACACTTTCATACACAACTCTAATGGGAATTGTTTTGCTGTACAATTGCATTGAAAATTGAAGGCTTCGAGACATTTTGGAGAGCTCTCTGTGCTCCCTTCTGGTTCGTTTACAGTTGAGAAGTGCTTCAGTGCGAGCAATTTGTCCCTGAGAGAGACAATTGTATCAGAACTACTACCTGTCCAAACAGAGCTTTCTAAGACTAAACAGGGCCCCTACCTGTTGAAGAAACTTGATGTTGAGAGGTAGCATATGTGTCAATTTTCCTATTGCATTTGTTCCCTCCACCCAACTTTCCTCTTCAAAGCGAAGATAAGAACTATATTGATATTATGTACTCAAGTTATTTTCACATTACATGAAGAACGTAATTCAATGTAGCAATTAGCATGGCATTTAATGTAGTGCTTTTGAGTCGAAATTTCTTGTAATATGGATTAATGATGGATGCACATCCTGGCTGAAGCCGATTGTTCTGAAGGAAACACCTAATAAATTTCGAAGTAGAGGAACAACTGTGGTGCTCTATATGCATTGCTTAACATCTTGCAGAATTTTCCTGACACGCAGGCCATCGTCAGATGCCTCTGAAACTATAGCTTGAATTTTCTTCAGGTCATTAGTATATACTAATTGTGGCTAGCATGTATATTGTGTAAACTACTAGCTGCTGTAAATTGGTTTTATGTTCTTCTGGGATGTTGGGAGATTTTTGGTGAGGGAGGTTGAGGAGCGGACGTAGGGCAAAGTAAGTTCAAGTTGTTAGGATGGAGGAATGTCAATGCACTTTGTCATATGCCAAGAAACTGAATACTAGTAATTATGTTCTAGATGTTTTAGATATTTCTTCTGAGGATTGTGTTCTTCTGTGCCTTATGGAAGAGGTTTTCCCCGCTTCCTTCACTCGCTGGCTGCAAAGTACATGGCTGAACCTCCTATATCTATTTTACTATATTCATACATTTAAATTCCTTGATTATGTGTGATTTCAGATGAAATATTTGCACCCCTTTTGTTTCCCTTGTGCTAATATTTTGTTCTCTCATGAGCTTCATTTCACATTTCTACTTTAGCGAGAGTAACTAATCTTATACTGTTCCTTTTCTCATCGTAATAGCTTTGCAAAACGACCGGATCACTGGAAATCGAGACAAACTTCTAAAGAATCTGCTTACAAAGAATTCTATGCAGCTTTTGGACCGATGGACACAAAATCATCTCGAAGTGAAAACTTTCTTTCAGATACTCATCACAAATCTATGGAAAAGCTGAAGGGCATGAGAAAAGAGATTGATGCTAGCCTTTCTTCTGGTTATTCGTCCAAGTCTGGGACTCCATTTTTGGCTCACCAGGGTTCTGCTAGACCAAAAAAAAAAGGCAATAAGCAGGTGCCTGAAGGCAGAGAGTTTCCCAGAGATGGTGGTGATGATTCTTTCCAAAGCAAAAGCAAAAGGCATAAAGTAGACAAAACTAGTATCTCTAGTAAGAATGATAATGATGGAGAAACTCTTCATGGTGACAAATCATCAAATACTAAGAATGAGAATAAACGGCGCAGAAAAGATGGCTTGTCAAAATCTTTGGACAAGAAGTTGAAAGCTGGGATCTAACTGAAAGCTTTATTGTGACTGCTGTTGATAGTATTCACAGTTTTCTGATCTTTGTTTCTCCTTTGAATTTTATTCTAATTTTTATTGGTGTGCAATTACTTCATGCAAGAAGCTTTGATGAAATGGATCAGAGTGCGGATGCTATATGACGATCAGAAAGCTCTTGTATTCACATGTCTAAGCTAGGAATTACATAGAATAACAAAAATGTGACTATAGCAAAATTGGAGACCTTAGAAGAACAAGTGGTCCTCTCCTAGAGAAAAGGGATAAACTCTAATACAATGCAGAACCATAGTCTTGCGAAATGAAATTATTGCCCAGCAGGTATTCTCATTGGCAATTAATGCTTTCTACCGTCTTCCTAAGGAGGCTTGGACCTGGCACAAGAACATCATATCTGAGTGAAACTTCTTAAGGAAGAAATGCTTGAACTTTTCGGAGTTAGGAGTTACTTGTTCTGGGTTGGATTCGATCTGCTTGGAGGTACTCTTCTAAAGCTTGACTTCTCCTTCTTGTATGGACTCTTCTCTTTCACATGCAAACCCTTGAAAGATTGTGAAGATGGCACCATATTTGTGGTGGGTGTTCGCACTTTTGCCAGGAGGAGCCGTGTTGCTTGTGCTCCTTGCATGTCGCACTGCAAAACGAGCACTAATGCCAGAAGCAAAGAGGCCATCAGACTAAGGTGGGATTTCATAACTAATTGTGGTATGAGAACACGATGTGTTTATTGAGTACTAATGCTTTGAACCATTGATGGTCTGGTAAAATGATAGAGCTAACTTTTGTGATGAGATTTGAAGGTGATTAAGCCCTTGTGATGGGATATATATATCTATGTATTTTTTTGTAAAAATCTTGTTGGTATCTTATGCAAGTTGGATCATGTGATACTTCTTTGACTGTGACATGTTACAAGTCTGAATTCCAGATTAGTCGTTCCAGTTTCAGTGTGGTCATGTGAATCGGCACGTGATCATATTTTAATCCTTTCTAAGCTCTGCATATCAGGATTTTTATATGATTCAAAAGGGGGAAAACTGGCCTTAATATTTGTTCTTAATCTGCTTGAGTCAGAGCACTGGATCTTTACTAGTTGGCTTTGGTTTGTCTTGTTACAATGTGCATTGTGCTGCTATTCAAATTTACTCAGATGTCATGAACGACATGTTTCTCGTACAAGCACAAGTTTCTTGCTCCAGATTCTTCTGATGACTATGTCCTTAGCATATGTGCTTTTGTTTTTTTTTTTTTTTTGGATCATTGTCATCATATGTACATCAATACAGCTCACAGCTTTGAATTTCAAGATAGGTACGTACAGTCGAGAATCCACAATTCCAAATTAGGCGTATACTGATTGAACTATCAAAATTAATTGCACAAGAAGTTGTATGTATACCTATTGGACATGGAGTATTCTACAATTGAAGATGTACATATAAAATTTGATTCATTCCTGATTCTACCCATATATTATTAGTTTGACAGTTTTTAGGTATGAAACTGTGTAGTTAAGGTATAATTAAGGAATGATACATCGAAATAACGATATTTTGAATTAATATTTAAGATAAATTACAATGAGTTCTTTTGAATTTTGTCACAATTTTAAATACCATACCGTCGTTTGAAAAATTACAAATATTTTATAAAATTAACGGTCATTTAACAAATATTTGATTGTGATAACCTATTGTAGGAGATTTGTTAGGTGATTATTGATTTCAAGAATATTTTATAATTTTTCAAACAACGAGAATTATTTATAATTATGAAAACTTTTAAGAAAGAGCATTCTGGTTTACCCTAATATTTATTGAGTAAGAAACCAACACTTATATTCCAAACGACAACTAGGGTTAAGAAAATTGGAGTAATGAACTATCTTTATCAAATTCATTCATCTTATAAATGAAGTCTTACAAAAGTGAGATTATATTAATAAGTTTGAAATTATAGGTTCGTATTTTTGTTATACGTGTGAATCTTTGTCGAATTCATTATAATTTATTTTGTTTTTATTGATCGAATATTTATGTATTAATAAATTATTTAAATATATGTTATTTTATATTTACCACCTCAAAAAAGAAAAAGAAAAAAGTGCAAAAAGGTAAAAAGTGAATGGATGAGAAATAAAGTGTAGAGGACCATATCAACAATAAACTAAACTTAAGGGGTCTATGCATAAATTTAGCCCAACGACAGTGTTTTGAAACCCGGACCGTTCATCAAACCGGAAAATTAAGTGGGTTACGGGTCACTGGTTCAACCGTCGGGTCAACCGTGGTCGAACCAGTGAGGTCATATTTATGTCATAAATAATTATTAATATTTTTAAAATAGCATTAAATAATAAATAATATTAATATACTTCACAACCTATCTTTTTTTTTTTTTTTTTTAAAAAGTTCATTGTTTTTCTTTGACATTAATAGTTCAATAAGATGCACAATATCATAAAATAAATTTTAAAACAAATTTATAAATATCAAATACAAGAAATAATATTATACATTTTCAAATTTAATAGAAAATTAAATTCACTAAATTATCATAAATAATCTAATAGAAATTACAAAATTGAACTGAGAAGAGAAATTAGGATTTTATATTTAGAAATAAAATAAAATAGTTAAACTTAACATAAATTATTCCAATTTAATAGAAATAGTGCATATTTTTAGAAATAATCTATTATCCTTTCAGAAATATCATAAAATTATGGTACTTAGAAAAAATAATACACATTTTAGAAGAAAAATTAAAAATTTTATCATGTATTTATACTTAATTATTGACTCGATTGGTTCAATCAACCCAGTACTGGGTCAAACGATTTTCACAAAAAAAAGCGATTTTTTGACTCCTCCGGTTTTCTGGTTTCAACGGCCCGTTTTGTGGGCTGGGGGGCGGTTCGGGCGGTCCGACCGTCCGGGCTGGGCTGGGTTTTAAAACATTGCCCAACGAAACTATTAATTTCAATCTAAAGGGATTCAAATTCCATTTCTACCCCTTACGTGTATGAATCTTTATCAAAATCCTAGGGTTGATTTTGTCTTCTCACATACTATTCAAGATCAAGACCCACGCGTTGTGTTATAACCACTCCGAATAGGAAAGAAATTTTAATTTAACCCCTAAATTCTTTTTCTGTTGCCTCTCAAATTCAACGCTTCCTCATTGTTGAATTATTAAACTGCCAACAATTTAAATTCCCAAAATTATTTGTACTGGTATTATCGCAGATCAAGTTTTGTTGCTCGGGAATTAAAGGTTCGCTCATGATTTCCAGTCGACTGGACGTTTGGTTTGGCCTTTTTGATCTCTGTATGCGCGTAGTAGACGAATCTGAATTTGTGTTGGTTTTTTGTGTTATTGTTTTGGTTTATTTCTCAGTTGCGGTTGGGTATTGCGAGTTGTTGATTTGCCTAATTTGTGGGTTTTGATTGATAATTCGCTTTTCTCTTTTGGGGTTGGGTTAAATTGGGAGATGTTATTGTCCCCACTTTTTCTTTCTTTATTATGTTTTCATTATGCTATTAATTAGCGGAGAACCTACAAGAAAACTTAGATTCTGTGGTGCTGCTAATTGGAATTTAGGAAAGTTTTTCACATACTTACTAACTATTGGCTGATTATTCGTTGGCTTAATTATCGTTGTAAATGTGGAGATGAGGTAATGGTGGGATTTTGCCTTGTTCATATTTTCAGGAACCTTAGTGTGTAGAGAGTTCTTGTGCATAGACTATTTCTCTATAATAGTTGGTTTTTGTGTAGCAATGCTGTGAAGAATTAATAACTTAAGTAATTAGCTTCAGGAATATTGATCAGGCTATGAGGGGAATCAGTTTCTTTTTTTTATTTGTCAGTTATTAGTTGTCTAAGTAATTGTAAGAGCACAAGGTCTATGCTTCTGGACTCCGGAGAATTGCCATTGGTGTATGGTTTGAGAATAGAGTAAAAACACATGATGCTTTCACTGTAGGAAATTGAAAATATGCACGTGGGACTAATTTTAGCTTGTGATCAGTGAGCTTGGTGTAGTGATGTTTGATTTTACTTACACCTATGTGATTAGGTCACAGCAAGTTGAGTTAAAAACAAGGCAAATAATAGCTAGTTGGACGCTTCTCGTGAGTACATATGGTCAGAATCCATTAATCAGTTTGTTCTACAGTACAGTCTGTCCTAATTTCCACTTATTTTGAAAAAATGCTAAAGCTAAGATTTTGTTTTAGTGGTATTATTCTTGTTGACATGGAGAACTGCGGACATATATGATGGTGACTCTCGTGACGAAGAGCTGTATATGTTCAGTGTAGAACTGGACTTCTATTACATAAACTTGATGATATTTTTTTATTTAAAGAAAAAAAGAAAAAAGGGAATATTTATTCTTCGAACTAAAGACAACTTTCTCTGTGCAGGGAACATCTTGTTACAGAGCATTGGATAAGAATCTGCTGTGATTCTATCTCTTGGATTGTTGATTTACTTGTAAAAATGGCGGAAAAAGCATGTGTGAAGCGCCTCCAAAAGGAATATAGAGCACTATGTAAAGTAAGTTGTCTTTTATATCCCGAAATCTTCAGGAAGCTTATGCATAGTGATGATACACGTAATCTTCCTGGTGAACTCCATCACTATTATATTGAAATTCTGAAACTATTAAAAGCATCTTGATGAACACTGGAATTAATTTCTTATTTTATTTCTGATCATTAGTTGTTTGTAATTCGAAAATTGAGTGCTATTAAGGGCAATAATTCCTGAAATTTTCTGAAATGAAGTGCAACATTGAATCTGCGAATCACTGACACCCATTAAAAGCCAGCTTGTTTATTACTTTTTTCCATGGTTTGATTGTGGGTATGGTCCTGATGGCTATTGCTTACCATTTAGCTCAATCTGTTTTTGCTCATAGTTTCTGTTATTCATATCTAGGAACCTGTTTCCAATGTGGTGGCACGCCCTCTGCCTAACGACATCCTTGAGTGGCGTAAGTTGCTTCCTTTTCTTTTCTTCTTCTTTTTTTTTTTTTTGGCCATGTTTATGATTTTGTGATGTGCCCGTTCCTCAATACATCGCATATAGAGATAGACATTGGGACCTTCTTTACTCTTTTCATGATTTTTTATGTACAAGCCCATTAACATTTTCTACTTTCTTGTTCAGTCGCATTGCTTTTGCTTTTCTGTTGGTTCTTTCTGCTTCATTGCTCTGGGTACATCTAATGAGAAGTGTTAGTCCTGTATCATGTCCTTAGTTAAACCATAGTATTAACTAATGGTATTTTGTCTCTATTGTCCTGTGCATTCTTCTCAGTGTTGGGACTTTATTTCCACCTGTGATCTTTATATCCAACATATTATCATCGTATTTTATCGAGGTTGATGTTAAGCATAGATCTGATTCAACCTTGGAGTTGCGTTGTCTTTAGAAAATTATGGGCCAAACGCACACAGAGGCTGAAAAGAAACAGTTTACATGTCAAGTTTGGTTCTGTGAATATGCGATCTTCTATATCTTGGTACAACCTCTTCAAGATGGTGGAGGTTATATAAGTGCTTATCATTTTATCTTCTCGAATCCCTCATTATGAACTTCTCCGCTTGGGTTCTGTTGGATTTTCAAATAGGTCCTCTTCATACTCTAGTACTTCAGGTTGTGCCTCTAAAGTTATTGATTATCGTGACTGATTGTAACTGTTTTCGTTATAATTTTAGTGTCTTGCGGTTTTTCATCTGCTAACAGACCCTTTTCCCTACTTCTTTGGTCAGATTATGTGTTGGAGGGAAGTCAAGGAACACCCTTTGCAGGTTTCTTACTCTCTATTTATTCATCTTGAATATCCGAATGGTTCTGCTTCTGTATGTTGCTTCACATAAATGAACTGTTGCTATTAATGCCGAGGCTTTTGTAATACTGATGGTAATTCTCTTTTCATTTTCTTTTACTGTTCTCAATCCTTCAAGGTGGATATTACTATGGAAAGATAAAGTTCCACAGAATACCCATTTAAACCTCCAGGAATCAGTATTTTTACATCTTGTCACAAATCGTATTTATGAACGTCAGTCATAATTTTTTAGGATTCATAATTCGGGCATTTATGAGCAGATTCTTGACGTAAAATCTTTTTAACTCTGTAGCATGACTACTCCAAATGGACGCTTTATGACACAAAAGAAGATATGCCTGTCTATGAGTGATTGTAAGTTATTTGGTGTTACATTCAGTTTCTTGTATTGTCTTGATGATTTCTCATGTCACACTACTTCTATTCTCCAGTTCATCCCGAGAGTTGGAACCCAATGTGGTCTGTCAAGGTAACTTGTTGGGGCAAGGGGGAAAATATTTCTACTCCTTTCTTTTTTTACTAATTTAATTTTTTGCTAATTTATCCTGTTTGCTTGCAGCATACTGACCGGGCTCCTCTCATTCATGGTGAGTTTCTTGCTAATGTCAGAGTGAGAGGATAGGTTTTGCTTTGCCTTTTCCATTTGGGATTCCAATGCTTTTTTATCCATATACGAAATAGTTCCCGTACTTGAAAGTTCTCTAGAAAAACCTGGTCATCCTTCTCATTGCTTTTCAGATGGACAATAGTCCTACCACAGGCAGTGTCTCAACTACAGAAGAGAAACAAAGGCTTGCAAAGGCTTCTCTGGCTTTTAACTGTAAAAAGTAAGTTTCATCTGTTGGTCTATAGAATGATTCCATGAGCTGCCCTTTCATTCTTTATGACGATGATAAAAGTCAATAAAGTTGCATGATGCAAGCAATGCATGTAAATAGGATAACAATTCAATTACTTCCAAGTTTTTCTTTACTATAAAACACTATACTAATGCTATGGTTTAACTTTTTATTTTGTGGATATGAGGCTCACAATTTTTCTGTTTACAAACAGCCCAACCTTCAGGAAACTATTTCCAGAATACGTAGAGAAATATGAAGAACAGCTAGCAGCTGAGCAATCCATAGATCATGCAACACAAGAATCTATTCAGGATGAGAATTCTGGGCCCACTTTAAAAAGACGTGGAGCTAAAGAGGAGCTGAAAAATATGCAAGTTCCAAAGGAGTTGAATAACCAGCAGAAGCGGCGGTCTTTTCCTACCTGGTTGCTGATGCTGCTAGTTTTCATTTTTGCTGCTGTAATGGCCCTGCCTCTGCTCCAAATTTGATATATAACGATAACGGAAGGGGATGTTAAGTGCCCAGCTCTTACATTTCTTGATGTCCAAAAAAATTTTAATGTACCAAACATGACTTGTATAGTGGTTGTGCTAATGAAAGAAGAATGTTGAGTAACCATCTTATGTCGTGGTCTCATGTCGTCATTAAGTTTATAATTGCACGTCCGTGTCATTAAATTCTGATGCATCAACAGGTGGAGAAACGTGCTCCAACTCATGTCCATTTTTACTAGATTCAGATATAGTATATGAAGTTTTTGCTTTTTAAACTATTAAATCAAATGAACCGACTTTCAAACTCAGTATAAAACATAAAAGACAGCTTAGAGGTTTTAAGTAAGAGGCCTCGGACTGTTTCCCATTATTAGGATGCACCCCAAACTGTGCGCGGTATATATTGATACTTGTTTCTAGGTTCGAGCATCAGCCACAGCATCAATCCTCTTCTCCCTCAAAACCTCATCAATTCTCCCCATCACCTTTGAGATGGTCCTTTGACTCTCGGCCAACTCCAACATTTGTCTGTACCTGGGCAACAGCGGAAATGGCCAGACCACTGCACAAGACGCCCGGTGATGGGCTTGCACCTTTGTCTGCTCTCAACAACTATGGTCTGTACTTACATTTTCGTGTTTGTTTTTACAACAATTGTACACCACCTGGAAATTCACTTGCTTTGTTATGATGGAAGCAAGTAATGTAAGTCTTACCAAAATTCACCTCCTTTGTTCTCAAGAAACTGGATTAGCATTGAGATCTCCGCATCAAGATTGTCCAATTTGTTTCTCATGTCCCAAAAAAAAAAAGAAAAAGTTGAAGTGATTAGAAAAACAATTTTATATTTACAATTCTATCAATAAGCTGAAAGAATTGGTATGAAATTGTTTATAACTTTTGGATTAAATCAACTTCATTTAAGCAATTCAAAATAGTAGTTCTAGAACAACACTATTCTCGATAATAAATCAATAAATGTTTATTTTAAACACTTGCAAACAATGTGTGATCAATCCTAACTTTCTCCCCACGTCCTTTTTCAAACAAACAGTAGTGTAACTTTCACTACCCAAAAAAAAGCAAATAAATCTGTGAATTTATTGTAAAGATTATTATGTTATTTGACGCTCTGGCAAAAAGTCAAAGAACCAACTTATAAGTTGGCTATGCACTCTTTGTGGTTTTCGTAGATACTTTCCAAGAGGCAACAACTTCTTTTTATTTACTCATGATGATTTAGTCGTTTCTTGTTTACTCTTTAAAGGATGAATGCGTCTGCAATATTCTCAAGATATCAAACAGCGGATTATTGCAACTACGACTTCAATTATCAGGCAAATTTTTTATACAGGTTTGATTTGTTTTCTTGCTTTCAAGGAGCTTAATTTCTCTTTTTTACGTTGTCAGGACACAGATTTTGGCTCGTAAGTAAATGTCTACAAGTTCTTAAGTTTTCCGTTCTTGTTGTTTATTCCCTCTTAAACTGTTGTGTTCGTAGTTTACAACTGGTTGATTTAACACCTCAACTCATTCCAGTTCTTGGAAGAAGCAAGAAAGAATGCATGCCTGGGAAACTTACATACTGCACAACTTGAAGCAGCAGGAAAGAAACAGTTAGATTCGGAGAAAAAGAACAGGAAATCATGGAAAAGTTCATTGTTTTTCTGGTTGAAGACTGACAAGAAACGTTTCTTGACCAAGCAATCGATGAAGGGATCCACCGTTCCTAAGCCAAGGCGTCAACATTTTTCGGGTCCAGTCCAGGGCCAGGGAGCTGTAGGTGGCATTATGACTGCCGGATCCCAGAGGACAGCATCCGGCCCCCTAATCAGTCTCTTCAGTTCAACAAAGAGGGCAGAGGAGTATGAGGTGCCTTATATGTGTCTCGGCCACCAGCTTAATAATCCTCAGAAGCTTCATTCTTATGGGCCTATTTACTTGGTAAAGTAGCAGCAAATGAAAACCTCTTTAGTGTCTTGTTTGCGGATTTTTATGCTAATTGATGGCATGATTAATGAATGTCGGTTGGATAAGTGTGAATCCTTGTTTTGGTGGGACAAGGCAGCTGCTAGATATTGTCTGTCCATCTGTGTAAAACTACATATGATGTGCTTGAAGTTGGCTAAACATGGCACTCAAGACTGATTGATGCACTTTAATGAACAAGAAAATTGTTCAATGTATAAGGACTGAATTGTTTTGACATAACGCTTGGATATCTCCAGCTTCCAGAATGAGAAATGAGAGAGGAAATACAGTCTCTGCATGAGCTCAAGTCTCAATCAGATGATTGTTCTCATAAATTTCACCATAAGCACACTATGTCTACATCGAAATCAAATCAAGCACAAAAAGAAAGAAAAAGACCACATTGGATTATCCAAAACAGCCAAAGAACCATACTTCAATAACTCTAGAGAAAGATATGGCTTCTCACTGTAACAGCTCTGCAATATATAATAGCTACTGTGTGGACAAATCTGCTGAATCTTTTTTGTCTAACACTCTTCTGTGAGAGAAGATGGCAACATTTTCTTCCACAAACAGAGAAGCAAAACCTATATTTATACACGAAACAGCATATTCAATTTCCATGCTGTATGAAACAGGTTTCCTAAACAAGAACCAAGCTTCTGTCTAAAACAGGACTCAAAAGATACAGGTAGCACGCAGTTACCTTTCATCTTAATCAAGAATAAAGAACCTTGAACAAATAAACGCGATTAATGGACATTTTAATCATCTTCAGGTCTACCAATAAGTGGAGGTTCAGTTCCACTCTGAATGCAGCCGAATCTTATGTGAACTGGAAGAGATCATCAAAGCCAAATGGCCAAACGGACAAAAAACCATTAATTCTGATGACCTGCAACTTGCAAGCCAATCCCTCGGATCCAATCAACGAACAATATTAGCATCCGTTCCATCAATGCATAGAAAGAAGGAATCAACTCTGGCCTCTACCTCCTTGTTCAAGATCCAAATTTCTTGGACTTGAAGGATTAACTCTTCTATTACCGCTCAAAAGCCTCTTTAATGACCTAAGTCTTGTGGCACCGGAGATTTCTGTTCTTCCTCTTCATTGATCTGTCTTGGTATATCAATCACCGATATCCCATCAGGCCTACCACTTGTTGAACCCAACGATGATGATGATGAACTAGATGGTTCTGCAATAGCATTACCTTGATGATTTCCCTCGACACAAGGACAAGAGTGCTAACTTGAGTCTCATTGCCCCAAATCAACACATTGGTTGGAAAATTTGGAGCTTCTGTTGAGAAAGCATCAACACCTGAATTCTCCCCTATAGGAGCTTGAAGTATAGTCTCCAATGTCGATTCAGCAGCAGAATTCGACTGATTCTGATTTGCCACAGGATTTCTACAAAGAGGGCAAGTAGAATGTGACTGGAACCACATGTCAATGCAATCAACATGAAATCCGTGATTGCATTTGGGCAAAAGCCTGGCCTTTTCACCTTCAGAAACCTCGCACAAACAAACTGCACATTCTAATCCATCTCTGAACTCTTTAGGATCAAAGACTATAACAGGTATGGTTTTGAGGACAGAAGGGTCCAGGCCGTGGCGCAAGGCTGATACAACCATAATTTCTTGGTGGCCCGCCGCGAAATCAAAGCGGCGGCGGCGCCTAGTTGCGGTGGTCGTGTGTATTTTCTTGGCGGCGGTACCAGAACCATTTGGCATAGAGGTGAAGGCAAAATACAAAGAACACGACAAAGAAGAGGAGGACAATTGCCACCACCATTATCTTCCCCGTCAGCTCAATCACTCCGGTGTTTCCCAGCCTTCCACCGCCATTAGCTGAATCTCCCATGTCCTCAGATCAAAACACTAGCTTTCAATTGCCTAGTTCTGAAAACAGAATCCCGGAAGGATTTCTTGAAATACAGAAAAATATATAGCTAATAGATTCCAGAAAACTGCAATCTTGAACAGCTGAGCAAAATATATATTGGAATTCCAATACGAACTATATATTTAAAGCAAAACCAAGACAAGATTTTGAGGTGAAATTTCAGAATTTCACAACATCACAGAGTGCATCCCACGTTTCAGGCATGTGGGAGTGGGCGATTTCTTAAAATTATCTGGTTCTTGAAATTCGGGGAAAATCTTGAGGTTTCAAGCAAAACCCAAGAAAGGATTCATCTTTATCTGGGCTAAAACATTCAGGAGAAACCCATGAACAGAAAAGGGAGGAAGCAAAAGAGAAGATGAAGATCAAGTTTGAATTCAAATTATCCAATAGAATCTTTTTTTTTCAAACCAAAAAGGTGGTCTATTTATACATATATTAAAAGGAGGAAGTTGCAATAAAAAAGAAGGTGAAGAGGAAGATGATGAGGTATTGGTCTAGCACTAGGAGCTGAGAAAGCGACACTAAAATGGAGAAATGTAATGCTGTGAAGAGAGCAGTCAGCGCCAGAGATGAGGGGAAAAATGAAGCCAACACGGCGCCGTTTGGAATGGAGGATTCAGAGGATACATAGAGAACAATCAACTCAACTTGGCCTCCAATCCAATGGTGATGCCAATTGCTACCTCCTTTTGACCACTGTCCTGCTAACTATGCTCACCCTCTTTTTTCTTTTCAAAATATAATTAATAACTAATAATTATTCTATAAGTAAATCCGAACTCTAAAGAATCAATTATATACAGTATTTTTCCACAAAATTCAAGAACAATGGTAATTTTTTGACTTTATTTCACACTAGCAAACTTGTAATTATATTTCAAAGTTAGGGTAAATTTAGAGAAAATTGGGGGAGAAATGAAAAAGAGAGTGCAGAAAAGGGAGGCGACAATATTTATTGCTTAGATATGGAGTGAAACAAAGTCATAATCATTCAGTTCCCCCAACACAACTCATTATTCTGCCTCTCCAAACCCACTTCATTCTTTTTTATTATTATTGTTTGCTTTTCTACTAATTTCATCATTTATGACAATTAATTACCCAAGATTACAAATAATTAATCAAAGATTTGCTACCATCATTGGTTTCTTCAGATCTTTTAGTGATGCGAAAAAACCCAAATATTACTTTCATTTTCATACCAATAAAATTCTAAATTAAAATTTTGTTGGTGTTTTTTAGTTATAAGCAGTAATTAGATGATTACATCAATATTTTAATCATTTTGATAATTAAGTAATATACCAGCATTCACACTCACACGTTTGATGAAACTTAAATTTATGACATCGAATTAAATCGTAGAATCTCAATCTTAAGGATCAAAGATTATTGATAATGTGATAGATGAAGAAAAGGTTTGTTTAGGAAAAACATGAAGAACATAATGAATGATTTGAAGTGTTGTGTTGAATTTGAAAAGTTGAAATATAATCATTTTTTTGTGCACCGAAAGAAAAATATTAGATTGAGGAAAAAGTCAAAAAGGGATGCGCTATGAATTCTTGGGAAATAATTAAACCTTATTAGGGCAACAAAATGATGAATTTGAAATGATTTAATCTCCTAATTACTACTCATTATTCCATGTCTTTATTATGTATGCTACTAACTCCATCCCAATTTCTATTTTAATTTTAATCTAAATGAACATCAATTCAATCAACCCCCTTCAATT
Organism: Sesamum angolense; assembly: GCA_034509725.1. Classification (NCBI taxonomy): domain Eukaryota; kingdom Viridiplantae; phylum Streptophyta; class Magnoliopsida; order Lamiales; family Pedaliaceae; genus Sesamum; species Sesamum angolense. The sequence goes on along the minus strand of JACGWL010000009.1, from coordinate 5,903,624 downwards.
TCAATTTCAATTTCAAATTTGAATTTGCCTTGCTTTTACAACCTCTATTATCTTCTCCACTAATTCTCAACTATAATAAAATGCTCATACATCTTCTATCAAAATAAATGTTCAAAAAAGAAACAAAAATGCGTCCTATATATAAGTCTTTTTCTTTTCTTTTCTTTTTTAATAATAGGATTCAAATAATTCGAAATCTTTTTACTTAAACTATGTGTGTTTTTAAACTTGATTCAATTATATGAAAAATATATACTTATTATGTGATTAATTTGAATAAATATTCGCAATGTATTATTTCTGGGTTGATTCATGACTTCAAATTTTTAGAAAAAAAAAAAAAACGATTGTAATGTTATTATTGTTGTTGTTGGTGGTGTGTTTGCGCAACGCAACTGCTTTGAAATCTAGATTAATATTATTTTTTGGACTTGATTTTGTTTTGATATTGCTAATGCTTGCCCTTGGTACTGTATGTGGATGGGTATATCAATGATACTAAACTATTTATAAGGGTATAAAAGTCATAAAATACACCATGAATATGTGTACCTTATCGTGCTCTAATATTTCCAACTTTACAATAAATCCTAATATACTATATTTTAAATTTCTCTCTTTAAAAAATAAAAATTTAGAAAGTATTGATCATGTCGAGGGTAATTTGAGACGATGAAGTCTTGCTTGGATTATTTCCCCATTCAATGGTTGGCAGCCATGAAACACTCGTTTCTGTTGTATAGTTATTTATATATATATATATTTTATAATTTGACCATTGTGCTCAAATTCATATATGCTCCATCTAACCATTTAACTAATTAAAAGATTTTAGATAATCAATTATAAAGTACCTGTTAATAAGATTTTGCTCGAAAATAAGATCGTAATCAATAAAAAAAAGTAAAATTTCAAATTCTACAAATATGGGTATATAATTTATTTTTCAAGCACGGAAATTTTTAAGTAATTAACGGATCAGGAGTTTACGTATTTCATAAACTCTAAAGTCTCCCTTTCCTACTGAGACACTTTTTCTAAAAATAACAATGTGAGGCTTCCATGAAGTGAATAATAACTCGCGAATGAGGCGCCAATCGAATTGCAAGTCGAATCACAAACTTTTTAAAAAATATCACGTGAAAGTAAAATAATTAAAATAATTTGATTATCTCATGTTCAATCAACTTAAATAAGAGTTAACGTCCACGTGCTCTATTACGGAGAAACTGTAGGGAGAAATTTGAGGTATGCGGGATTTTGTGTATTATGAAGTCGAGGCAAGAGTTGGACTCTTTATCTTTAAGACAATTATTGCCCGCTCTGGTGCTCACGGAAAATGGCAATTTGTCTCCCAAGATACAACGACTTAAAATCTCAAAGTAGTAGCACTACAAACTTTGAGAAACGGCGAACTAAACAATATTTTGAAACTCTCTTACTAACACTATTCTTGCAAGATGCTTTGTTGCTTAAGAATGCTTATGAAAAAATTGAATGAATGAAATAAAATGGGGGGATCTATTTATAGAAGTTGGAAAGGTATCAATGAATGGTCATGTCCGATCAGAAAAGATGCATTTGAAAGGTTATAACCTTTCATCTGAATAGACACACCATTTCATCCAAGAGACATACCACTTCACACAAATGGACGCATCGTTTCATTCAAAGGGTTTCACCCAACGGACACATCATTTCAACCAAACGTCATAACTGTTCGGTTGAATTAAATACGGTTGGATGATGATTGGGCGCCATCAACAGCATCCACACGAGCTTGTTATGCGTCTCATATCGTAACCAATCATTTGTCACGATTTACAATAAATTTATTTATTATTTAATTTATCATTCACTATTTTCCAACAGAAACCATTTTACAATGGTCAGGTAATATATGGAACATTATAAAATGGCTATTTTAGAAAATTTACGATGAAACCTTAGTACAAATTTGTAAGACATTCTATGTTGGGGGACTGAAAGTGCAATTTTGTGTGGTATGCCTATCTTTATCCACCGGCGATGGCTCTCGACACACAAAAACAGTGAGTGTGTGGCTCTCGCTGTCCCAAATCCTTCCGACGCTGATTATAACTGTTCAACAGGAACCCCTTTTTCCTCTGATTTTCATTGCGCTTAGTTTCAAAGATGTACAAAGTATAGCAGAGAAGGAGTTAGCTTGGTCGGGTTCATGGAATTTCTACTGAAGGCGGGCGACCAATAATTTTAATTTTATCCGAACAGTGTGCTCTGGAGTTCCGACTTGATGAGCTGCCCATGCCTTTATTAGGTAAAGAAAGATAAGAATCTTATGTATCTCTTCCTAATATTTGATTTTGAAGTTCTTCGATTTGGTGAAATTTTCGAACTTGATTGGGTCGTTTCTTTCCAATTGTGTTTTGTGCAGCTTACTTTTTGTTATAATAACGTTTGTGTTGTATGTTGAAATTATTTGTTACTTTGCTGAATGAATTGGAGTCCTTTTTTATTGTGAATCTGGAAGATTGTGTTCAATCTATCTACTGTTATGTTTCTCCTGCAGATATTGCTATTTCACAGCCTTGTTCTTGTTTCGGCAACAATGCATTAACGTTTAGGTCTGAAGCCCGCTTTCATAATAAGCTCGTAGTAAGATATGATAAGGGATTGGGATTGGCATCTACATTTTCTTGCAGAACTTTTTGTATCACAAAAAAAGTGAGTAAAAATTTGAACTTGGGGAGAGCTGAGGTATGGCGGGGTGGACTGATGATAAAATCGGTTGCTACCCTGGAAGTTACTGGCGTGACGGGGAAAAGTGGAGGGATAAGAGGGTATCAAAATGTGTTGAGGATGGATGCTGATTCAGTAAGGCCAAATTCCTCTGACTTTAGGTCGCAATCTTCAAGTGAAGACTCAATGGAAGTAGACGAGAGGGAGAAGTTGAGACGGATGAGGATTTCCAAAGCGAAATAAAGGAAACACGCCTTGGAACAAAGGGAAAAAGCACAGCCCAGGTAATGTAATGCTTTGGATTTTTAAATTATTCGAATTGATTACCTTTTTGAGCTTTAATTGAATATAGCAATGTCTCAAACGTCTTAAATATGTACAGAAACCTTACAGCGGATTAAAGAGAGACCAGGCTGGCAATGCAAGATCCTAAGGTGATGTCATGTAAGAAGCTAAGGATAGTTTTATCAAAATCCCAAAATAATTTGGAAAAAGCAAGTATAACGAAGATTGTGAAAAACAAGTGTACGTTTCTTGAGATTGTTGTAATTATTCTCAGTGGAATTCTTGGTGATCTTGAAACATAATATTAATTCACGATTCTATTGATGTAGCTGTTCTGGAACGTACTGCTGCTGATATTTCTGTCTAACCAAGTATTTTAGTTTCTTTCTATAAACCAATCATGTTGCAGTGTAGTAGGACGCATACTTATTTCTTGACTCACTATTTATGTGAAACATGCCCATGGCTTTTACATCTTTCTGGATTCTGTGTGTGTGTGGGGGGGGGGGGGGGGGGGTTGTGAACTTGTATGCTCTTGATACTGTTTGATGCTACAGCTCTGCAGTCCGTCCAGCCAACTTTCTAAACTATGAGAAGACAAATATATCATTTAGTTAGAACCAGGCCTGGCAGCTGATTTTAGTTGGGTTTCCCTGAGAATATCTTTGACAGAGACATTGTTGCATGCTCATATTGCATCAGCTAAGTTGGGCTTTGATCCTTTATCCTTTTCTCTTGCATTGATGAGTTCTGCAACTTTTTATGTAATTCTGGTCATCAGTTCTACTATTAAGTTGTCAGTACATTAAACTTATTGATTTCTGCTTTGTCAATATCAACTAGCTGCAATATTTTGTTTTTGATATCGTGAAAAGGCACTAATGATTTTTAACCACACAGGTCAAGATGAAGCTGATCAACCTGGGACATGCCCAGAGGTAGGTTAACTCTTTTTGTGTGCTTTTCGGTTAGCATCTGCTATTTATAGGACTGGTTTTCTTTTCATTGCCGACTGCGGGTGTAAGAAGTATATTCTGGAAATGTTTATGCTCACGTGGACATGCATGTTGATGATTCAGTATCTGGATGTAGCTAGGGTCAGTGAAGACTTGTTAATATGTTGTATCCTGCAAGCAATTCATGGAAATGAATCTAGACCTCAGACTTAAAAGTGTTATGCTACCACCTTTTCGTGTCAACAGTTTACCATTGCTTTTGATAGATCTGTCAAAACTTGTCATATCTTTTCTATGACGTCACACTGATAAGAGTCGGTCATTAACGTCGGATAATGTTGTGAATATATCCATTGATTTCTTATGTTTTGTACACTCATATATCCCCAATAAAAGCTGCACTGCTTCTCAAACAAATAAGAAGGTTGTTTCTGTTTTTGGGGTATATCCTGTTCCAGAACAAGGGAAAGATCCACAAATTATGCATTGTTGTTTCATCTTTGGTTTAGTGAATGGACCACTTAGGGGCATGTCCACTTTTTTCTTTTGCCTACTTTTCAGTGAAGAAACAAGATTAAAAATTGGAGTTGGTGTTCGTCTGGGGTGGGAAAGACGCCGTGAAAAATTGATGCTACAGGAGACTTGCCACTATGAGTGGCAGAATCTAATTGCCAAGGCTGCCCGGAAAGGTCTTTTAGGTGAGGAAGAACTGCATTGGGATTCATACAAGATATTGAGCCAAGAGCTTGAGCAGGAATGGTTACAGAGTGTTGAACAAAGAAAAACCAAGCTGAGGCCAAAGGGTAGCAAGAGAGCACCAAAGTCGGCCGAGCAGAAGAGGAAGATTTCAGAGGCCATAGCTGCCAAATGGGCGGATCCTGTAAGATCTGTACTGCACACATCCAATTTTTATTTTCTATAATCAAAGACTCAAATATCCTTTATTTGTCAATGTACAAATAAGTTGTCTAAGTGTCCTTTTTATTCCTATTTTGTCTAAGTTTCCTTTTCCTTCCATAGGAATACCGGAATCGGGTTTGCTCAGCTCTAGCTAAGTTTCATGGTATTGCGGAAGGGGCTGAAAGGAAACCCAGAAGAAGGCCAAGTGCTGATGGACAGACTCAAAAACGAAGTCCAAGAAAGAAGGATGAGAACAAGGATCCTGCTGAGCGTGAGACCAAGACTCAGGTTCAACGCGTTACATCAAAGCGAAGGAGGAAACCTTCGTACAAGGATCCATTGGCAAGTACCAAGTTGGAGATGTTAAAAAACATAAGAGCACAGAGAACTGCTGCTATCAACAAAAAAAGTGAAGCCATCACCAGGGCAAAGTAGGTTCCCGTTTTACAGTTGATTTTGTTCCTCAAGTTTTAGTAGTTTTATTGATATCTTCTAACTGATGAAATAATATATGAAACTTGTAGGGCAGGAAAGAAAAAGGGATCCTAATTCTATGTACAAATTTCTTGTTTTCATCTTGATTGCTTGGTCGTTATTACCTGGATGAGTTATGACACTGACGCCTGGAAACTCACGGTGTATATTGCTGTGTGGAAATAACTGCAGGATGTTGATTGCTGAAGCTGAGAAGGCTGCGGAGGCACTTGAACTAGCTGCCAAGAAAAGCCCTCTTGCCAAGGCGTCACTAATGGAAAGCAGGATGCTAATAGCTGAAGCTATTCAGCTCATTGAATCCATAGAGCACGAGGACAGAATCTCTTCTGAAAATGAAGAGAATTCAACTGAACCAGCATCTCATCTCGAAGAAGAGATAGATTCAGATACTCAAGATTTGGAAGTCATGAAACATACAAAAGTAAATGGAGTTCACAGCTCATCAGCTCCTGTGCTCGAAACGAGAATTTAAGTTTCAACAAGTTCATGTTGCCAGATATGGTGAATGGGAATTCTTCGGGTTCTTGTTCCAGTAACATACTCAAAACTGAGGAGAAACTCCACCAGACGAGCTCTAATGATCTGCTTTCACTGGATTTGGGTAGCATGGTGAAGCACTCCAACTTCACGAAGAATCTTGATGATCATAAACAGAATCTCAATGCTAACTCTGAGCATATGCAGAAACCATCAGTAAATGGAGTAGGATTCTACTCAGCGAATGCACGAGCACCAGAAAAACAAGTGAACATAACCAAGAAATGGGTCCGCGGAAGGCTGGTTGAAGTTGCGGAAGAAGCCTAGGTTAGCGCCAGCCTTTTAGATATAATGCATAGTCCTGCAGCCATCCTAGCTACGTAGGAAGGATAGAGTGTAAAATACCAGCTTATATCCAAGTTTTGATTCCAGATGTAACTGAGTATCAAGTTAGTTCATAGACGTCCCAAATTGTTGATCTAACTCTAAATGACATCAAATTGAAAAAAATTCCATCCGTTAACAGTAATTCTTAGAGGCAAGACAGACATGAATGGCTGATTCTCCATTGTAATTTCCAAGTAAGTTCAAATTACCAAGTCTGAAATTGCATGTCATTTGATAGTATGTTACACACAGATGGAGAAGATTATTCTCTGCAGATTGGACTTCTCATAAACCCCAGAAAATTAGGGCTTTGTTTGTTTTTGTGTTTTGTTTTGTCTTGGGCATTTCCCGAGACAAAACAAAACACACCCAATGTTTGTTTTTCTATTTCTACACCTTATCTAGGTGTTTTTTTTTTTAAATTTTTTATGTATAATATATATACACACACTTATATATATAAATATAATTATAAAAGATATGATTTGACAATGAACAGTGTTTTTTGTCAACAAAAAATGCAACATTAAACATATAATATTATATATATACATATTTATATATATAAAATAGATATGATTTGACAATCAACAGTAACATTTGTCTCCAAATTCCAACATCAAACATACACCACTTATTTTAAACTATTTTATATTATTTCAAAACACAAATCCAAACATATCATCTATCTCAAATACACACTTATTTATCTCTATTTTTCTCTCTCTATCTTAAAAACACCAAAACAAAACACCCAAAACACAAATCCAAACATTATGTAGGTTTTTACTTGGAGCAGACAATATCGTCGACGTAGAGCACTTGCCAGTTCTTGAGGTGGGAATCCACACTATTTTCTATCTCCCTCCTCCGCCTTTCCTTCTCCTCTACAGCTCGCTCAATCTCCGATTTCACTTCCTCCTTCTGCAAAAAGTTAGCAAGTCGATCCTAAGTGCTGGAAATGATGAGAAAATAATAAAAGAAACAATTGGGGATTGGGAACTTACTGGGATGATATCAGGAAGTGGAAGCTTAGAACCATGCACGGCGGCGCGGTTGGCGGCTTTCGTCACCATCCAGCGGGGGCCGTGGTTGCAGAGGAGGGGGACGGCTGCTCCGCCTTGCTTTGTGCGCAACATTTTCATTTCCAATTCTCTAATAGAATGAGAAGAGTAAGGAAGTAGGGAGAGATTTGTGTAGTTGTGAGAATGAATGAAGTTGAAGTCGAAGTCACTCAACAATGCTAGAGACATCTGGAATGCAAGTAAGGAAGCTACGTGGCCTTTATGCTTCATTTTCAAGGTCTTGGATTTTCTTTTACATTTTCACCAACATAAATATTTCTTACTTTTCAATCACATGAGGAAAATTAAGACAATTACTATAATTATAGAGTGTCGCTAAATACAATTTTAAATTGTAAAATTGGAGTACACCCTTCAGTTCTACATTTATTAATAGCATGCACATTGTCCAAAAAAATCATAATTATTCTATGAAAATATAATATAAATTGGTGTATGATTTTCTTACACACACAGTTTGAATTACGCAAAACTTATTGTTACAAGGTCAAAAAGATTTTTTATCTAACAAAATACTACTCATATTATCATCATTTTGAGGAAGGGGTTGGAACGAAATCTCAATATACTTCGAGTTTGCATCCTATGAAAAGTGGAAACGAGATACATAATTGAAGGGAAGACTATCAATAATTTGTTTTGACAGGGGAAGACTATCAATTGATAAAACAATTTTGCATATTCATACTAATATAATTCTTTTAAATAAAGGGTCAATAATTTTACAATTAAAGGATGCGAAGTGTCACTTTTGTACTATTTAAGATTGTATTGTACAAACACTACAAATACAAACAAAAATTGTTAAAATACATCTAACGTTTTCTTGTTAGTTTCCAAGACTAGGAGTATCTTAAATTCAAAAGCTGTAATGGGCCTATATTGCTTTCAATCTAAACTGGGCCAGCCAAGTAAGCAGAAGCCCAGTCAATGGGCCGTTATCAGGCAGCTGGTCGGGTACTGAGTCACTTTCCACCGACGATCTTCTTCTCCGATCAAACAAATCAACAAACAGAAAAAAGGATGAATGATGGAGTATTAGTTGTTTCTTGGATTTCACTCTCCTTCCTTCTCACTCTAACCCCCAAATCAAATTCGCCTTTAATTATTTCTCATCTTTCACTCTCTCCCACAATTACAAAACCCCTCTCCCCATTGCTGGTAACTGTGTTACTCTGTGTTTTTTCTCCATCCCCATTTCTTGATTTCACGTCCACTGCTGGAGGAAGTGAGTTGAAAAGCTGAAATGATGGAAAGGGAATCTTCAGACGAAGAGGAAGACCGCGAGAATCTCATTTCCCAAAATGCCAGGTCTAACGACGTCGTCAAGTCCCCCAATCACCGTCACCGCTCCGCTTTCCATATTGACGATGATTTCGGGAGCCGATTTTCGAGTGTCACTCGAAGATTTCATAAGAGGTATCTTATGGCTATTTTTCTGCCCATGCTGATTTTAATACTCTATTTTACCACCGATTTGAGAAGCTTGTTCCAGATGCGCATTCCTACGATAAAAAATATCGGGGGTAATAGTCCTTCGATTGATCGAATGCGTGAGTCGGAATTGCGGGCCTTGTATTTGCTTAAGCAGCAGGAACTTGAGCTGTTTAAGATGTGGAATTATACCACATTGGTGAATAAATCGAATTTTAGCTTGGTAAATAATAGTAATTTGGTAAATTTGACTGCTGCCAATAATAATGGGGTGGATATGCTTTCGTCTTCAATGTTGGAAGACCTAAAATCGCGGGTTTTTAGCCAGATTTCGTTGAATAAGCAAATTCAAGGGGTTCTGTTGTCGTCACATGAAAATGGAGGTTCTCTGGAACTGAATGACAATTACACCGATGCTAGTTTTTCTGGTTGGAATGGGTGTCGGAAGGTGGACCAGAGGTTGTCAGAGAGGAGAACGATGGAGTGGAAACCTAGATCAGACAAGTATTTGTTTGCAATTTTGTGTTCGGGACAAATGTCGAATCATTTGATTTGTTTGGAGAAGCATATGTTTTTTGCGGCTTTGCTTAATCGGATTTTGGTGATACCGAGTTCAAAGGTGGATTTTGAGTTCCATCGGGTGCTGGATATTGAGCACATTAATAAGTGCTTGGGGAGGAAAGTTGTGGTGACATTTGAGGAGTTTGCAGAGAGTAAAAAGAAACATTTACACATTGACAAACTTATGTGTTATTTCTCATCACCCCAGCCATGTTATATGGATGATGAGCGTGTGAAGAAGTTAAAGGGGTTGGGGCTTTCTTTGGGTAAAATCGAGGCTGTCTGGAATGAGGATGTCAAGAAGCCAAACCAACGGACAGTCCAGGATGTTTTAGCAAAGTTTTCTTCAGATGATAATGTCATTGGAATTGGAGATGTATTCTTTGCTGATGTGGAGAGAGAGTGGGTGATGCAGCCAGGAGGTCCTATTGCCCACAAATGTAAGACACTAATTGAGCCAAGTCGGCTTATATTGCTCACTGCTCAACGTTTTATCCAGACTTTCCTGGGAAAGGACTTTATAGCTCTTCATTTCCGACGCCATGGTTTCTTGAAATTCTGGTACTTCCTTCTCCTTGCGGTCTTGTTACATGTTCTGTGATTGTATGTAGCATCTAACCGAATTCTCTTAATGGTTTCCAGTAATGCCAAGCAACCAAGTTGCTTTTACCCTGTTCCTCAAGCTGCTGAGTGCATCAATCGATTGCTTGAAAGAGCTAATACTCCAGTCATATATCTCTCTACCGATGCTGCAGAAAGCGAAACTGGTTTACTGCAGTCACTTCTGGTCTGGAATGGGAAGACTGTACCTCTTGTTCGAAGACCGGCTCGTAATTTTGCTGAAAAGTGGGATGCTTTATTATACAGACATGGACTTGACGGGGATTCTCAGGTGGGCTTACTTTTTTGTTTCCATCATTGCTGTTTCTGGTTTCACAACGAATTGTCTTAATCATTTCACAGCTGTAAAAATGTTATGCATGACAAGAACTAGTGAACTTTGCTCTTGATCTTGACTTCTCCAAATAACAAGAACGCCTCCTTAGATATTGAAAAAACTGTATATCTTGGTGGTTATTGTATGGACATCTTATAAATGGTGGAGCCCCTTTATGAGTACAATTCAGATCACAGAGCTTCAACTCTGAACAATTCTTGTGGAATGGAACATGGAGGCTTTGTTGAAAACGTTTGGATATTAGTACCATTTAGTTCTGTGTATGAAATTTTGGTGCAACTTGCAATTGGATGAACTTATCTAACTCTGGAATTTTCACCATGAAGGTTGAAGCAATGCTGGATAAGACTATTTGTGCTCTGTCTTCTGTGTTTATTGGATCTTCTGGATCTACTTTCACCGAGGATATTTTGCGGCTGCGTAAGGACTGGGGATCTGCATCACTCTGTGATGAATACTTGTGCCAGGGCGAACTGCCAAATTTTACTGCAGAAGATGAGTGAGTTAGGATTTTATATGTACCCTGTGCCCTTGGGATTTCTTTGCTCCTTAAACTACTCAACTCTTTCGTGCTTCAATCATGCTGCCAATGATAACTGAAGGAGCTGAAACTGGTTGTGACCTGTCCTGGATCCTGCGACATATTCGTTTGGACAGCCAAATCACTTGTGTAAATGGGATTTTACCTGATCTTTCTTGATCTATGTGATGTATCATAAGAGCTTCAGCGCGAAATGCTATATTGTTTGTTTGTATGTAATTCCTCCCCAAACTTGTTTAGTTGTATCTTGTTGTTGCACGTGGTTCCTCTGATAGTAGACTATCACAACCTATGTATGTCACAGATGATTAGCGACATATTTTTGCATCCTGAGAGCCATTCAATGATAAACATCTTGCGAACTTCATATTTAATCAGTGACTATAGCTGTCTCAACATAAGCCACTTCGCCTGTCTGCAGATTTTCATGCATGTATTCGCTTTTACCTTTGAAACTGGTACTGATGGAATATCAGCCCCTGAGCATCTTTGAAACACAAGAAAGCCAGAAATTCTCGAAACAATTTGTAAGCCTGCTCCATGATTTCCAATTGTAAATGAGTTCCCATGTCAGACTGTCCAGTGTAAATTGCCAGACCCGATTAAGCTGACTAATTACTACCACCATTTATTTTTGTCGATAGTTAGTTATTAATCATGGATAAGAGCTTAAAAAACATTAAAGTGTCCAAAATTGAAGAAATTGGGGAATATTTTAGTAAATTCATTAAAGAAAACACTGAAATTACTCTCTATCAAATTTATGAATTAAAGGATAAATTTAGAATATTAAAAAATGATACATTCATTTTTCTTTTACCAAAAAAAAGGTCTGCCTCAAGAAGACATTTATGTTTCTTTTACCAAAAAGGAAGTGAAAACAAATTGGAGTCGCACAATTATACAGTCAACCTCCGTAGTATTAGTATACACTCGCTAAACCTCTCCAACCGCGCCGCTCAACTTGTAATATGTATACAATACAGTTTCCACTTCCCTTTTCTCATTTACCTTACCCTCGCATTCTTAAAGGGATCAAGATTTGTTAATACCTACTAGTTTTTCATTTTGTTTCTTGAATTTCAAGTTCTAATCTCATTTTCCCTCAACCAAAACTCTCTCACTGCAAAGGCCCAACGGATTTCTTTGCCACAAATCAACGTCTTAGCATCCAAAGATGAGGGCTAAAGTTGTGGTTTTTCCAATCAGAGGAAGAAACTGGTGTTTCAGCAGATCGATTGACCCTTCACTGCTCGCCCCTCAATCTTCCAACACTCCTTCCACGCTCAAAGACCTCTTTAGTAAATATTTTCTTCTTCCCAGCACGGCAAAGCGTCATCCGAGGACTCAAAAGTTGAGCTTGCCGTTGATTTCGTTGCGAACAAGGTCCCAGCTTTCATATTGTGAATACCAAGCTTATTGCTATGTGATGTTGAGTATTATATTCAGCATTTGCTGTTTTTATTGCTTGTCAGTGATTATGTGAAATGGATTCTGTTTAATGAGTAACTTGTGCCTGTATTGTACATGAATATGTATGTTTTCTATTGATTATTGATGACTAATGCATGAAGGATGGGCTTCCATAAGGCTTGTGATTGACGAATTTGAGATGTATTAGGCTTGCATAGCTAGTTATTGACGTATCACTATGTTATACTGATGCGCTTACCCTCGTTTGTCTTTGGGCGGTGTATGAAAGCTAAGCCTCTAGTTGGGCTCAAGATCTTCTATGGGAGCTCTTGGGTCCAAACTTGGGTAGATACGAGTCTAGTTTTTTTTTTTTTTAAAAAAAAGGCTAAGCCTTTATATGGTTTGTGAATGATTAATGTTGAATTGAGTTAGTCTTTGTCTGTGAACAGACACATAGTTTGTCTGATCTCACTTGAAAATATACACTTTCTGTTACTTTTTTGTTCAGTAGTGTGCTTAAATGATTATTGAAAGGCCTATGTTTCTGGGGCAGATTTAGTGCTTAGTGAATTCTTAGATTTAGTATATATCCGTGTAATTATTAGCATGGAACATGTGTAGATGAATGGAGCTTGGAGTAATCTGGAGAAGGCGCCCCAAGGGACTTTCAAGAATAAAATTCATGGGTATATTTACATAAACACGGATTCTTCTTGTTTTGTCTTTTTGTTTGATTCTCGATTTGTCTTTGTAAATAAATTCTATTATTGTTCAATCTGCAATTTGAGGAAAAGGAAATCAAAATGTGCTTGTTATTATATTTAACATGTTAATCAATGGTCCCTCATGTGTAGTTTGGGGTTGAAGCTATTGTCACGTTTAGGCCATCAGAAATCTTTTTCAGATCTATCCCGAAGGATACTGATAGAGTGGTATTGTATATCCATCAAGGTAAATTCATCCCATTCTATGTATGTTCTTGAACTTTCCTGGTATATATCCCTTTCTTTCTGATGGCAACCAGATTTTTTGGCAAATGACAAAAAGATTTTTAATTCAAAGATTATCTCTACAGACCCAAATGTAAGCCAACCATGCATGAGAGTACTGTTTGTCAATTTGCTAGATGAATTCAAAAGTTCTGTTAAGAACTGTGTGCATGAGAGTACTGTTACACAGAGAAGTTCGGTCTTATTGTAGTATCTATGGTAAAGTAGCTGATTCAGGGGATTTTGCACGATGCTTTTAGAAAAATCAGCTGTAAACCTCTGAGGAGAATATTAAAACATGAAATCTTGCACGACCATCCTTTAATTAAAGAAAAGACTAGGAAAATCTTACTTTTATAGTGTACGAGTATATCCACTCTTCTTCTGATATAAGGAGCTGAACTTCAATGTGGTTCTCAATGTCATTAAGATTTGAAATTCAAGACACAAGATCAGTGGTTTTAACAATTCCGATCATTTAAGAATGTGCCTCTGGCGAACTGGAAAAGAACTCAAAACTGTAAAGTATACATATTACAAGTTGTTACTGTAGAAATTTGGACTGTACATGATTGAAAATGATATGTAGTATAGACATGTTTAATTTCATGGCCATCGGTTCCTATATATTTTATGTGTAACAGTTTGAATCCAAGACTTGTCCGCCGAAGACTCCGGCATATAGCATTCAGGTAATTTTAATCTTTTACAACCCTGATGGTTGGTTCTTTTTCTTTTTTTTGGTATAGCACTGTATATAAGGTTGTATTTTGGCTCTGCTGATCCGGCAATAATGTCATAGATACAACACTGAAACTATGCCTGCTAGAACTATATGAATGGATTTGTGTATGGCCTTCCAAGTTTTCAATACTTATTTGATTTAGAGTCATTGTTACTGGAAATCAATGTGCCCCCGCCCCCCCCCCCCCCCCCCCCCCCCACATCAGCATTTTGTTAAGGTGCAATAAGAGGTAGATGCACGATGGTGCTTTGAGCTGTTGAATGACACTGATGTTCCCTAAACATGCTAACATATTTGGATCAACGCCAAAATTTTGGATCATAAAATTTTTGTGTGGTCAAGTAATACTGTGAATTCATGGTCTAAGTGATGTTCTACAAGACATTTTAGACATTGATTCTTGTATTTACTACTGGAGGGGACTGAAGACATATGTGCTAGTGATATTTACATAATGTCGGAGAAAATGTAATACCGTGCATGATTACCAGGGGATCAATTATTCACAAGAAATACTTCTATGGTTCAGCCATCATGCTGCCTTTGACATCAGTTTTCATGGTATGTATCTATATCTAAAAAGGAAATTGAGTTTCACTTGCACTCTATTTTTAGAATATAATGCATACTCCTGTCTTCGTATATCGTCAATATATTTGTCTCAACTTTTCAGTTTACTAATTATTTGTGAAATCGTTGAATTCTAATTGCAGTTTCTTCCTTTACCTAATGTCCCATTCTTTTGGATCTTGTTCCGCACATACTCTCACTGGAGAGCCTCACAGGTGAGAATTTTTGAACATATTAAAACAATCATGGCCTACATTGTTCTGGTCTGTTGAAAGATTTCATGGAACTTTCAAGGACTTCAAATTTGTTTTACTTGCTGTCCTTTTCAGGGAAGTGAGAAGCTTCTTCATTTAGTGAGTGATGCCTCTTCTCGCCTGGAACCCAAAGACGGGAAGGTTTCTTCGCCTAATTCTGATAAAGGCAGTGATCATTCCACTTCTTCTCCATTGGTAAGGGTTTTCAACTTTTCTCTACATTCCATCTATTCGTACGACAAACACTAACTGCATATAAATAACTCTTCAAATAGGTTTTCCAACCCTCGGAGGAACTGCAAAAGCTTCTGCACTATAAAGATGGTGAGGATGGTTTGAGTGAGTGTGCAATATCCAAGATTTGCAAGATTTTCTATTTGAACTCTACGGATGTTGTGAAATACCGACATTCAATTTAGTCACACGTAGTCTTTCTGAACACCAAGTTGCTTTCCAATTTCATAGTTCCATTCTTTCATCCAGGAAATTTTGCTGATTTATCTCTGTTTACTAGTTAGAATCAAATGGGATCTGTATATTTTCCAGAGCAAACAATAAATCTGCCCTCAAATTGACACAATGCGGTGATTTGGCAGTTCAAGAAGTATGAATATAGCTAAGTTCATTCTTAGTATAGCTTCACTCTCTGCTGTATTATATGCCTTTGCTATATTCTTTGTACTTTCTGATCACTGTCCCATGTAGATGAAAACTTCCTTCCAAGAAAAATATAATCCTTTTCTGCTATTACAATTTAAACCTTATTGGATTTAGGTTGGTACTGTAACCAATAGAATTTTCTAAATTAATCCAAATAAATTCTATTCGCGTATAGTTATACTACTACAAAGAAATAATAAAAATTATCGTATCAATTTTTTGAATACTCAAATTTAATCAGAATTCATAATTATAATTTTTATTTTGTTCACTCCGTTATTTTTCTCACAATTTTTTTCGTTATAATTTCCTCATACGACGTTTGTTTTCTTTCATCTTATACTATGATCTTTTTCATATATTTGTGGAGATTGCGTGTGGCTTCAAATAGTAATATTTAAGAAAAATTCACAAAACATTAAACTCATGGAGTCCATCCAATGCAAGTGCAAGATTTCTTGTTGGGTTTAATTAAAACATTGGGTAAATTACAGTCACATTTATTGAAGTTTGTCATAATTACAAATATTTTTTTATTATTTGAAAAATTATAAATATCCTTCTAACGTTTGAAGAAATTATGTAATCCTTTGATGGAGGTATGAAATTATCAATTTTGTCCTTACTGTATTTTTTATTTTACTTAAAAAATTTAAAAATTTATAAGAAAAAATTGAATGGGGTGGATGAAATTTTTTTAAGAATTATAAAAAAAATTATTCATTTAATCCATAAAAAAATAAATTTTTTAAAAAATAAATATAATTATAATTTTTAATCCACAAAAATATTCTGATCAGTTCACCACAAGAAACTGATGAAAACCTAATGGAGTTTGCTAATTGTTAGACGATTGTTAAAATAAGGCGATATTGATAATTTTTTAAATAACAAGGAAGTATTTATAAATTGTAATTATATAAAATCTCAGGAAAGGTCGTTGTAATTTATCCTAAAAAATATTATTAAATTATTATAGATGGAAGTAATATATGGAAATTGAAGAGTTATTCAGTTGGGCTCTTGTTGGACAGCACACCTCTGTAAGCCCGTAACTTAATTGGGCTGACAAAATTTGTTTGGCCCATATTTCATTTTGTTGGGTCTGTAGGCTGTAGCCCACTAAGTCACCGTCGCGGTCATGGTGTATATAAACATTTTGCTGGCGAAATTCCCTTTCTGTTCTCTTCTGCTGCAAGAAAAGTTCCCAAAAGAGGAAGAGAAGAAAATCAAATTCTACGAAGATGGCACCTGAACCTGAGGATGAGATCAAGGACGAGAAGAACCCTAGGCCCCTTGATGAAGACGATATTGCCCTCCTCAAAACCTATGTAATTGTTCTTTTTACCTTCACTATGAACCCTAATTT
The DNA here is from genome assembly GCA_034509725.1 of Sesamum angolense. NCBI lineage: Eukaryota > Viridiplantae > Streptophyta > Magnoliopsida > Lamiales > Pedaliaceae > Sesamum > Sesamum angolense. The sequence continues at coordinate 5,886,827 of JACGWL010000009.1, read as the reverse complement.
TGGGCTATTTTCGCTTGTATGTTTATGTATGGGAAAAATAGCAATGAGGAGTTGAATCACTAAACTGTTGCGATGTCTTCAGAGCATGGTCACAGCTTGTGTTTTTTCTTTTGTTTGAGGGAGAATTAGGATCCAGGAAGAGTCGAAATTGTGCTCATTTAGTTTAGTGAGAGTGGCTGAAGCTGATTATCGATAGTTGGTTTGAGGGCAAAAATGTTGTTTTAGTATTAGTATTCACTTTTATCATATCTTTTGTTATTCTATGAACTTAGAATTCAGCCGAATTTTGCTAAATATGGATCTGGAACTTGAAATTTATGTTTATTGTTTTTCTTTTAGTTGACTAGTAAATAATTTGTGGCTGTTAAAAGTAAGATCCCAGGTTTTATTTAGTTCCCTTCTTCTATTTTCTGAGATTGGTTTCTTTTAATGGGATTTCTGTAATGTATTGGAGAAAAAGTGTTTGCCAATATAAAGAGTTGTACAATATGCTCTGCATCCATATAGCAAAAACACATCCATTATAGGCATTTGAGGCCTAGAGGGGATAGAAAATATTGCTCCTGATGAAATTCTTAAAATTGTGCATACAGGGATTAGGACCGTATTCAACGAGCATAAAGAAAGTTGAGAAGGAAATCAAGGAGATGGCAAAGAAGATTAATGATTTATGTGGTATGTTAAGTGCCCCATTTTGTCTCATTATTATGAAGATACTTGTTTTATCAGGTCCTTTGTCTTAATTTCGATGTCATAATTGTTTTACTTACTTTTTGTGTTAGTAGTATAAAACTGGAATTTTGGTTTCATTTTGTGCTGTTTTGAGATATCATTTAGTCTGGCCCGATAAATGTGTTTAGATAGAATGTTCTATATTTGTTCCGATCTGTCAATTCTCACTTCATGACAGGTATCAAGGAATCTGACACTGGTTTAGCAGCACCCAGTCAATGGGATCTTGTATCTGATAAGCAAATGATGCAGGAGGAACAACCACTTCAGGTAGTATTCTATAGATTCTAAATCTATTTTGTGCCCTCTTATTTTATATCTCTGGTGATACAACCTTTTTCTGTGAGTTAGGTTGCACGATGTACGAAGATAATTAATCCAAACACAGAGGACGCAAAGTATGTTATAAATGTTAAGCAAATTGCCAAGGTATGTTAACTACCCTTTCTTCTTAACAGCTTGCCTGGAATTTTGTTTCTCTTCATAGCTCAAATCAGGAAAATAGAGAACATAGTTTTATGAAGTGAGCCCCACCACACCCCACGTCCCCACCCCAGTGCTATGTAGATAATATCTACTCTTTTATATTTTTATATCAGTATATGATCTGTAGTTATATTTTATATTATTCCAACATTGTGTTTTTGTGGTGGTTAACTGTTATTTATTTGTGCATTCTATTGTTGCAGTTTGTTGTTGGATTGGGCGATAAAGTTTCACCTACTGATATTGAAGAAGGCATGCGCGTCGGGTAAGCTTTTCTTGTTTGGTGTATGATCAACCAGGCAACGGTTTTGTGTTTGCCATAGGAGAACCTTTGAACTTAATGTTGCAGGCTTGAGCTTCATATTCTTGATGATTTCTCATTTTGCTGGCATGATATGAAGTTTGACACATTGTTCTTCTTGCAGTGTGGACAGGAATAAATATCAAATTCAGATTCCTTTGCCTCCAAAAATTGATCCAAGTGTTACAATGATGACAGTTGAGGAAAAGCCAGATGTTACCTATAATGATGTCGGAGGATGTAAGGAGCAGATTGAGAAAATGAGAGAGGTTTGTTATATTGATGTGTTGGCATTTCTTTCTTTATGAATTCAATGAGGCAGTTTGATGTACTCAAACTGGAAATTTATTTGATTTGCGCATTTCTATTATGGATGTGCATAGGTTGTTGAGCTGCCTATGCTTCATCCTGAGAAATTTGTGAAGCTGGGAATTGATCCTCCGAAGGGTGTTCTGTGTTATGGTCCTCCTGGTACTGGCAAAACTCTGCTAGCCAGAGCTGTGGCTAATCGAACTGATGCATGTTTTATACGTGTTATTGGGAGCGAACTTGTGCAGAAATATGTCGGTGAGGGAGCTCGCATGGTTCGTGAACTATTTCAGGTCTGATATTTTCCAGTTTTCGTTGCATATGTGCCCATTTTAACTTAGAATCTGTTTTATATAATTCTTCTCTGCTTCCCATGGCAGATGGCTCGCTCTAAAAAAGCTTGCATTGTATTTTTCGATGAAGTAGATGCCATTGGAGGTGCACGGTTCGATGATGGTGTGGGTGGAGACAATGAAGTTCAGCGCACCATGCTTGAAATTGTGAATCAGCTTGATGGATTTGATGCTCGTGGAAACATAAAAGTTCTAATGGCGACCAATAGGTTTGTCTTATACTCATATTATCTCTCTGAAAGTCTTTTGGCATGATTGATGGTACCACTAGCACCAGTGTTCATGTTTCTAGGAGTCACACTTCTATTATCAACTTTTACTGGTTTTAATTGGCTTCCCTAGTGTATGTTAGTTACTCATGCTGAATATCATTGGTAGCTGTTGTCAAATTGTGCTTGCTTAATTAATGGACTTTTTCCACATGTAGACCTGATACCCTTGATCCAGCATTGTTACGTCCTGGACGACTAGATCGTAAAGTGGAGTTTGGACTGCCAGATCTAGAAAGTAGGACTCAAATATTCAAGATTCATACACGCACAATGAATTGCGAGAGGGACATCCGGTTTGAACTTCTCGCTCGGCTTTGCCCAAATTCTACAGGTAAAGATTTAGCTGTTTTGCATATTAATTAGACCCTGGAATGATGCATGAAGTTTCAGTATTTCTCCTTAACTGTTCCTGCCCCTGCAAAGTTGATTTGCTTTGGCATGAATGTGTAGTAATGGCCAATCATCATGATACAAATGTTGGAAGAAAGTTTATACAAACTCAGAGAAATCATGATTTCCACGGCGTAGGACAGCATGCCATTTATAGTAGTAGTTTGCTTCTTCAGATATCATCTCTCATGTCTTCGGGAGCCATCATGGTTTTTGTTTTGTTGTTAAATTCAGGAGCCGACATAAGAAGTGTGTGCACAGAAGCTGGCATGTATGCTATCAGAGCAAGAAGGAAGACTGTTACTGAGAAAGATTTTCTAGATGCCGTCAACAAAGTGATTAAAGGCTATCAGAAGTTCAGTGCAACACCAAAATATATGGTTTATAATTGATTCCCATCTCATTGAATTTTCGGGATGGCGTCGTACGAAGCCCAGAATCACTGGGCTCTCCGTTGGTATTCTCTCTGACCGCTATACTAGACGAGAAGTTCTCTTCTAGCTTGGCTGCTAACTGAGAACTGTACCCAGTGGCTATCTCTGGCTGTAGTGACATTTATTTCATTTGAAAGTTCTCAGCAATGTTGAGTTGTGACTCATTTTGTACTGGATTTTCCTTGATTTTATAATTGTTAATTGATGAAAATGAAAATGAATTTATTGTGATACCTTACCTTGTATTAGAAGCAGCTGTTTAGCTTATAATTGTTGAAGGTGTCGAGAGTCATTGGACTGTTCTCCGTTAGGTCTTCCTTGTGATGCATTCCTCTTGATTAGAAAGTCTATGTTTTCCACAGGTAATGCTTTTATTTTAGTTATCCGTTTCTGTTCTCGACTTGGATCTCCTTGCAAACAGTTTTAGAGGTCATTAACAAGAAATTCTGCAAGAGCCAAAACAGGTTTTATTGCAGGGGACGGATCGAAGGGTCAATTGCAAGAAATTCTGACACAAACAGGTTTTGTTGCAGTTGTACAAAGGTGGTTAAAATTTCTCAAATCCAAGTACATCAAAGGAAAGTTAAAAGAATAAAAGAAAAAACGATCAAAGCACTCCACCGAGTCCCAAGAATGAACAAATTTTACGACCTACACTTTACTATAATACAACACGGTTGAGAGTATCTAAATGATTGGCACAATTGCGTCTTAGGAAAGGTAAGAAGAGTTGATACAAATTGATCAACTTTACTTTCTAGCACTGTCGAGTGCAGTGTCCAGATAGTCAAGAGGAACTGGAATGACCTATGGGGTGTAGTCCTCACCATCTGCACTTTCAGCCCGAGAGATTGTTTCATTTCCAAAAGTCCTCTTGCTCATGTTTGCTCGTTGCACCAAGCGAACCAATGCCTGAACCACTTCCGACATTGGGGGCCTGAACTCTGGCTCCGGCTGGTCATAACAGTAATTACACACATTAGTATTGGTAATAAACTGCAGGAGGTCATGGAGTTTGGTAGAGTGTTAAGACAACAGCAGGTACCTGGACACACAGAGCAATTACGTCTGCAAAACGTGAAAGGGATTTGACAGGATAAAGCCCTTTCAGAGCTGGATCGACCATCTTAGAGAGAGCGTCAATATCGTGGAGCTGAGGTGTCGCCCATCGAACTAACGATTGCTCGGATCTTGGCCTTGAGCTGTGCCAGACAAGAAGACAAAGAACTCAGCGAAGCTGATGTACGTCATTTATGTTTCATGTTTCTTATAGATGGATTTGAGCATACCTATCGAATGGTTTTCTTCCTGTAAGAAGTTCTAACATGACAACCCCAAAGCTGTATAGATCACTCTTAATAGTATATTGACCAGACATGGCAACCTCTGGTGCACTGTATCCAGATGCCTGACAATAGTGAAATGAAGTTGAACCATTACTTTCGAAGAAGAGTGTTACATCTTTTGATATGCCAATGATAAAATATATGTCCCGATCAAATGCAATTTACATGATCACAAATAGAAGATTAAGCACGTTATATTGCACCAGAGATAGCTCATAATCTGAAGATGCTCTGACAAAGAGGGCAACAAAAGCGGAAAATAGCTACCTGATCCGGTTCACGAACAAGGCTTGCTAACCCACAATCAGAAAGGTGAGGATTGAGCTCCATGTCAAGTAGAATGTTTGCTGATTTGAAATTTTTATGAATAACGGAGGGCGAACAAACTTCATGTAGGTACCTGCAAAGGATGGTTACGTGAGTTAGAGGCAAATTGCCAGCTAAAATACGAGGGGGGGGGGGGGGAGGAAACAAAAATCAGAGACCAAGATCCTAGGGTATCAGAATAGCGCATGGATACAGCAATATGAAATTATTTAATTAATGGAAACCAATCCATCAAGAAAAATTTTAAAACATATGAACTTACTCTAGTGCTCTTGCAGTCCCCAATGCAATCTTGACACGGCTGTTCCATGTTAAAGGCTTGCTATATTCATCAGAGAGATGCAGAAAGTCGTGTAGAGATCCATTTCTATGGAACTCATAAACAAGCAAGTGTTGTCCATGCTCAGAACAATAGCCAACCAGTTCAGTTATATTAGGGTGATGCAAGCTGGAAATCTCCGAGACGATGTCAAGAAATTCTTCCGAATTGGACAGAACTGATGAATTTATTTTCTTCACAGCAAGAACCTGTGTAACCAAGGATGCAAGACAGTTAATTAAACAGTTGAAACCAATGCCGTAGAACAAGTCATGTTCTTATCAGCAAATATAGCCCATAAAGTGATGGAAAACTAACTTCAACATAAGCTATCGAAGCCCACGTAGTAGATTTATGGAATAACACATCATTACCTGTCCATCATCCGTTTGAGCCCGGTAAACACGTCCAATAGATCCCTCTCCAATAAGATTGTCGACATTGAAACTATCAGTGGCTATCTGCAAGTCTGCTACAGAATACGATTTAGCATTTATAGGAGATGTATTCACTTTTTTGGGCGGAACAATTGGCTTTGCTGAGACGTCATCTTCATCAAATGATTTGTGACGATCAGCTGGAGGAGGCCTCAGGTTTATCACGGCAGGAGTTTCAAAAGCTTTTGTGCTGGTTGCAGACGAAGTTTGAATAGGTTTAACCTCTACAGTGAAAACAAAAGATGTTGCAGAAATTATTCCAAGCGGCGCATAGTTTCTATATATAAGATAAACACTGACAAGTACCTTGGACTTCTTGTGAAGCCAGAGGAGCAAAAGGCTGATTGTCAAGCTTCTCAATGTCTGTGGCCGGCTTTCTAGATCGTTTCTTGACAATGAAGAATGCTGCTATAGCTCCAACAACCAATACCGATATAACTATTCCTGCTACAGCACCACCACCGATACCCGATTTGCCTCCTCCATTTCCACTTCCTCCATCATTGGATGAACCACTACCACCACCTCCAGATCTGTGGTTGGTGGCCGGGTGGCCGGAGGAGTGCCAGGTGGAGGTGGAGGTGCAGGTCCAGAATTGAATGAATTACCACTCGTTCTGTTGAATGAAGCACAAAGGGCAAGTATTAATATTTGTTCAAAGAGAATATTGCAACAGAAGTTATGATAAACTATGAAATTCTTACTTCAAGTTTATGCCTTTCAATTGTTCGGGGATCCATCCAGTAAAATGGTTGTTTTCAATGTTCCTGAAAATGAGAAACATATATTATCAGCACTGCACCATCTTCACTCTAGTTACTCTTCAAAACATAAAATTAGTCTACATGTAGAGCATATGTGAGGGCAGCTAATCTTGAATGAAACTCACAGATTTTGAAGTGGGAGATTTGCAAGGACATCAAGGGTTCCAGTAAACTGATTGTTTTGCAAATACCTGCATAAGTAAGCTTGTTATTGAGCATGCAAAGAGTATATCAAGTATATAGACTATTTACTGCACTTACATATCATTTATATTCATCAATGACTGGAAACTTTGAGGGAGATTATCCGTCAATGAATTGAAAGAGAAATCCCTGAAGAATGAATACAAATTAGCTGGCATAAAGCTGAGAGAGAAAAAGATAAACATCAAAGATCATTTCCTTCGTCATGGACAGAACACATGGTAGAAACTACAGATAATTTAGGAGCCTCAAGATTTGCTAGAACCAAAAACGAAATATGAATTGTAGGATGAGGAGATTGCCCTTACAATGTGGAGAGAGAAGTAAGCGAGTTAAACTGGACATTCACTTGGCCCTGTATTTGATTGTGACTTATGTTGCTGCCATTGAAAGGTATATTGTCAAAATGAAGTATCTTAATATTTCTCATACTCATTTTCTGGGGGCAGGGAGTTTCAAGTTTAAGGCATTACTAACAGGTATCTTAGAGAAGTCATCAATGATATGGAATAGGGAAGGCCACCATTGAAGCCATTGCCAGCAAGGTTACTGCATCATGAGAGACAGTGAGATTAGATAGAATTATAGAAACACGAAAATTCAACAAGGTTGTTGAAAAGGAATCTTACAGTCTTTGAACATTTGGAGGAAGTTGAAAAGGAATCTGGTTTCCAAGATTGTTGTTGCTTATATCGCTGCAAACACCATCAGAAGATATCACCAACAAATCCAGAATTCCCTTTGTTCGGGGAAGTAATTGGAATAAGATTTTCAGCACTTGAGAAACTTGAAAATTTCATTTGTCTTACAAAGTCGTTACAGATGTCAATCTATCGAGCTGGTATCCCATATTCCCAGTCAGTCCTAATCCTGGTATCTTTCTGAGAATATCATGGAAATTTTGACGTCAGTGCTAACAATTAAATGCTGCAGAGATCGAGAAAAATTAAAGGGCTGATATCATATTACATTTCAGTAACTTTTGGGCCCGAGCAGGTAACTCCTTTCCAGGACTCGCCACAAGGATCACCACCATTTGGCTTCCAATTGGTAAGTTGTTGTGGCGAATTCAAACTGGTGTACATGATATTGAGAGTGGAAGCTGTACATCCAAGTAGCTATAGTCACATTACAGATCATTTTAATCCGATTAACAAGCATATTATCTTCACACTAGCGTGACCTAGCATTGGTAAAGTAAAATACCAACAAATTCAATATTGATCAATCGAGAAGCACAAATTCACATGCTTCTCCCTTTTTCTTAACCGGCAAGGATGGATTGACAACACACATCTAACAGTAATAGTTACCTAAAGGTAGTATGTAATGGGTCAGATCGATAATGAGTTGATATTGAGATCTCCAAATAAATTACAGGATTCTCATGTTTCAAGATTACCATTGAAAACTTCACATTATCGTTTTTAATTAATTGCTCTTTTAAAGGAATTATTTGGCATGTTGCCACCACCATTGGCTGATGAAAAGCTCATTACGATGATGTAAAAGCTAGTAACCCGACTGGGAATTATTATTCTAAATTATAGATGTATTTACCCAGACTCACCTAATATAAGAAGCAAGATCGAAAATCTAGCTTCTTCAAATACAAAACAGAAATAAAGACCATAAAAAAATGCATGAGAAACCACAGGATCTCCCTCATTTTTGAGGTCATACCTTAATGAAAATCATCCATAAGTTCTTCACAAAAATGTGCAGATAACTCTTATTTCTAGACAAAAATTTCAGACATCAAATTGTGACTGCCCACATTTATAAAACGAAACTCAACAATGTTAAAAGAACTGAAAACTCAAAAACAGAACAGCTCAACAGCGAAACAACAACAATTTACTTCTAGTGGTCTCATCTAAAAAAATAAAGATTTCATCTTGATCATCTAGAGCTAATATTCCAAGCCTACTCCAACCCACCTAATCTAGTCCTTATTTTCCTGTTTCAGAACAAATAAAGATAAGAAATTCCCCAAACTAGCATATGTCATAAAATCCAGTACAAACCAAAGTGCCATTTCAAGAACCCATAGCCCATCAACACATCCAGTACTTCAACACACACACACGCACTCATCCATCTATACAATCATAGACATGCATACATAATCTCAGTAATGACAACAAAAAAGGTATACTAAAGTGAAGTGCTGACCATCAGTTGGATCTGTGTCTGCATTTGTAGAGCTCGGAATGCCAATGAGCAGCGCCACCACCATCACCACCACCATCCCCATCTCCGTCTCCCTCATCTCCATCTCTCTCTCTCTCTTGCTTTCTATATTTAACCAAACTCTTACAAACAAGAAAAGAAAAAACCCAAAAAAGCCCAGAACAGAAAAAGGCTTCTCTTTCTCAATCAATCCTCACAGACAACCCTTTTCCTCAACTCCTTTTATTTCTTTATGGATTTCTTTTTTCATATACTGCATATATTTTTTCTCAATGAAATCATAAACAATAAGAATTTCAAGAATTATATATTTGCACACTTTCTGCGTACCCATTCTCTCAAAAGCTGGCAGGCACGATCTGCTAGAAGAATCCAAAGCCACAGAATTCTTCTCTCTCTCATTCCTACATGTCTTGATTTATGTACACACATACACACACACAAACAGAGTATATATATATTTATTTATTTATTGGAAACAGTGACAATAGTAAGTAGGTGCCCTCAGTTAAATTTTTATGCCCACTGTGAATCTTTTCTTGAAAATATATTAAAGAATGAAATCAAGAACGCGTCTTTATGAATTATTTCCTTTCTTCAGCAATTATGTTCATTACTTCAGCAATGATGATTGACAAGAATGTCCAAGGTAAAATTATTGTAATTATTTCAGCTAGAGTGAATGAGATGTAGCTTTCACACATCATGATTATTACAACACCTAAATTATTATTATTATTTTTCTTTATTTTTGGTTACATAATAATGTATACGTTTTTTTGTTCTTACTCTATACTTCTTTTTCCGTTATAGAAGGGAAAAAGTCACGAGAATCATATACGACAGCCCTTTTTGACTTGGGAAAGCTACTCTTTTTATGCCCACTTTGAGTTCATCTTGTCATACACCATTTCTGCATTTATTATTGGAGAAGAATTGTTTCAACGTCTCATAAATTATTTTAAATAAATCACCAAATTAGTTCAGTTTTCTTTTTACACGTTTAGTATTTTTATTCAAAGAGTAAAAATAAAAAAATGTGTGATAAAAAGAATTAAAGAAATAAACTTTTCAAACAAAATTTGAATGAAAACTTCAATTTTATTTCAAAAACACGTAGTTAAATTAAATAATAACCTTAAAAAGACTAAGTCAATCTGACAAAATTGATTTTCCAAATAAGGTATTCTTGATATACTAAATTGTCAAGATTTCAAAGCTATGTTACTATATAGTGTGGAAGCAATTTTCAAGATGTACATAATCATAAATGAAACATTATCATACCAAAGAAAGTCTTATGGTAATGGCAATTTAGGTAATGATACATATAACCTTGTTTCTTTTCTTACAATATGGTTTGGTGGATTAAAAACAAGAAGCATCAAACTGTTGGATTTAACCCAATTTCTGTTAAGTGGGGTCACATCAAACCAGTTGGATTTCATTTTCTTCCATCCTTTTACTGCACTTCTTTTTCCCTGCTAATAACTTTGTTACTACTCATGCTCCTCCTCCTCTTCTTATTTTTCATTAATAAAAAGAATATGGAGAAATGGGTCTTCCACATACAGAGTTTCATGTTACAAGAAATAAATAAACTAGAAGAATGGTACTGTGAGGGGTCTAAGAAGAAGGGCTTTAAAATGACAAAAAATAAGTCCTATGAGATTTTAAAATGCTCATACACGAAAGAGATTCGCATATTTTGTTATTTGGGTTGTGTTGCAGTCGATTCAACTTCATTTGATGACACTAAATTACTATCGTCGATCACAACACATAAGGCCTAAGATCATGTCATATGGACCTATATAAATACGTGTAGTTGAGTATATAAATACCGAGAACTATTTTGAGGTCAAAGTACACTTTTTTTAGAGAATATTGTACTTATTGCCTCTTAATCTGGCACCTGACTAACTTAAGTATTAAAAGATTTAAATTGATAACATCCTAACACGCTTAACGTGCATGTATTTGTTTTCTTATTGGATCCCAAATACTTGTGCAGATTGAATTGCTCTTGGGGTCATTGTAATCCCTAACCCCGATCTAAATGTATGTTTGAAAAGATGTGGAGAGTTGAAAACTAGGTTAATTTATAGTTGATAAAGTCAGCAGTTATGAATGAGGGGTTTTAGCTGTGTATGAATAGATGAGCATAGTTGCTGAAGTGATTATTAGGAATTATTATATATACAAAAGATGGTGATTATTGGATATGAATAGCAAGATGTGGGAATCATCATCTACAACTATTAATTAATTTATGCAAATTAACACTCAGACTGAGCGATCATCATCAGTTCAACTTTGAGATCAATATTGCTCTACCAGAAAAAAAAAAAAAATGTAATATTGTGGTGAAGGACCAATTTATGAAGATGGTTTAGGTTAGTGAGAGTAGGTAGCTCCATCGCCTTCCATACTCAATTTACATCCACATCCCTTCAAATTAATTATAATTACATAAATATCTTTTTTATTTATTTTTTTAACAGTTATTGTGCACCTCTTGAAAAGTGTTACTTAGTATAACATACTTTAACGAATATTTGTGTAAACATTTGCTACTAATATACAAATACAACTTTATTTATAATTTACAAAGAGTAGAGATATTAAAGTAATTTTCTCATTTTTCCTTTTCATTTATTAGTTGGAAATTGATTTTTTCAAAACAAAAAATAAAAATAAAAGAGAGTATATATAGGCGTTGTTGATGAAGAGGCCACAATGGTGATGATCATAAATAAAATAAAATAAAAATGGTGAAGAAATGGAGATGTGGAAAGAGTAGGTGGATGTCATTTCTTTAAGAAATAGTTTCTCTTTTTATCTAATGTTTTTCTTTGGATAGAAGACAACAAAATAAATATAATAATAAATCGTGTTTTGTAATTATTGGTTGAATGCGTGTATGTAGGTAGCTAATATAATTGTTTGTCGCATTTTCAAAATTGCATGTCTTTGAGGTGGAGCTTTTTTTATTTTAGTTTTTAGATAAGAAGTAGACCAACCCTACATATACACACAACCTTCTTCACACTTATTACATATATTACTAATTTCCAAGTATATTTATTTTTTAAAACTATATATTTGAGCACCCTAAACTACTTGTAATTAATTAAGTTGATGAACATTACATTTAATAATACATCAAATTGAATTATTATATGTCAATGAACAACCAAATACGTACAATGACTACTTATTATTATTTAATAGTAATAATAATGATATTACGTGTTTGGTGATTGGTGAGTGATGGGCGTCGGTGCTGAGCTGGCGCTCCTCCACAAACAACTGTCCGCTCCGCTCCGCTCCGCTCTTTCCTTTTACTTTCAATGTTTTGTTTATATGCTCTGACTTCTGACTTCACAAATTCCACATTCCTTTCATTTCAAACACTTTAAATTATTATAACACCCTATTTATTTATTTTTATCATCTCCAATATATAAATTAAAATTTTGGTTGGTTAAGATTAACTATACCCTTTCTCGATTAATAATGTTAAGACCTAACAATTAAAAAACCTATAATAATTCATGTACATCAAATGTCTGCACTTGTATAATCATTTGTTAATCTTATCTTAAAAAAGTTTGAGGACTATTTCTTGGATTTTAATATTTGGATAAAAAGTTGGCCCATTTATGTTTCAGATTACATTGGGCCTTCTTTTTTGAAAAAAATGAGGAGAACAATGGACTGAGCCCAACAAGAAAATTTTTCTCATGTTGGGATGAGCCCAATAGAATAACTGTGGAGGTGGATCTATGCCATGCCCATATACCCATACCTGCATCATGAACAAAATTGAAATTTATGATGCATCCACTATACAAACCTCATTTCCTTCAACAACAGTTAGGCTTAGGACTATAAAAAAATTGTATACAAGTCATGTTTTGTGTTTGTATCTGTCACATGTTCGATACTGCATCAAATAATTTTATTTTTTTAGAGTATTTATACATTATTATACGTTAAAGCATAGAGAAATGGAACTGACAAAACAAATAAGTAACAAATGCGGGAGTGTGAAGGGATAGAATATTCCTACCCATACCAAACAATGTGAGATCAACGAACGAAGCCAAAACCATTGCAAGTGTCTGACCCATTTCACGACCAAACTTTTAGTTTTTTTTGGGTTCAACTGTCGTAAGCTTCACAGGCATCTTCGTTCTTAAGACGCCACATCCCCAGAATTTACCAGATTATGCTGCACCTCCTCTCCACTTTCAACCCCACTTAGCCGCTCCCATTCAAACACCAACCCCCCTTTCTTTTTCGTTTTGTATTGTATTTTAAAAGAGAGAACATAGCTCAACTGAACAATTTCTTGAGTGCCCATCATTTAATTTGCCACAAGGTAGGACTTTTTCTTTTTTAAATCTTGATTCTTGTTATCTTTCAAGGGCTGCTAAGGTTTTTGTATGAATCAATTTCTTGTTCCATGATTCACTGTGAACAGAACTGAATTGGAAGTTTTTATCAGGCGAGGACCTCTTGATTTGCCCCAAAGTAGCTTATCTTTTTTCTTTCTTCAACTTTTCATGATTGGTTCTGTTTATGAGTTGCAGCTACTGACAATTTCGGTCTCCTGCTGCAAATTCTGCTTTTTAACTGAATGGGGTATGATTTCTTATGGAGACTTAATAAGGGTGATTTTATGTTGGATGCTAGTGTTGCCGAGTAGCGGTAGGGTGGCTAGAGTTGTTATGTTAGTCATATTCCTCTTCATTTGTTTGGTTTTTGCTTGGATTAATGAAATAATGAAACAATTCTCACCACTTAAAGGGAAGAAAGTGATTCTTGAGATTGATATATATTGAGGAAGTGCTGTTTTCACTCAGATTCACATGTCGAAATTCCCAAATTGATATGGGAATTTCAGGTGCTCCTGTTCTCTGAATATGTGCATCTAAGTCTGCTATTAAGTTCTGAAATTCTTCTAATAGATGCTTACTGATGAGACATTTTTTGTAGTGGCAAACACGAGCTGCTGAATTGTAATCACGCATAGTTGGGAGGAAACCTTAAATTTGGAAGATGTCCCAGTTTGGACTGGTTTCTGCCGTTAACACTAGCAGGCAATATAGTGGATCAAGTGTTTACAGCTCGCACTATGCTTGGAGGAATGGCTGCACTATCCGGCAAACAAATGGCCTAAAGTTTGCAGTTAGTGATGCTATGGGTCAAAAGTTAACGATTCGATCTCCACATGCTTTTGCAACAAGATCTAACAGGGCTGCAGTCCCTTTGAAAGTATGCTCTCAAAGTGTTCCTTACAGTGGTTAGAGTATGTCCAAAAATTTGAATTATTGAAGAATTGTATTAACGGTATGTTTTTTAAGTAGGTTGTTTGCATTGATTATCCAAGACCGGAGCTTGAGAACACAGTCAACTATTTGGAAGCTGCTTACTTATCATCATCATTTCGTAATTCTCCCCGTCCAAACAAACCATTAGAAGTGGTGATTGCTGGTGCAGGTGGGATGAAGATTTTGTCTTTAAAATTGTTTTTCTGTTCTCATTTCACCATCAGCTGGTTATGCTTTCACAATTTCCGCTATGCTATTTAAAATTTTTTAGGACGTTACTCCGTGTTTGACCTTTTAAAACTTGATGTACTTCATGTATTTGTCAAAATTCTTTGACATATAAAAAGTTTCTGGTTTTTGTCTTCTCAAACTGCTGTGTCCTTGTCGGTATTCAGTTTGTTATATAACCACAAGCATGAAAATTAATACTCCCATTTCTTCATTGCTCATGTACTACACACATGTGTAATCATGATAACGAAGTTATATCCACAAATTTTTCCCGCAGAACTTGTCTGATAAAGCTATTAGTTTTCTTTCTTTCTTCCTCTTCTTCCTTTTTTTCTTTCTTTTTCTTTCAGCTAATTTCCTCAACTTTTGGATTCTTATAGGTTTGGCAGGTTTGTCTACTGCTAAGTACTTGGCTGATGCAGGTCATAAACCAATATTGTTGGAAGCAAGGGATGTCCTGGGTGGAAAGGTCAGAATTTGATTTCTTGCAATCTTTTTCCTCCTATTTCAGGTGTCCTCTCATAATTTTTCCAACTTTCTGCAGCCACCTCTTCTCCTGCTTCAGGTGTCTCCTCTTATGATTTTCCTAATCTTTTGCAGGTGGCTGCATGGAAAGATGAGGATGGAGACTGGTATGAGACTGGCTTACACATATTCTGTAAGTTCAATTTCTCTAGTTTGGATTTATGGCTTGAACAGCTCCTATAGATGTATGTTATGATGCACCATATAACTTACCCATAATGCTTGATTTGCTTTAAGTTGGGGCTTACCCAAATGTGCAGAACCTTTTTGGGGAGTTGGGCATTAATGATCGTTTGCAGTGGAAAGAGCATTCTATGATATTTGCTATGCCAAGCAAGCCAGGAGAGTTTAGTAGATTTGATTTTCCTGAAGTTTTACCTGCGCCATTAAATGGTGAGCTGTTTTCCGTTATCGTTGTAAAGTCCTTTCTCACTGCTTTATCCCACAGAAGGTGACCCGTATGCTATGCTAATGTGTGACGATTTTGCTTTATCCAACCTACATGCTTGACAAACAACAAGAGTTGATTCTTTAACAATAATTCTTTTTACACCTATGTTGAAATGCCACCTCCAATATTCGTAATTTCATTGCATATGGATCACCAAGTGGTTATTTTGTAAATCTACAATGAATAAATTCACTGTATGATTACCAATTTTTGTGCTTTACTTGTGTGATTGCCAGGAATCTTGGCCATCTTGAAAAACAATGAAATGCTTACTTGGCCAGAGAAAGTCAAGTTTGCCATTGGGCTACTGCCAGCAATAATTGGAGGTCAGTCGTATGTTGAGGCCCAAGATGGAATAACAGTTAAAGATTGGATGAAAAAGCAAGTATGTAATTTATTCTCTTTGCATTCTGTAGCTTGGTTCTGCTGCACTATGAATCTAGGCATATTTCCATTATGAGAATACTTGATTATGTGTGAAACATGAATATTATTTCAAATATTCCATCTGTCACAATAATCGAGTTGGTATCACTTACTGATCACCGTGGCATTTTTAGTAACTCATCATCCCAATCATTTTCAGGGGGTACCAGAGAGGGTAACTGATGAAGTGTTCATTGCCATGTCAAAGGCACTGAACTTCATAAACCCTGACGAGCTATCAATGCAGTGTATTTTGATTGCGTTGAACAGATTTCTGCAGGTAGGTCTCTCTCTTTCTCTCTGTGTGTGTGTTTGGGTGTGTATTTATACTCACACGCACCCACGCACACTGACACACACACACACACACACATGCACGCACATATATATATATATGTGTGTGTGTGTGTGCATGTGTGTGTGTGTCGCAAGGATCAACATCATCAAGTTATTCACACCTCAAACAATCATATTGTTCTTTTCTTTGACGTGATCTTATGATTATGGTGTATTAAAATCTTCAAACAGACCATCTTATAGATTTCTCTTAGAATGGCAGTACAGTATGGTTGACATGTAGTTTTTATTAGCTTGGGAGTCCTTTACTTCTTCATCTTTTTTTTTTAGTTTCTGTTCTTTTCGCATGGCAGGTTAGTCGCATATCAATTATTGGGTACAAAATTATGTTCTTGTAACGAGTTTCTTAGTTTCTAATAACATCAGCCGGAATACTTTTAATTCCAATGTCAATTTCAAATGATGCTGCATAAGTTTGTGCATGATAATTTACATAGGACAGGAAACAGACTTTGATGTGTTTGATAAAATCAACAGGAGAAGCATGGTTCAAAGATGGCTTTTTTGGATGGTAATCCACCAGAAAGACTTTGCATGCCAATCGTTGATCATATTCAATCACGAGGCGGCGAAGTCCAGCTGAACTCACGAATACAAAAGATTGATCTAAATGAAGATGGAACTGTCAAAAGCTTCATACTAAATAACGGAAATGTGATTAAAGGAGATGCATATGTATTTGCAACTCCAGGTAGAGCCTTCATTCCCTTGCGTATCCCTTTCATTTTACCCGAGCATTTCCAATATTGCTCACATATTTTTATGCTTTCAGTTGATATCCTGAAGCTTCTTCTGCCTGAGGACTGGAAAGAGATGCCATATTTCAAGAAATTGGAGAAATTAGTTGGAGTTCCGGTTATAAATGTTCACATATGGTAAGTTCTGATCTCTTTCTCCAACTGATTTTATAATTAGTTTCTGTGAATTTGGTCAGGCATACTATATTTGAGGGGGTCAAAATAATTATGAAATACCCTTGTCTGCAAGAGCTCAAATGAGTCGATCTCAAATGCAGGTTCGACAGAAAACTGAAGAACACATATGATCATCTACTCTTCAGCAGGTTTGATCATGCACATTCGCCAGTTTAATTATCTTATTTCTTTAAAATATTTTCAACATTTTTTCTGCTGAGCTCCCATGCTCATAGCATTCTCATTTCCATGCAGAAGCCCACTTCTTAGTGTCTATGCCGACATGTCCGTAACTTGTAAGGTAAGACATGACGTAATCATGTTACTTCTGTATCATGTTACAGTTTGATGTAAGATTCAGAGTAAAGCATAACATGAATTGTTGGGACCTTCTCTAACAGTTCAGTTTTAGAACACTGCGTGGTCACATGGTTCTTGAGGAACATGTTTTGTATATAATCTTGCTTTCTGTCTTTTGTTCCTTTGTCTGTTATGCTTATTTACACATTGACATTTTCTTCAGGAATACTACAGCCCAAACCAGTCGATGTTGGAGTTGGTTTTTGCGCCTGCAGAGGAATGGATCTCCCGCAGTAACGAAGAGATCATTGATGCCACAATGAAAGAACTCGCGAAGCTCTTTCCTGATGAAATTGCAGCCGATCAGAGCAAAGCAAAAATATTGAAGTACCATGTTGTTAAAACCCCTAGGTGAGAAATGAATCTCAACATATAGGATCAATCTCTTGGTCCAGAATTGAACTGAGTTTAATCCATTCAAAAACCTGATTCAAGTAAATTTTGTTTGTAGGTCTGTTTATAAAACGGTACCTGGCACTGAGCCTTGTCGCCCATTGCAAAAATCTCCCATAGACGGATTCTATTTAGCCGGTGACTATACAAAGCAAAAGTACTTGGCTTCAATGGAAGGCGCCGTCCTATCAGGAAAGCTTTGTGCTCAGGCCATTGTACAGGTGATCTCTCAGTGCGAGTTTGAGATTCCTTGTACCGTTTCTACTTTTGAAAACTGGGGCTTTTAACGTCGAACCAGACTGAACAAGAATTAAACATGTTTGTGAAACTTCTCAGCATGGTTCTTTCATATGCTGCTGACAGAGATTTTCATGTCAGTGCACTGCTTAATTTCTCACACCACACTTTTGCAGGACTGTGAATCACTAGCTGCGGGAGGGCAGAGAAAGTTGGCAGAGGCGACGATTGCCTAGCATGTCTCGCTTGAGAGTAAAATTTATTCTTTTGCAATCATATAAGGAATTCATGTAAGATGGAAGATAGGCATGCAGCAATTATACACATGTTACACAACCACAACAATGACGATGTAAAAAATTTGCTCACTCGTTAAATTCTTTTGATGTATGTTGTCGAACTACATGTCAATTTAGCTTTCACAGTTGTAAAATAATGATGTTTAATCATCTTCAAAAAACGCTTCTTGTAGCATATGTTGTTGGGGCACAGTCGATGAACAACACTCTGTGCTGTACCTGGTCGGCTCAAGGGTGAATTAACGTTGATAGTATCATCCTATCATACAGACACAAAATTGTAATAGAAGCGTGGAATTTGCGCTAACGGAAATTACTGAAATTATTGATGCCCGTGTTGTTGATGAAATCTTAATGGAAACTAACATTGTTGAATTGACGTTATTATCAAGAATATTAGTAATATAAAATAATGAAGGGACCGGTATTTGTGATCGTATCAAACTTGAGACGCGTAACGTAATTTACCGGGGAAGAAATAGAGGATGTATGAGAGTTTTGCAGAGTGATTAAGTTAGCTTGTTGAGCTGGTAATTAAGTAGTTTTGTTTATATTTTAATAAAATAGTAAAGTAATATATAGGAATGTATATAATAGACACGCATAGATGCTAGCTTAAATCGAACACAAACTTTAGGACAGGGGAGAGGTGGAGGGGTACAAGTACACGTACACTGCATTTGTACTGATTGGCGGGTGCAACTGCAATCCAGGTAGTATTAGTACAAGGAATGTTCCTGGAAATTGCAATATGTAGCTTGCTTCAACCCTTCTTAACACTTACCTACCTTTCTCTCATTCTCATCTCTTTTTGTCCTTTTCATTACATTCACTGAATTTGCTATACATTAATTTGTTTTAATAACTTCAATTTGTTTTCTCATCTCTCCAACTTTATGGGGAATTGTTGTTTATACTAATTGCGTGCTTCAATATTTATTGGGATACAATAAGTTTAAGGATAAGAATACGTACATACTATTATTATTATTATTATTATATATGACAATAATAATATTAACTGATATATATAGATGAGTAGAGTCACAGAGCTTGTGAGATTTTGACGTTTTTAATTATACTTAAATTGTTGTCAAATACATTGAGTTTTTAGTAATGTTTTATGAATTGGATAATTAATAGGAGTAAGGCGCGCGATGTAATTAAGGTTCAAACATCATAATATTATTGTACCATCAACATTCATAAAAACGTTGTATATATAATACCATTTCCAATGTGGTGATTATTCAAGTTATAATTAAGATTGCTGCTCTAAGACTAATTCTGGGCTATTAAATCTTGTGTTCGACTCTCTCTTCTAATTAATACATATGTTGCTTTTTATTATCTGATGTAATACGTACTTGTTATATGTATATGTTATTGACGTTCATTAGCTTATTTACTCCTACTAATTAATATTCTTAAGAAAATTATGTATGCATTTTATTATTATTATTATTATAATCAGAACCAAAAGAAAATTGGCTATGGACCACAAATCATGGTCAGATGGCTATTATCAATCATTGTAAAATAAAACTTAACTTATCCACTGTGACAAAAATTTATTGTCAACAAATTAATGTTGCATAATCATAATCAATAACTATTTATCACCATCATTTATGTGGCATGAAATCTTATATAGCTAGCTATCTTCACACCGATCCTGCTGTCTTTAGTTCCCATCAAATTAAGTTAATCAGTTAATAATTAGTATCTAATATGTTGAGAAAGAAGTGGGTACAACTCACCTGTCTTAACCCGATCGACTCTGAGTACGACAAACTCATCTTCAGGATTTGAAGTGATCACACAGAAACGATCTAATTTAAAAACTAATGGTGATGATTAGCATAATTAATACAGCTGTTCTACTCTCTTAAGATTCTGGCCGCTCTTACACAAATACTAATTAATTAAAACAGACACCCACAAAAATTTTAAAAAAACAAAACGAAAGAGCAGATTGTGATAGTGTTTAATTATAATTAACGAGTTATGTTGAAATTAAAGAGGGAGACTGAACAAGTGAATCTATAGAGATATAGGATTGTCTGAACATCAAATCTGCAGTTGAGAAGTCGAGGACATAATGTCTCTTTCTCTCTATATATATAATAGAAAGATCATAATTAGCAAATCTGATCAGGATATATACATATATATTCACATGCCAAATTAATTAATATATATCATGGTTTAACTAATTAATCCTGTTTACAAGCTCATCATCATCAATTGTCTCTCATGTGTGTGTATATATATGAACATTTAAAATAGGATTCAATTAATAATATTCTTCATGTTTAATTAATTAATTAGATATTAATATGAGATGAATGATCTGAATTAGTTGTTGATGAGATGATTAGGTCGTTGTGTGTTCGACATATGCTTCTAACCACCTCTAACATTTCCTTATTTTAAGACAACATTTGACTTGTTTGGTAAACTGGCCTCCTCTCATATATTGCTCAATTCAATAATATATTTTTACTGAAATAAAATCTGATTCAGAATATATGAAAAATATCAAATATATTGAAATTACACAATTTTTCAAAAAGAAAGAAAGAAAGAAAGAATATATACATAGAACATGAAACCCTACTGAAACCACTCAAGCTCTAGTAAGCTTAAATATTTGCATCAACATATATGTAATATTAATAAAAATAACCTTTGAATAAAGTAAAAACTAGTTACTTTCTTTTTAATTCTTACGATTATTTCTTGTCATAAATATATTTTTTTCATCTCATACTATATATATAACCACCCCTATATTTTGTATAATTATAGAAATTACCCTTGACAACCAAAAAATAAAGGTAATTTGTGTAATAATGCTAACATTTTTAGGGTGTGTATAATTTTTAAAAAAAGTAAGGGATGATTTGTGTAAGTGGTAATGATATTTTGATAAGTGAATGTGCAATTATATAAAAAATAGTAATACTTTGTATAAACATGTCATAAATTAAAGGGTGTAAATATAATTATCCATATATTTTATATGGTGGAAGGATAGCAATGTAATTGAGGTGGTGGTAATAAAATTAGTTAGAATAAAGGAGTGGGGTGGGGGGTAGGGGATGGACAGAGTAGTGTTCCTACTTGCTAGAATCACTCCCCTTTGCCTCGCCCTCATCAGGCACTCTTCCTTTTTTTAATGTTTATGTATGTATGTATGCCCCTTTACCACTTTTCTAATCCAACTCATCTTCTCACTCCGACACTACCATCACACCTTCTCCCTTCAATCCTAATTCACTTTGACTACAAATATTCACCCCCTTCAAAATATATAATTCTATTAAAATTGATGAGTGACGACAATACATAATCCCATGCAGATCCATCAATTTCCGCGCGCGTACAACCCCATCCATCACGCAACGTAGTCAACTCATTTACTGGCTAGCTACTACTTCATGTGCATGCTACCTATAAATATGCAACTCCTCCTTTGTCCCAATTTCCCTTCAATTATAGGGTCAGGGTCGTCTAGCTCCAGCTCCACCAAGTTGTGAGCTTTTTTTCCCCAAAACTACACTTTTCTATATATTTTTCTTTTGATGTTAATTGATTAATTCATTCCCTTCTTCTAATTAACCAAATAATTCCATCTCCAAACCCATCAAATTAAGAGAAGAAATAATATGGGTGAGTTTTATCAGTTGAAGAAGAATGTTTTGGGTGCAGCAGCAGCTGGTTCAAAGAGATCACCATCATCATCATCATCAAAGGGCTTCACTAGAAAATGTGCTTGTTTGGTGAAGGAACAACGAGCCCGGATTTACATCCTCCGCCGCTGCGCCACCATGCTCCTCTGTTGGTACATTCAAGGAGATGATTAATTAATCAGCTCTTTGTTTTAATTAATTAATTTCCACCCACAATTACCAATATATATCTACATATATCACACGTCCACACAAGTTCAAGAAACTGGATCGCTCCGGGGGTTGTTTTTTTTTTGGTCAATGGCTTCTTTTGTGGTATGTACGTAGTCGAATATATATACATATATAGTTGATTCTCTCCATGGTAAATGCCAGTTTTTTTTTTACCTAAATGGTGTAGGAAATTCCATTAGGGTTTTTCAGGCAAAGGAGAGATCAGTTGTATGTATAGATGTATATATCGGCTGCATATATATATATATTATGCAATTAGTAGTCGAAGCTTTTTTTATAGCAATCCGGGGGGGCGCCAGCCTTCTTCATCAACAGCTGATGATGCATCCATGCAGAAATCAATGAGGGGAATCCATATAAAGAGAGAAGGAGAAATTGAAGTGATCGAGGTGTGGTGAGGAGTGATCAGGAGTACTAGCTCGTGCATGATGAAGGATCCATGTAATGTAATGAATTAATCATGTTTGTATATGGTCTATTTTGTGTAATTTTCCCTCCTTAATTTGGGTGGAAGCTAATTTGGTTTACCAGAAATAAGACAGTACGTACTCATATATGGAGACATATGTAATAAATTGGAGGGATATATATATTCAGGAGTACTTTAATATTTTTTATAAAATAAATTAAAGTTGTCATGATATTTTAATATATTTATTTAATTATTTGCTACTTTATGTAGTTGCTTTTTATTCTGATGTATTAATTAAGTTGATGTAAGAAAGAAATAGGGTGATTTATCTCAAGCCAATTTGGAAAATTTAATTCTCTGCCCTGATGAACATGCATGAATTACAGGGATACTACCTCAATTACATAGATCAGATCAGCTATATATAACGTCAATTTAGAACAAATGTGATTTTTTGTCATAATAAAACATAACAAACATGATTGAATGAATGAATTATTATGGTTTTTTTTTTCCTTTTTTGAGAAAGGAAATTCATGGAATAATATAAATGAAGATGGGCATCGGCCCTCAAAGTATCCAACAAAGACATGGCAGGTTCATCACCTTCCTGAACAGTACATCGTGCAAGATAGTGAGCACCCATATTTGCTGACCTATGCACAAAGGAAAAAGAATGCGAAACAAATTAATTAATTTTCTAATTATATATAGACCATGAATAAATAAAATACATACTTAGGATCTCCTTTTTGATTAAGAGGAAACTAATTAAAGAGGGAAAGTACAATTGGGATTTTGATCCCAACAAGAGAGAGAAGAAATAATTGGGATTGATGAGTTCAGTTCAGAATACAAGATGATGGGCAAACCCACATCCTCAGCTGTCTCAATAATATTAACTTCCTCACATTACTATTACATTTACATGTATTAATTCATTCTTGCAACTGTTCTAAATATTTAGTTATTTGCTAGCTACCTACCTACTTCATGCGTGCCTTACTTACATGTTCTTATTACACCACGGAAAAAATAAAATTGAAGCAAATGTGATACATCTATTGTATGATTAATTATTTTTTCTTATTTGTATATTAATTATACATCAAGTGCATAAGTAGTTTAGATTCGATCAAACTTGACTTGAATTAGAATTCCCAACGTATCTACGAGTCTTTTCAATTCAATCGTATTTTATAATTGCGCAGTCGAAACAGTTCGTGGTTGACAAAATTATATTTCTTACAAAGCCCGTGAGACATGACGTGTGAGTATTTATATTATTTTATGTATTATTATTTTTTATTAAAAATATAAATAAATAAAAGAACTAAGATAAAAGGAATAATATCACTTCTTTTTTTTATAATTAATAAAATAAACGGACAGTATCAGAAGACGTTGACTGATATGGAGAAATGGGCCAGTCCAGTATAATAACCAGAAGAGGCCCATTAGACCAAATAATATCGGGGCTTTGGCCCAAAAAATATCAATTTTCTTGAGGACTTCCTAACCTTTGCTGCTGGTAGTGGTATGCTTTCCAATTCCAACAAAATGAGAAAAAAGTTCATGGCAACTCCCGCTCTTCCCATTTCCCTCCATGTCTTCAACTGAAAAGTATCAACCCACCCAAACCCTCATTACACACCTAAACTCTCAAATTTCTTGCCCTACTGTTCAAATTGCTCTCCGCTCTTTCTCATTTTCTTCATGAGGATGAATTTTTGGCTTAGCGCCGATGTTTTAATATCCATCTCGTACCACGTTTTTTTTTTTTATTTTACGTGCTATTGTCACTACCACCACCCCGAATGTGCAAATACCGAAGCGAATTAGGTTATGTGTTTGGCTGGAGCCATATTGCTTTTTGCAGCAATCCGAAATGCTATGTTTTTTAGTTTTTTTGGCTTGGCGCGTGATTTCATCTTAGCTATAAGGTATGTAAGAAATGGAATTCCTCATGTAATAAAACGGAAATCCTTTTGAGTTTTTCATGTTTACAGAAAGCACTAATGTCGAAAAAAGGTTTGCTTGTTTAAATTCTTTAGCATTTGTTTTTCATTGCCGTCAGAACTCCGGGTTTTATTGTCTTGATGAATGATAACTATGACCAGCTCCTGTCACTCCTTTCTTTAATGAGGTATTGGTGGAGTAGGAATCTGTAATATTGAAATCAGCTAAGTGGATCTTGTGTAGTGAATCCTTGATGTGTTATTTTTGGATTTATATTATCTCTGCGTCCCAAAGTTCCAGTCTCTGGTGAGGCCCCGGAGCTTATAGATGGAGGAAAGTGAGAATGTTGGGTTATAGTGGTTTGCAAATTTAATATTATAATTGTATGGTATTGGATGACTTTGAAGGTGATAAAAAGTTGCAAAGTTCTTCATATTGCTTTCTTTTCTCGGGATAACATAAACAAAAGAATACTGGTAACACTTTGCTATTGGGAAACCAAAAGAAGACTTAGTAACTTTGTGGTCATTATCTTTGTAAGATTTGATTCGGGGAAGCAACTTGATTTGGATTTGATTGCGAAGGGCACTTGATTAGTGAGTTGACGATTTAAGATTTAAAACCATAGTTTATCTGATCAGACTTCTGGACATCTTGCTAAAATCAATATGTACGCCTTTAGATTCCACTTGTTTGATGTGAATTGTATAAGTCTTCTGAAATATTGTTTCTCTTGTTGTGGAGCATAGTTAAGAAGATTAGAGCTTTTCTGACATGCCTCATCATGCTTTAGTCTTTTGTTTAGTAACACTAAAACTCAAAGAGTAGTCGTTATTTTTGTTTTAATACTACGATTCTAATATGCGAAATGCAGGGCACCCAGCTAATGTGTAATTATATGACCAGAA
The DNA here is from genome assembly GCA_034509725.1 of Sesamum angolense. NCBI lineage: Eukaryota > Viridiplantae > Streptophyta > Magnoliopsida > Lamiales > Pedaliaceae > Sesamum > Sesamum angolense. The sequence goes on along the minus strand of JACGWL010000009.1, from coordinate 5,861,220 downwards.
AGAATTCCAATCATCATGATTGTGCCTGTAAATTCATTTTGCAGACTGTTGAAATGGCTAAATTGATGAAGTTGTTGTTTCGCATCTAATATTAGTATTTTACAGTATCTGTATCAATTACTCAGTGAATTGTCTGTTCAATACAGTATTGTGACTCCATGCTTAATTTTCTTTTCATACAAAATTTATCTTTGTACAATGTACAATACTCATTACTTAAATCTCTGATTTTGTAGGGGAAAATTGCCTACAGAGGAGACTGATTGCAGAAGTATGTTGGCAAGACATTCATATCAACAACAAATTAAGAGTTCTGTATTTACGAGCTATACTCTCTTATGTTGTTGTCTGTCGGTTGGACCCTACGTCCTTGAGCCAATCAACTACTTCTTTTATAGTCGGCCTCTTGAAAGGATTTTGGTTGACACACATGCAGGCGACATCAAGCACTTGCAACATCTCTTCTTCAAAGCCTTTGCCTCTTAGGAGAGGATCGAAGATTTCATCTTGTTTTCCCTCACTCCTCATTTGCTGTACCCATATAACCAACTCCCTAGACATCTTTGGCTTGAACAACTCGACAGGTCTCTTGCCCGTTAATAATTCAAGCATGACAACTCCGAAACTGTAGACGTCTCCTCTTAATGTGGCTATCCATGATTGACTATATTCTGGTGGAATGTATCCAAGGGTGCCAACCAATTCGGTGGTGACATGGGTATGATAAGGAAGAATCAGTCTTGCTAACCCAAAATCTGCCACATGTGCTTCAAAGTTTTGATCAAGAAGGATGTTGCTGGACTTCAGGTCGCGGTGCACAATGTGCGGTTCACAGATTTGGTGCATGTATGCCACCCACAACTTGCCCCTTGAGCAATCCTTAGACGAATTGGCCAACTAAGTTGGGATGCTCCATCAGGCTTCTCGTGCAACCAGTAGTCAAGGCTCCCATTCTCCATGTAAGAATATATTAGCAATCTAAACCCATCATGCACACAGTAACCTTGCAGAGCAACCAGATTCTTATGTTGGGCTGTGGATAAAGCTTCCACCTCAGCCTTGAATTCTCTTTCCATCAAACCCATGTCTCCAGAGAGTTTTTTAATTGCAAGCTTGGTGCCATCCGTCAAAGTTGCTTTATATACCAGACCGAAGCCCCCACAACCAATTATGTTTGATTGGTTGAAATTGTCCGTGGCTTTCAATATGTCAGCTATTGTGAGATCCTCTGTTTTATTCTTATTGTTGGGAAACAATATGACAAGGCTTGTGTCCTTTGCAACCTCCGGAAATACTCCAGAAGAGTTGAAGGATATTGTATCCAGATCCTTTTCTTGGTCACCTTTTGATAGGTTTCTCCTCTTTGAAAACACCAAATATAGAAGCAGAGTCATACTGAAAACGCCTGAACAAATCACAAGGGTTAGTATGATGGTTTTCTTCCTATCCCCTTTTCGGGTTGCTGACTGACTGGTATTGCCTGATTGGTTGGTGCAAGAGCGCTGCAAAATTCGACCACACAGCCTTGGATTTCCTTCAAAGCTTGAAGCTGGGAACGTGTCAAACTGACCTCCTGTAGGTATTGGCCCTTCGAGATTGTTGTACGCAACACTGAACGAAGACAAAAAGTTGAGATTTTGGAGTGATGCTGGAATTTCACCAGAGAGATTGTTTCCAGAGAGGTCCAACTTTTCTAAGTTAGTGAGGTTAGATATCGAATCAGGAATGTATCCTGAGAAATCATTATTACTAAGATCCAATTGAATGATAAACTTCAACTGACCAATCTCAATTGGGATAGTACCACCAATACTGTTGCTACCGAGATATAGAGCTGGTGGCAGGTTTGCAAGTTGACTGTACTGCAGATTGGAGGCATTATTGGGCTGAACAAACACAGGCAACTCTAAGTTGCTGCGGTCAACTTGATCAGAAATCTGTTGGGATGCTAGTCGTCGCAGTTTAATAAGTTCCATGGGAAAGTATCCTGTAAGTAGGTTATGCGACAAATCTAAGTAGAAAAGATTCGGGAGAGTCCCAAACCAACCTGGAACAGGGCCTGTCATGTTATTGTAAGATAAGTCGAGAACCTCCAGCTTATTTAGCTCTGACAGCCACTGTGGAATTTGACCAGTGAACCTGCAGCCACCCAAACCCAGTACTTGGAGGTTTTGAAACATCTCAACCCCAACCAAGTCTTCATTGCCAGGCAATGCTTCATCATAGAAATTCTTTGAGAGGATTAGGGTGCTGAGGTTCTTGCACCCTGTTAGGATTCTTATTGCACTTGTCATATTGTTTAGGCTGTTATTGGAAAGAGATAGGAATGACAGAGATTGTAATGCTGCTATATCTGGCAAAATCTCTCCAGTTAGCTTGTTAGTGGCCAGGCGAATTGCTGTAAGTGTCTTGCAAGAAAAAAGGGTTGCTGGCAAGCTACCTCCGAATAAATTATCGCCCAGATCAACTGACTTGAGTTGGACAAACTTTGAGAAATCAAAAGCCGATAGCTCACCTTCAAGGTAGTTGACCCTTAAATTCAGTGCTGTGAGCCTGGTACAGTTGGTGAGTGAGGGTGGAATAGTCCCACTGAGTTGGTTGATGTGAATCAGCAACTGTTCCAATTTGGAGAGCCTCCCAATATCTTGAGGAATCGTGCCTGTCAGTTCATTAGCGTACAGCGCTAGGATTCTAAGGTTACTGAGGTTGACAATCCTTTCATCGATAGCTCCAGAGAGCTTATTGCCAGGCAAGTACAGTTCTTGCAGTGTCAACAACTCGTAAATATCCTGTGGGACCTCTCCCGAGAGATTAGTGAAACCTACTCTGAGGCTCTGCAAATTTGTACACTTACCGAAACCTTGAGCAATTGGGCCCGTAAAATCATTGTTGGACAAATCAATCCACTGGATTAACGGGGAAAAACTGCAGATAGATGTCGGGATTGACCCGCTGAAGCTGTTGTTGCTAACATCAAAGGTTTCCAAATTCAATGCAGGCTGGAGGAAGGAAGATTGAACTGGCCCATGAAAGTGGTTGTTGGACAAGTTGAATATCTGAACAGTAGCAGGCAGCTTTTCCGATGGGGCTAGCTCTCCAGATAAGCGGTTACGGCTCAAATCAATAACCTGAATTTGATTCAAGGACACAAAAAAATCATCGGGAAGGGGGCCAGAGAGCCAATTGTGGGAAAGACTAAGTTGAGAAAGACTGGTGAGATTCACAATAGAAGGAGATATGCTTCCCACAAGGCCTCTTGATGGTAGCCACAGATTGGTCACCCGGCCAGAGCCATCACATCCAACACCTTCCCAACTGCAGCAATCGTGCAAAAGGGACCAATTCAAGGGTGGCGAAGCGGAGATGCTGAGATTGAACGATGACAAAGAATCACGATGGAGCTGATTGCAGGAGGCATGACAGGTATGTACAAAGCAAGAAACAGCTACTAACACTATGATTAGGAATAAATCCAAGAAATGATAATCTTTGAAAGGTTGATGAATATTAGGATTCTGCTTAGGTAAAGAGGAAGAAGAATGGAAGGAAGTCAAGAGCATGGCTGCTCTAACTAAGGTGATGATGATGATGAGGTATAGGATTCGATTGTGGGCAGGTCAGGTCAGTTTATTACTTATCTTTTGATCATTATCAGAAGACGAAGAAGAAGAAGAACATAAGAAGAAGAAGAAGACAGTTGAAGGTGGCGAAGATACTCCAATCAAACTCATGTGTGGGTTCTCCACTTTTCTTCATCCAAATTTGTGCAGACTTTAGTCCACCCACCAAAGAGGAGGGAGGGATAGAGAGGAAGCTAGAGTGGGTGATGTTGACATGGAGCAATATTAAAAGTTGAGGTCTAAATTATCAAAAAGCGTTTACTTTTGGGACGGCTGGCTGGCTGGCTGGTGGACTTTCTTTTATATTATTTATTTATAAATATACATATACATATTGATTATTATGATTTTGAATTGAAGGAGAAAGCGTGTATTTTACGTGGGTGTGGGGAAAAGAAGAAAGAGTGAGAGAAACATTATTTCACAAGACCCAATAGCCACTCCCTTCTTTAACTTGTTTATTTATGGATAAAACTTTTGAAATTGCCACTTGCTGCTGTGCTTCTATCATACAAATACAAAATATTTATCCTAGTGGCTATGACTATTCTCTATGTTGAATAAGAAAACCTTCACGCACCTTCTTTCTTTCCATTTTGTTTTTTTTTTTTTAATGGTTACAGTTATCATGTATTTTTCAATAATGTATGTTGGTCTGATTGTTAAATTTATTTTTATTTTTAGTTATTAAATTGTCTTGAAATACATATATATATATATATATATATTGCTTGTATTTTGGCTCGAAGAGTGATGGACTTTGGAACCCGTATGTAATCGTTTTTTTTTTTTTTTTTTTTCTTTTTTACCCGACAAATACTTTGGAATAATATTATTTTCTTTTTCTGTTTTTATTATTATTATTATTGGATCTATATAAACGTGATGGGGTGTATTGAGTGAGCTGACAAATAGTGTAAGATAATGGGCAGATGCACATGTCATGTCTTGTTACAAACAACTATCCAATTAGGTCTCTTGAATTGTATTTGTAGGGGTGTGTGTGTGTGTGTGCACGTACAATAATAATATGACATTTATTTGGTTCGTTGACTCACCAAAGAAATTTATTTTACTAAATCAGAGAAAGAGACATATTTGCAGGGTTACTCTTGAAAGAACCTGGAAAATAACACCTTTTAAGTACCATTTGTATTTTTAGAATTATTGACTTGTCTTAAATGAATACAAACAAGGTTTTGTGTAATATTAGTCAAGTAGGTGTTTTCTCAATTGTAAAAACTGATGCTAACCGCTAGTTGTTTGCGTAGGCTATAATTTGTGTAGGAAAAGTCTTGATCAAATATTATATTATATATATATATATAATATTAATATATATATGTGTGTGGTGTGTGTGTGTGTGTGTGTGTGTGTGTGTGTGTGTGGGTGTCATTTTCCAGGTAAAATCCCTTGGTCATCACCACCTCCTTCTGTATGTCAACTAATATGGACATAGTAATCAATTATCAAATGTTCCAATTGAGTCAAATAATATTTTCTAGTAGGTTGGAAATGATTAGGCATGTGGGTTGTAGATGTCTCCTACATTAGTATTTATCAAAACCAACTTGGGTTTTTAAACCCAATGCTACAGCCCACAGTCAAATTTGGTTAAGACATTTTCCTGACTTTGAATTTATGTAATGAAAATGAAAATGAAAATTCCAAAGAGAAGAAGAAAGAAGGTGTTATTACAAACATAGATGAGGATGGTTGTTAAGATATCTATGCCATCTTCAAATTATAAAGAAAAAATGAAGGGATGGGATATATGACGTATGATGCGTGTAAGAAACTATTTGCAGAAATGGGTTGTTGATATTTATGATGATTGTACGTAAAAATTAATAAAAATGATCATTATTGAAAGACATGAACCCAAAAAGACAATGATCAGAACCCACTTTACATGTTGCTTGGCTCTTGAGACCATGGCCATGACCATCATCATCATCTTCAACAATAAGTTTCATCACCCCTTCACTATAAAATAAAATAAAATAAAATAAAATCATCAATTTTCATTTCACCACTCATTACCAAGCAATTGTCGGCCAATTGCAAATATTTGTCCAACTCCATCCATCCATTCAATTATCATTCCTCTTCCATTTTTCAACTCCACCCAACATTACAACAATACACATCTCTCTCTGTACATACAGAGATCAACATCAGCCACACAAATTCATAATCTTTTTCCCATTTCTACACACACATGTCCTCATTCTTGATATTCCAATTATAGCCCATTTCTAAACAACTGTTTTTGTGCCTCGAGTTTAAGATTTGGGTTTCGACCAATCAATTCATACTTGGTACAAATACACCACCATGTTTCATAATTATATGTTACCGTTGATTTATTGCCTCCACAAAGGTTTCAGTAGGTCTGTCAATAGCGTTGAGAGGTCATTTTTTAAGGTCAATTGATAGGTACATCATATTAATCTGCACTTCTGATGTAGCAAAAACTTGTTAGTTTAATGAATTGAGGATAATATTCATTACAACATCACATGACAGTGATCAAGATCAAGACATGAGGCAATGCGAACGTTGAAATTTCCTGCATTATCCGGCTTCACCAAATACATGCTTAAGCAGAAGAATTTACTCAAGCAAATAGGATGTGGGCAGAGAAAGAGGGAGCATTTCATAACAAGACACGATGAGAAATTGACAGGAAGGGATTCAAAAACATGCTTTCTCTGCTTTCAGCCTACCTCTGAACCAACATGGGACTCTACAGTTTCATTTGTATCCTACAAAGGACCAAAAATTAGCTTTCAACATTGATTTTCAATAGAGTACATCAGAAAAATACAACAGCAAACGAGTATACTAGAAGTAGGAAAGTACTGGCTGTGGAAGTTTTAAGGGCTGCAAGACCGCTCTTACACTAGCTAACATCATGCTCCACCCTCCATGTTAGCCAGCCACCAGCAGCATTCCAAGCCCAACGAACAAAAAATATAGATAATAGATGTTAGGTGTTTGTTCATGCTGGAATTATAGTCCTGCTTAGGCATGACAAGCCTCGTATGTTCGTGCATTCAATCATCATCTGCATATGCACAATGGATGAAAAGCATTTAGCTGGGAGAAGTTTGGAAAACTTAACACATAACTGATGTGGCCTGAAGAGCAATGAACTTCAAGGAGGGTATAAAGAAAGAGTGTTTACCATTTCTGTTAAAACAATCGGAAACCACGGTTACATATTAGAAAAGTCAACCAGAACTTACCATTTGATGGATCAATGTGCACAAAGAAACACTAGCGACAATGAGGTAGCATAGGATCAGCATCAGGCCTTTAAAATAGTTTGATTGACCTTCCTGTATCAACAAAAAGCAACAGTAAAATGGCTAAAATCAGACAGTAAGCTCTCTTTATTGGAAAAGGAGAAAGTTTTAAAGGCCAGGGATATGATGTGAGTTTTATTAATGCAAACAGAATCTTGGAATGTGACAATAACACAGTAATTCTCTGAAACATGACTCCAGTGTTGGGAGTTCAGAGAATATAAGATCAAGCTGGGAGAAGTTTAAACTGTGGCACCACATGCTAAATAAGTGGCATCTCACAAAGTCAAAAAAAGAAAAGCTTCTTAATACCGCAGCACTCAAATGAAAAGTCAAACAAACACCACATAATGATACTTTTCAATCGAAGGATGGTATAGGAACAAACCTGAAGCATAAATGCAACCACTAACACTGTGATAAATAGCGTAGCAGTCTCAAAGAGTTGAAAATTCAAATCCATAGGCTTCCCATGAACCAGCCAACAATTACACAAAATGGAATCTGCATTCATCAGAAGCACAAGTATCATAAGCTTCCAGATAGAGTCACATAACCCCTAAATGCAAAGTTCTCAGAGCCTCAAGCTCAATTTCCCTACCGATATAACCAAGTCACATCTCAAACAAGAAAAGCATATAGAAAGAAAAGTTTTTATATATCCTACTCCTCGATTGAAACATAATTTCAGCAATAGCATCATAAACCTTTTACAAGATAAAGGGCGGTGACGATGACTTACCACAAACATTGATATCTGAGTAGATGATCCAATTGCAACTCCAAGAGTAATATCCTGAAATGGAATAGCATTTAAACAAAACCAAACTGTGAAAGAAATGGCCAAATGATAGCTGCTAAAATACAATACTCACAAGCTTGTCCTTCATTGCAAACATGATAGCACTAGCATGTTCTGCAGCGTTCCCCACGATGGGAAGCAAAATAACACTTATAAAAGCAACCGGCATGTTCATGGAATCAGATGCTCCCTGCAAAAATGGCAATGTTATAGTCCCAGACTTACAACTAGGATTCCCGATTTTATGGTGACTTTATGAACGCTGCAGTTGACCTTGTGGAGTCAGTATAGAAATGTGAAGTTCCATTCAGATATTTACTCTATCTTGGGTAGAAACAAACAAAAACAGAATTTTTTCTCAAAAATTTAAATACAGAATAGTTAAAGGTGCTCAATTTATAGGTAAAGACTGGTCAATGATATCATATGAAAAGAATTTGCTATCCATCAATATTTATCAATACATAATTCTAAATTAGAATGGAAGGATTTGAAATCAAATTTAAAATTAGCCAAACAAGCCCAAAGGATTGTTTTTAGGGAATTGAAATCCATAATTTCAAATCTATCAATCCAAAAACGTAAAAGAAAATAACTCTTTAGTGGCCCCAGTGCAACATTTCTAATAATATTTGCTTCTATTGTCTGTCTTCTTTCTTATTCACTGAGGCTACATTGTGAATACCTGTATTGCATCAACAAGATATCCGGATAAAATAGATATCCACAAAGTCAAAACAGCAAGCCACGTCATTGCTTCCCAATGGGTAATCTCTGGACCTCATCGTCATCAGAATCTTCATCATTGTTCGCTTCCGCCTGTAGCAAATCCCAGGAAAAAAATATATATATATTAGGTAAATAAAAGCATACCTGCAAGGTTATCTAGTCCTCTAGAATGTGCATGTGTTATCGCATAGCACATATGTCCTATACCATAATAGATATTAATGTCTGCATAGCACATTAATGTCCGCATTTATGTTATCCGCATAGCAAATCGCAGGAAAAAAAATAAATTAGGTAACTGAAAGCAGACCTGCAAGGTTATCTAGTCCTCTACAACGTGCATGTGTTATCCGCATAGCACACTATGGTATAGGACATTAATGTGCTATACCACAATAGATATGCATGTAACTGTTCAATGTTGTTCAATTTACAATACTATATGCAAATTATAACAAAATTACATACCTCATCAAGAGAACTATAAAGATTACTTTGACTCTTGAGCTGAAAGAACAGATAGCCAGCATAAGCAATGAGCATTATGCAGCTACTAACTCGTGAAAGAGCAATCTCCGACTTGCCCTTATGCACTTCTGTATGAGTAAAGTGTAGCACAGCAGGAAACAAGATGCCCATAACGGCCATTAACAACAATCCTGAATTCACGATTGCAGTGGCCTGAAACATAGATAAAATGTAAGTTTTTCTTTACTCCTGCCAGGGGCATTAGTTACCAAATCTTGAAACAAGATAGAAGTTCATTGAGTCATTTGATATGATCCACCACCTTATTGAAAACCTGGACTTTGTGATGATGAACGATCCCACCGCAGAAGAAGGCACACCCAAGCACCAAAAGCATATTTGACAAGATGGAACCAAGTAATGATTGCTTAACAACCCTAATCATACCATTCTTCAAAGCATACATCGAAATTATCATCTCAGTAGCATTACCGAATGTAGCATTCAGAAGGCCACCAACTGAAGATTAAACAAGAAAAGATACCTCAATAATCAAAGAGAAGAAAAAATGTCTGCATATATTGAACAGGCAATAATTGTGAAACAGAAGTCAGATTATTATCACCATGTGAGGGCAGGAAGTGGGGGAAATATCACACTAGAAATCATTCCAAGCAAGGTCAAGCAGAACATTACAAAATATTCAAAATTTGCTTACAACAAAGTACACCACACAATTTAGCTTCTATTACATATATAAGCTGTTTCCACTACGACAAAACCATGCAGATCAGCCGAGTTCATGAATTCTTCTTCAATTACCACGATTACCAGCCACTATCCAGAATTGACTCTGTATTGGAATATTTGTACATCATTTTTTAAGCGTTTTAGATATTGGCCTGACCTGTCTTAACTTGACGGCCAATGTGCATTTGTAAAACTAAGAGCTCCTACATAAAAGACACCAGTGGACTAGATGCCACTCTGATAACTCAATTTTCTTATCAAACTCACAGAAAATAAAATCATTGAGGTGGAATACTGAAGTATACAGCCTGTATTCATCTCCAGGAAAAGAATCAGAGCTAGTCTTATGCAAAAAGTTTAAACTGAATCAATATCAACTCATTCATATAGGAAGATCTTGATTCTGCCATTGATACTTTTCTTCAGAATGCACATTGTCACTCAGAGAAGCTCTCTCTTGCAGTAGGGACAGGGTGAAGTCTTTGTTTTCATTGTCCATAAAGAATTATAAATATTTATAATAAATCTTCCAGAAATGGCCGTTAAATTAACATGAAACCTTTCACATGACAGACCTCCAAGCCTAAATGTAAAATCACATCCCTGAATGCTTCCGGACAAAATAAGCTCAGCTGCCAAAGAAAAATGGAACTGCAAGCTTCTATTGTATAACAGTATCTGCAAAAATTGCTCTATCCCAAATTATCTATGGCATATACATCCCCTTCAACAAGCTCTGGAAATCCTTTCATAAAATTTTATTAAGCCTTTCCACCAAAACCAAGACTTATGATGATCTAATAATTCTGCTTCAGAACTTCCATTTTGAAAATAGGACGTGGCAAACAGACACTAGGTGCTGGTGCCAGAATTAAATCAGCAGCAACTATGCTTCGTCTATGGAGAAAGGTAGATAAATAATCTTCCCACCAGGATATGTCTCCATGGTAATATGGGTTCTCAATGCTTCTCAATTTTCAGACTTCCTTTTTTATTTTTTCCCTGAGGAGCAACGTCCAAGGTCATTTCCATGTCAGAGTCCAACGGCTATAATTCAATTAATCCACAAGTACTGACAAAAAGCTGAAAAGCAGATACCATATAACACCTTTAAGCATAATTACTTTCAATAAACAAACAATTGGGAGAAACTAGCCGAATACAATCAAGTCTGCAGATGAATAGACCATAAGTATCGATATATACAACTGCGAGGCAATTCATTGGGAGAACAACCTCAAACTACATGAAAAGTACAGTTTGGTTTATGGTATATCCAGGACGATTTGTTAAATATGTGGCAGAAGCACTTCTGATAAATCTTGAGATAATGAAAATCAATCAGTGAGTTAAAGTGAAAAAGGAAATAGTACATAAACAATACCTGTGGGCCCCGTGAAACAAGCCAGTTGCCTACAATAAATTGCATGGTGAAGGACATTAGTTTTCTTCCACGTAAGAAAAGTGCAATTTAGCAGAGCTTAGTCAAGTTCCATTTTGGGGCGGATACTTACTCAGTCGCATAACCCAAACGCTCTGCCAGAGGAGTAATGCCAAGTAAGCTGAAGAAGAACACCCATCCCTGGAATGTGTTATAGTTAAAATCACAGGAAAACATAGATGCAGAGCTAAATATCACGTCAACGGATATTCAGAAATATATCCCTTTTACAAGGTTTTGATTTTCTTACATGCTTTTTTGTAAGATAGTGTAACATGATCGCCAGGGGCCCAAACGGCAGCAAGACATTGATCTTCGCTTTGATCAAGACAATGTATATACTTCTCAGAATGCTGACCCGATTCACCTTTCTTAATACCCAAGAAGCAGAAAATTTTGGATGAGACAAGATATGAGATGTTTCAAAACTCAATGATTGCATTTTATTTGACGTTTGAGACCCACTAAATGGGATTTCCTCATCAGATTCAAGGTCCACCTTTTCTTCTATAGATCCCATATCCGTAAACCAGGAAAAATCTCCCTGAGAACAAAAACCATAACAGCATACATTAATAAACTATCACCTACGGGTGAAGTAAATCCAAAAACGAAGGTTAGAACACAAGTTACATACCTCAATGTATTCACATGTAAAGCTAGAGCACAAAGTTCTAGAGCATCCCTGCACCAAAATGTAACTTTCATTACAAAATAAGCCAATAACGACTCAACTTTCATGCCAATTTCATGAATTTTAAAGACCTAAAACCATTTGAACAAACTAGGATGCATAAAAATAATCAGAGTAATTAATTGCACTAACTAACGCCCAGCTTTTGAAATGCTTCAGTCAGACAGGGACCCAATACACCCCAACTTGGCATTCCGGCAATACATTAAACTAAATCAAGAATTGCCGGCAGTGAAATATGTGAATAACTTTGCACTTCCTACATCAAGTCCGACCTGGTAAACAAAGAATAACAAGAAAACAGCCCAGATCAAGCATGAAAACTAAGCATGACTTAAGAAGATAATTAACGGCAAAAGAGGCAACAAAACCAGGCACACTCACGCAAACCCAGATCAAGATCCTTCACTGATAATCACTTGAAAGACAAAGAGAAAAACAAAAAAAGGAAGCAGATTATAACAAAGTCCAAGCTTTCACCTTTAGTCAGTAAATGAGAGTCCTCCTTTTTAACTGATGCACAAGATTTGAAACCCACAAAGTGTTTCAGGTGAATCAAATTATCCCAATATTTTCTTGAATTACAAACCTGTAATTTCTTTTTGTTAAATCTGAATATACGAAAAAAATACACCGATGAAAGGGAGAATCAAAAGGCAAAACCCCAAGAAGAAACCAAAAAAAAAAAAAAAAAGGAATTACGTCAGATATTTTTTTCTTGTGTTGAAGAAAAGATAAGAGTGTGGGGGATGTGTCTTTTAAGGGGCCGGCGTATGGACATAGGAAGTTTCCAAGAAATAGCGCCTAATGTGCCATTTTCAATTTGATTTGGATTTCGATCTACTTCTAATATTCTTTTAACATTTTGTTATTACTAACTATACTTTCATGTTTCTTCATAATTCAAATAAAATAAATTGCTCCCAAAGTATATGAATAAATTTAGGATAATTACACTCCCCTATTCTAATATTTGATATAATTACACATAAATTTATTGTAGTTTAAAAAATTATATCTAGCACTCTTGAAATTTGCTTTTATTTAACAAATAAATCGCTTCATTCGTTAAAAATTTCTGAATTTATTTGTATCAATAATTTCGATGAAATTTAGCTAAATGATGGATTTATTTGTTTGACAAACAAAATTAAAAAGTGTTGATGTAATTTTTTAAACTACAAGAGATCTATGTGGAATTTATACCAAATCTCAGCAGATGAAAGTGTAATCATCCAAAAAAAATTGATATTATGTGAGCTGAAAATTATGGTAATAGAATGTCACTGCCTTCTACACTTACAAATAACGATTAGTGATTGAACCACAACAAATTTTAAATATGATAATTACACTCATAATTATGTAATTAAATGTATTTTTTTTTCAAAAGTGACTCAAAGTGATTTTAACACCATTACACATTTTTTTCTATTATGTTGATAATAACTTAAATTAATTTTCTTTTATTTTTTTTTTTATTTTCAAGTATAATATATAAGTTTATATATTTTATTATTATTTACAATATACTTGAAAATATAAAATAGTATTTGTTGTACATAGATAGAAACATCGTGGCCGGATATCTAGTTATTAATAATGCATAAAGTTGAAAAATATTGAGGAAATGGAAAGAAGTGGGCACTTGGAGAATACCATAAATAGGAATTGCCAACAATTCCACCACCATCAATAATTGGCTAATTATTATGCATTTTATTATATATATTTATTATTATTGCAGAAATCAGATTAGATCTCAATCTCATTATTATTTGGTCTAAGCTGTGACCAAGAAATGTATTGGGCCGGCTAGTAACAGGCCCAATTCAAAACCCACCGAGAAGTTCAGCTTTTAAGATAAATGAGCAGTGCACGAGAGGCAGAGGATAATCCCAAACTCAGATATTTTCCATTGAAAGCACGAGATCTGACCTAAGTAGTAGTGGGTAGTATGCGATGATTTCATGAAATAGGTAAAGGATGAATCGTGCATGACCAATGCAAAAAACGTCTATAGTTGAGATGGTTTTAACAAAGAGAGGTGATGGATTATGGTTGTCGATGAGCTTGATTTGATGATCAAATCAATGATTGGCATTAGACTGGAAGTAGTTGTGGGGTGTGGGAATAGAGAGGATTGAAGAGTATCTGATACTGTCTTTAAACATGCCTTCTTGGCAAATTTTGCACCTTTGATAAAGAGAACTTCGGCAGACAGAATACCATTATCAGTGTTTTTTTTTTTTTTTTAAAAGAACGTTCTCTTTTTCCTGGGTCATTTGTGGTAAGAAAATATCAGCGCAGAAAACTTTCAAGAGATTTGACACTCTAAATAATCAAGATTATTTATGTATTATTGAATTAATATGAAATTGCATAATCCCCAACCTCACCCCACCAAGAAAAAGAAAATTGGGTTTGGTGGTGGGTGGAAGATGATAAAGGGGGTGGGGGTGGGATGGTGAGTGCATAAGCTGACAAAGTAGGCAGATGCAAGATGTAGGAGCAAGAAGCAGCATGAAGTTGTTACTTTATAAGACCGTTTCTACTTTTCCACTCGTTTTGATATTTGACCCAAAAACTGGTGTGATGCAAATATGTTTCCCTCCAGTCAAGTTAGGGGGACTACAGATTTGGAAACTATTACAATCATCTTCCACACTCCTTTCTTGCTCCAAAAACTTAACAAGACTTGTCTATTGGTGTTGACTCGGGTCGGGGTCAGGGACCGGTACTCCTTTGAATTGGCCAAACCCAAAACACACGCACAGCCGTCAAAAATTATTACAGCCCGCAAGAGATAAATATTAGGTTTACTACATATATGTTACCTTTCGGTGCTATGTAACATCGTTCCGATAATGAACATTGTCAAGGAGTTCACACGTTCAAATGTTTTGATAGAACAAAAAGTTTTTCAATAATAGCACTGTGTCAAAACTGTATCAAGAGAGGAGATGGAAATTCTTTTTAGCCCATGGGAAAATCAACTAAAACAAAAGATTTACCAAATCAAACTGGAATAGGGTGAAAACTCCATTCATCCAAATCTCATAAAGGGGTCAGAATTATGCATCTAAAAAGCAAAAATGACATATCTCAAATGCCCCAATAGATCACACAACACAGTACTTGAATAGGCAAGAATAGTTCAAGAAAAAGAAATTAGTTGTCCCATGAAATGGATCATACAACATGGTACTTTAATCGACAGGAATAGTTCAAGAAAAAGAAATTAGCTGTCCCATAGCTCAGACAACAGGTTACCATTTCACAGTGTTTTCATGGCACATCAATAAACAGCTTTGAACTGATGTGGAATATATTCCAATTTCAAAGAACCAAATTCTATCCTAACCTAGAAACATCTGCCAAAAATGAGATAACCCAGCCTCTATAACAACATAATCAATAATAGTAATGCCAACTTATACTATACATATAAAATGTATGACATATGTCCCAGATAAAGTAACTTGGAAAAAGCATACATGGACAGCCACTGATCACATTGAGAAAGAGAAAAGAAAAGCAACCATATATATGATCACATGTCTGCGTAGGAAACATGTATTTTGGTTTCTGCTTCATTGTTGGAATGTCCTTCTATAAAAGCAAGAAGGTGAAAAAAAAAAAGTTTTCCTCCAAACTAGCTTACAGGATCTTCTAAAAGAACCAACCAAATCTTACTCAACCAAGACACTGGGCAAGCTCATCATAAGGCTATCCAACTTTTTATCATTAAAGTAAGCAACTTAGCAACTAGGGGTAGACTGTTTAATTTACCATCTAGCATATATAGCAAAACAACACGGAACATATGAACCCAACATCCAAATATTCAATTAGTACCAAAAAGATAAGGATTCCAAGAGAGGAAAAAGAATATGTGCAACCAAGCTTCTCCCTTTTGCATAGTATCTATCTATCCACAAAGATAGTAGTGAGTTGAATGTATTGTAATCCGACCTGTCATTTACTGATAAGCTCTCAAATTTATAGAGAATTAATATCAAGACAACCAAAAATCATTTAACCGAGGATTAGTTTCTTTTCCAAATAAGCAAAATCCGCAACAACAAAACTTGGAAATGATTCCAGAAAATAGAATTCATTCATTTTCGCCCGTTATACATTATCATAAAAATTCAAGATTGATTTGTCATGAAACCCAGACTAGCCTTATAAACTCTCCACCATTTCCCCCCATCTAATTCCTTTCCCAATTCCTTTCTCCTAAACATCCATCCAGTCCACAACCACCATGTAGCAATGGCACACAAGTTGCACAATTCAACCCCATTAAAATTTAACAAGTAACAGAAGATTACAAAAAAGCCAAAGAGATCCCAAGACTAAGTAACAATCAAGCTGACGAAAAATGTGGACGAGGAGGAGGTAATAACTGATGAGACTGATGCACCTGATTGCCCCCGCTCCCATTACTCCCCGGCGAAGCATACTGCAAAATGAAAGGATGCTTCAACAGCTGCCCTGCGGTCCACCGCTTCGCCGGATCTCTCTGAAGACAACAAGCAATAAAATCCCTGAACTCCCTGCTGGCAGAAGCGGGCGCCTCCGGCGGCTGAGACATACAGATTGCGCACATGAGACTAGCCCAATCTCCTTGCCTTCCAACAGAAAATGGAAACTTGCCCAAGTAGAATTCAAGAATGCTGACTCCTAAACTCCAAATATCGCCCGCATATCCATCATACTGCCCATGATTTAGATCCGTATTAATTCTTTCGGGGCTCATATAAGCTATAGTGCCTACAGATGAATTACAAGGGTCCATGGTTTGAGCCAGAACACGGGACACCCCAAAATCAGCTATCTTTACGATTCTTCGGGAATTAATCAGTAAATTGGAGGGCTTGATGTCGCGATGAACGATTTTGCGCTTGTGGAGATAGTACAATCCGCAGAGAACCTGGCGGGCGAGATCAGAAAGAGAAGGCTCATGGGGGATGTGTGTACCCTCAAGGGATCCCTTGTCCATGTACTCGAGGAGGACTTGAATTTCCCCATTGTGATCGAAGAGATTGTGGCATTTGACGATGTTAGGGTTGTCGACATCGCGAAGGATCTGGATTTCGCGGCACATCTGAATGCGGATGGCATCGTCGTGGTTGCCATAGATCACTTTGAGGGCGTAGAGTTTGCCGGTGGGTCGGTGAAGGACTTTGTAGACGGTGCCGCCGGCTCCGCTACCGATGCGACTGACGCGGTCGAGCTCGGCGTATTCAAGGGGCTGGGAAGAGGAGGCGGAGGAGGGAGCGGAGGAGGGGGCAGGGGTAGAGGGACGGCGAGGGAAGGGTCGCGATGCGGGAGAGGGAGGGTTAGGTCGGGGCGTCGGCGACGGTTGGCACGATTAGCAGCATCGGCGGGCGGCGGTTGGAGGGGCCTCATGGTAGACAGATATCAGGGAACGAATGGGGGGTTGGGGGATGGATTGATTGTAAAAACAAAAAAGAAAAAGAAGAAATGAGGGAATTATAGCAGAATGGAAGCGAGGATAGAGGGAGGGATTGGGATTGGAAGAATGAGGTCCATCAACAGCAACAACATGGACATGGAAATCAAATCGGGGGAAGGAGAGGAGAAGGTGAAGCCGTGAAGCTGATTGATTGATTGATTGATTGATGTATGTAAAGAGGGAGAGAGAGAGAGAGAGAGAAATGAGAAACAAGAAGAGAGAATTTCAGATCAAATATAAAAGCAAAGGAAAGAGAGAGAGAGTTGGAAATTGGAATTTGTATGGGGGTTGGGGAAGGGGTGATTTTCTGATTTCTCAAGGGGAAATCACAAATGTGAGGAGTGAAGGGGTATAGTGAGGGGTAAAACAGACATACACACCTACACCTACACCATCTTATAATCTCATTTCCCCCCCTCCATTTTTTCTCTTTTTCTATTTCTGGTCCATGTTCTTTTCACTACTAATTTCTTTTTTGTTTTTCTCTTTTTTCAATTTTTATATTTATAAATTGGTGCTATCATATATCTTATATTTTCACTAAAATTGATATATTTGCTATGAAATTTTAGGTTTTGCATGGCCCACGTATAATTAAAAGAAAAAAATTGCATGTCGTGTCCATTCTATAAATTTTATGTATTTAAGATGGTAAAATACTGCATGTTTTTATATTATATCAACACGTGTTACATATCTTATGAGTATAATTAGTAAGTCAATACTTAAACATTTATATCATACGAACACGTGGTTGTAAATAATTATTCGGACATTATTTAGATAAGTGTAATGAAATTTAAGTTTATACTAACACGTGTGTATTGATCGAGATAAGTTAAGAAAAATTAATAAAGATGCTTATTCTTAAGTCGAGCTTTTAGATCAGCAAGTATGCTAAAAATTCTCAAATAAATTAAAAAACAAACACTAAACTTTATTATTTTATATATTTATTGTGGATTACACAAAATTCATTTTAATTGTTACAAATTTGAAAAATGTTAAAAACTTGATTTTTATTTAATGGAAATATGATTTTATTCTTTATAAAGGCAATGTGAATATATTAATATTTTTGTAAATTACAAGATATTGAGATATTAATATTGGGGGGAGTGGCAATAGTAAAAAGAAAGAGAGGGGGAATTGTAATTATTGGATTTGGTTAGGCGGAAGGGATGGGATGCTAAAAAAAGCTGGGAATCGGAGTGTTAAAAGAAAGAGGAAGAGGATGAGTCTCGAGGGAGGAGCGTGTGAACACGGACCAATGGGAACGCCACTGACAAGTGTGTCTGACACGATACTCCCACTTTGTGTGTGACATGGTTAAATAAGGCGCGCGTTAGGTTAAATGAAAACATTGGGTATCTCGTGGAGACAAAATGCTGCTTGTGTTCCGGGACCCCACACTGCCTGGTGTTTTTTTTTTCCCTCTACAACTCTCCACACCCTTGTTTATGCTGTGCCCATTTATTTTTAATATATTATTATTATTAATTTTATCTAAATTATTTTATATATTTGGGAAGTGGGTAATTATTTTTTTCCTTTATTGAGAGTGGGAAGTTGGTAATATGGTAGATGAATAATGAGAAATCTGATTAATAATAATAATAGAGAAAAAGAAAAAGAAAAAGAAAGAAATCTCATAATGAAATGTTTGTGTGTGAATATTTGGCAGTAAATTGAAGAAATCATTTGGTTGGGGCCCACCCCCAGGCCTCCCAATATCATCATCATTACTAACTCTAAAACTTTATCATATATCTCCATAACCATTAAATCATTATTTTTACTTCACATAATCTACACTATAATGAAATATTTTTTCTTCATATCTTTATTATTATTTAGTGCCCCCATCATTTTCAATCTTTGCTCTCTATACTCTGATCAAAATTTGTGTATATAAATTAAAAATTAAAAGTGAAGTAATTGACGGACTTGGGTTAAAAGTGTAAGCGATTAAAAGATGATTTGAATTTTTTAAAATAAATAAAGAAGAACTATTGGTATAAATATTGAGTGTATAATTATTAGTTTTTTTTTTAAATTTAATATTACGATGTCATAACTCTGTCTATCTTTTTCATATATTAGTAGGAATGATATTTAAAGAAAAAGAGTAGGTTGGGAGCAGCCAGATAATACCTCTTCTACTACTTATCAGTCCCTTAATTAATTTTGACATGGAAAATTGACACAAATTATACGCATAAATATATAGCTATGAATATGATGCCATCACTCTCCCCAACTTACCAATTTTTCATTCCTAAACTCTACATTATAAACTTTTAACCCTTCAAACTTCAAAGTCAAAGCTAATATTCCTACATTCCAATGTTGATAAATTTACAATCAATACAGTATTAGGAATGTTAGTTTTTTTTTTTTTTTTTAAACAAACAAATTATCAATTACATCCCATGTGATTTAAAAAATATTTAATAAAACCCATGAGACTAGGCTGATCAAGGGGTTGCGTGAATTATTTTTCATAACATAAGGATGATTTTTTATATTTAAATTTTTATAAGGGATTTTTTGATATCTTTTTCATATCACAAAAGGTCAAAATGAATGTAACTCAGTGTCCTTCTCTCTCTCTCTCTCTCTATATATATATATATATATATATAGTATGAACTACTAATGATTGGGACTGATGATTTATGTCATGAATTTTAGACTTTGATTAATTTTTTTATCCGCATATCAAGTATATTATTTTTACAAATATTGCGTTGATCAAATAACCTTTAAGTAATAATTATAATTTTACTATATATATATATATATGTATTAGAATAATCAATAGTTGTTATATAGCAAAAGTGTAGAAAATAATAAATTTACAACTTTTTTATAAAAGAAAAAGAAAAAGAAAGTGTGGAGCAAAGCAAAGAATGATGTTAAGGTGAGGAGAACAATTCCTCAACTTGAACATTTTGTTACATATAAATTATTATAATTAAGAAAGAAAAAAGTTTTCAACCCATCAAAGACTCTAGGAATTCAATCTTCAATCTTAAATTTCAAAATTAAAAAATAAAAATACAAAGACGAATTTCAAAGTCTAAATATTTAATACGCCCATCATACATACACATATAGTGTAAGTGTCCATTCTGAAAAAGACAGGCAACTACACAACAACATGGTTTCAACATAAAAAAATAAGATTATGAGTTTGTTGGTGAAAATCATGGATTCACTCCAAACCCAAGTAATATCTTTTCAAAGTTTTCATTTGTGAGAAATGAAAGACTGCTTGGTTTGGTCTTAATAAAAACAAAGTTTGCAGTCCAGAATGGTAATCATTTGCACGTAACCTCTTTATTTATATTGAGGATAATACCTTCAATTTCAAATCACATGCTTCTCTTCTTCTTACTTGCTTTTTCTTCACTTTGAATTTTTACATATATGGTTTCACTTTCATCTCCAGTCAACACCACGAGTTATAATACATACATTCATCATAACGCCTTCATTTGGTCAATACCACGACTCACGACATGTCTTCAAAACTAACACAATCTCAATCGTCTTAACGCGTTCGTATGGAAATGGTTAAGGAAAAGTGAGTAGACAATTTTCATCTTCATGTGTCAACGCACACTAACCCAAACTCTTCTCAGTAATGGGTAGGAATTTTCCCTTTCTATTTATGACTTCTATTTTTCAATTTCACTTTTCTCCTTTTTATACTTTACAACTGGATTTTCAAACCCCCTTCATTCCACATATATATAATTTATTCATTTTGAATCAAATTAAAACTATACACCCGTTGACTTTCTACATTACAAGAAAATTTGCACAAAAAAAGAAAAAATAATCAATTAGCCAAACAAAAGTCAACATTAAGTTACGGCATAAGTTTCTGATCATGCCTGAATGAGTGTAGAAGCAGAAAACAAGGAGGTCTGCTAATCAAGAGCCAAATAGACAATCAAGTATTAAACAAAATTAAGTGATACATTCGTTGGTTTATACTAAATAAAAAAGTCGTATCCTGCGGCTAATGACAAATTAGCGGACACGTCCTGTCCTAAACGGACGAATAAGGAACAGATATGTGAACCAAAAGTTTGGGGCAGGCTTGAGGAAAAGACAACATGGCGTCAGTTGATCTAACAGCGTTTAACTAAACAATCTTGATTATACCCAAGACCTTAAACAACAAATTTTTCCGTAGAAAAGACAAGACGATATCTGAACAAGATCTTCACAGAATACATGAAGAGCAGACGACTATTATAAATAAACAAATGTAGGACACTTATTGTACATTGTTTTCACACGGTGACACAACCAACAGAAGATTTGTGCTTTCGTGAGCATATGCAAGCGTAACATCATCTTTACTTGACCCTAGAGGATTAATTTAAAGTGTGTCGACCCCAGCTATTGACAAAGTCAATGATTATGTACTACTGGGCCTTGTTCGTGCATATATATATATATATATATGATCCACAAGTATAGGATTTACACTATCAGTGATACTGAAAACATCAAAATTTGAGCAGTGAGATTGTTGTTTCTCAATGCTCTACCGTGTTTCATAGCTTCAAGTACCTAGATACGGTCCAGGGGTGGATGTAGGAGGGCCGTACGAGTATCTCCACTCCCCGCATGCCGTGCATCTATCCATTTCAATGTTGTTGTCTAGGGTGCAAAATTTGCAAGACCAGACTCTTAACTGCTGCTCTCCTGTGCCTTTATTTTTTGGTGTTCCACAGGCTTCACATGTAAGAGCTAGTTGCTGCAATCAATGAAGTAAATATGTAATCGAATACCAAAAAAAATATGGCACCATCACAAGGTATCATAGGGGGACTGAAGGCTATCTAATATATAAACTGATCATATAAGTACAAAGAGATATTGGCGACCTTGAAGGATGGCTGATCACTAGGAGTTTCATAAGCATTAGAAATAAAGAAAAGAATTTATGTGGAGGGGATCTCTCACATCAATCTATAAGCATTTGCGCTATAGGCAGATATGAAATCCGTATATATGAAGTAGGATGCATGATTTAGGTTAGAGATGAAACCTTGAGGAAAATAAAAGAAAATAAAAGCCATTTCACAATTAAAGGAGAAGCATATGAAAACAAATATTTATATGTAGGAAGATTCTGTTGATTTACAATAAAGATGAAAAGTTGAGCAAAAACAGAAACTTATAACAAGGAAATGAGAAACAGAAAGTAAACTTTACCCGATTTAACAACGTGCAGGTGTTGCACTGCCACAGAGCATCATCTTCCCTTCCCTGGACAGATATAGAATCAACCACTGAATTCTGAGTAAATCTGTCAGCCAGTGTAACATGAACTCCCAAATTTTCTGAAGATCCTCCACTCTCTGCTGATTTGGATCCACACCATAAATCATCATGTAGTCTCCTTTCTGCAGCCATGGCTGCTGCTTGGACTGGTGTTAGTACAGCTTTAATGCCAGTATCACCACCAAGACGTTTGGGCCCATGGGGTAACAGAGTTTCACGCCGCGCTCTATTTTCAGCAGCAGCCAGAGCTTTCTGGCGTAGCGAAGGCAAAGGAGGTTGACGAGAATAGCCACCCAATCTTCTCCCAGGGAGATCAAATCCTTGCCTGCTTCCAGTAATGCCTTTGGCCATGAGTTCTTCACATTCCTACAATAGTAGGAAACTTGAATCAGATGAACATAAAATCTGCAGTAGAATACTAAAATCTCCAGCAGAACAAGGAATAGAAATTCATCCCGTCAGGTTGGTGTATTGGCTAATGAAAATATCAAACTGATCAGCAGCTCAATGGAACACTTACCGTAGTGTAGGAAATCCTGAGACTGGTTGGCGTTTTATGCCAGGATATGAGAATGTTTAATTGAAAAAACAAAAGAACAAAAGTAGGAAAATTATTTTTCTTTTTTTTAAAAAAAAAAAGTACATTTGATGCTTTAAAACGATCAGCGATTATACAAAGTCATAAAGCATTCTAAAAGAAAAGCGAGAAACAGAATCATAACCTTTCTTATTTCATCCAAAAGATTGTAGAAATCAGCATTGTGAGGGCCATATTCATTGTGGCAGAGCTCATGAAGCATGGTATCAAGAATCTGCTCGTAAGGGAAAAAATCCCACTCATTGTTTGGTCTGCGCAGTCTCAACTTAACCTCGGCCCCTCCTCCCACATTTAGCCCTAGAAGAGATGGATTGCTCGGACTGCAAATCAAGATTCCCAATTAACAAGTAGGAAATAGAAAGACTGAAAAACATCCTATGAAAATAAAGGAATCTTCATCCTACCAAAACTCAGAAAGGACCCTAACTTTCCATTTTCTTTTCCGCATGAGAGGTTGGACTTGCTTTGCAACTTTTTCAAGAATTTCCCTGGCTTCATCCTCCCGAACCTTCTTCAGAGGTTTGACTTCCCAGACTTTGTTAAGATCATTCAGGTCCATGTGGACAGCGCAAGTTCACAACAGAACTGATGAAAGGCAAGTGTCGGAGAGTGAGTTAAAATGGCTTGCCATGTCTAGTGTATCATCGTGCAAGCAGATTGAAACGATGTTATTAAAGCCAAATAAAACTTTTTCACATAGTTCTCAACAAGAATAGTCTAAGTACGCATCAAGCATGCTAAGCCAGAGACAAGCACCCTTTCACTTTCTGTCCTTAATGAGCCTAAAAAGCACAAGACCGGTTCAGGGAATAGATGCATCGAGCACAACACTCACCGAATACCCCCATTCACCTAGTTCCAGTAAACAAAAAAGCAACACCACCACACCTTTGCTCTCACAAACTTCCAAGAACTATCCCAAGTTGAGTTTCCAGTCTTGAGCCATATTCATAACACAGAGATAACTATAACATAACACAAAAATCTGGATATGAAATATCACAATCCTGCTGTTTATGCTAAATCATCCTATCTCCATTTGATGTTTCCAGGTCAGAAGAAACTCCGAAACGAGGATAATGACATTTTAACACTAATACGAAGAACATTCTGAACTCCACACCACTTTATTTGAGGGAAAAATGCAAGCAACCCCCTTGTGGTTCATTTGAAAAACAAAAGGGGGTAAATTGCCATCATTTATCATAGGTGGTAATTAGTTAGGTAAATTGCATTAAACCCCTTTATTTGCATATCAATTTCTACATTTCCAGCTAAACTGCAAACTTTGCTAATTCTTCCACCTCTCCTTATCATGCTATCTTTAGCAGAATTGGCTCCAAAACACAAGCTATCACCCGCAATAATATCATTCAACGGCAAAAAGGATTGCTTTACGCGGTCAGTGAACTAAACAAAATTAAAAACCAACCCAGATTGAACTTCCGACTTTTTCAATGAAAAAGAACATAACTTTGAACTTTTATCAGGAGTCTAACACTGAAAATCAAAGATTCTAAGTATTCTTTGCAGTTCTAGTTCAAGAACTAACAGAAACATCAAATCTTTTATATATAGCAGAACAGATAACTGACGGGCGGAAAAGAGAAGGGGCAATTTGGAAGTACCTGGAAATCGACTGAAATCACGAAGAGGGCTTCGGCCAAAATTGCCGATAGATTATCTTAAAATTCCAGAATTTTCTGAAGAAAGCTACTCAGAAATCCTGATTTCAAATTTTTCTCAATTTTGTTTAGATTTTTTTTTCACTGTTTTTGGTGTTTTTGTTTTCTTCTCCTCGAGTCCAATGCAAAATGGGGCAGCCCAAATATTTATGGAACTTTATCTTGTATGGAGCCCAATCCCATAAAAAATATGCTGTCGAGAATTCTCAGTGGGCCTTCAGATTTTGATATTCTGAGAAACTCTAACTTGAACTACAAATTTTCAACTGAATTTCCCACCAAAATTATACTGCTCCTCTCTCTACTTCTTCACCCTCTCCCTCTTTCTCTCGACAACGATCAGGACCTCCCACTCCTCACATTCAGAACATACCTCACAAGAAAATCCAAGCTCCGCAACAATGGCGGAGAACTCCTTCTTTCTTTGGCCTCCGTGTCTAATGTTCTTGATTGTTAGCGTTCTGGTTTCGCTACCCACATCACATTCTCAAGAAAGTAATGATCTTCAACTCCTCTTTTCTGTACTTTTCTTTTTCTTGGAGTCTTCAACTGATTGCAGTTTCCTGAACTCATTTGGTTGATTAGTTCAGACATTCTTGAATTCAGCCATGAATTCAGCCATGAAAGTAATGTTTTGTTCTGTATTTCAGGTCCAGCGTATCTGGGGTTCGTGTCAAATGCTACAGAATTTCCAGCAGAAGATTACTATGATTACATCATAGTCGGTGGTGGCACTGCCGGCTGCCCGCTCGCGGCAACTCTGTCGGAGAAGTTTCGGGTTCTTGTTCTTGAAAGAGGGGGAATTCCATATGGTAAACCTAATTTGATGACTCAAGATGGATTTCTCACAACTTTAATTGAAGCTGATGCCCATGAATCCCCTGCTCAACTTTTCACATCTGAAGATGGAGTTCCAAACGCTAGAGGCAGAGTTCTTGGAGGAGTAGCGCCATAAATGCCGGTTTTTATAGTAGAGCTGATCAAGATTTTTACACCAGATCAGGGATTAACTGGGATCTCAGAGTTGTTAATCAGTCATATGATTGGGTAGAGAAAGCCATTGTGTTTAGGCCTGAGTTAAAGAATTGGCAATCTGCTGTAAGAGATGGGCTGTTAGAGGCTGGAATTGATCCATATAATGGTTTCAGTTTGGATCATGTTAGGGGGACTAAAATAGGGGGTTCAACGTTTGATAGTTCTGGTAGAAGGCATAGTGCAGCTGACCTTTTGAGCTATGCAAATCCATCAAACATTAAGGTGGTGGTGCATGCTAGCGTGGAGAGGGTTCTTTTGGCATCTTCCTCTGCTTACCCAGATGCAAAAAAGTCGGCTATTGGGGTAGTTTTTCGTGATCAAACCGGACAGTATCACCATGCCATGGTGCGGGATAGGGGTGAGGTCTTGCTTTGTGCAGGGGCTCTAGGCAGCCCTCAGCTCCTGCTGCTGAGTGGCATCGGGCCAAGGCCTTATCTTGCTTCCTGGGGGATTCCTGTGGCACACCATTCACCATATGTTGGTCAGTTTTTGTACGATAATCCAAGAAATGGAATATCCATAGTGCCACCAGTGCCACTCGATCATTCATTGATCCAAGTTGTGGGCATTACTAGTTCAGGCACTTATCTAGAAGCAGCCTCCAATTCAGTACCCTTTGCCTCCCCTGCTTGGCCAATCTTCATTCGGTCACCTGGCTCTGCAATTTATCTCAATGTAGCCACTCTTATGGAGAAAATAGTCGGCCCACTTTCTTCTGGTTCTCTCAGATTGGCATCCACAGATGTGAGAGCGAACCCTATAGTCCGGTTCAACTATTTCAGCAATCCAGGTGATCTTGAGAGGTGCGTGAATGGCACAAGAAAGATTGCTGATGTGCTGCAAACTCGTGCTATGAAGGATTTTAGGTTCCATCATTTGTTTGGAGCTAGGGAGTTCCGATATGTGGGCCCTGCACTACCTATTGATCAGTCTAACGATGCGCAGATGCGCGAGTTCTGCAGACGCACGGTGAGCACCATATGGCACTATCACGGGGGCTGCCTTGTGGGAAAGGTTGTGGACCACAACCTCAAAGTTATGGGGATCGGTGGTCTGAGAGTGGTCGATGGCTCAATGTTCACAGTATCACCTGGTACCAATCCTCAGGCCACTCTTCTGATGCTGGGGAGGTAAGTATCCAGAATTGCTATGAATAGATGACTGGAGAAAAAGCTTAACATCTTTGTGATTTTCCATTGCAGGTTTTTCGGTTTGAAGCTAATTAGGGAGAGAATGAGATAACCCGACTATTTGCCTTCTATGGAGAAATGATGAGGGAATGAGATAGAAAGATGAGTTGCCTGCTATAAAGAGTATCGGTGTAAAACGATGTCTATTTGGTGAGAGCTCTACATTTACTAAGCACGGAAAGAGAATTTATCTTCCTAACATTGGCTATAAATAAACCGCCCCTTCTTACAAGAATATTTTCTGGAAACAACTTGGAATAATTCAATTCGTGAATGAAGATAGTATCTTTCTCTCATTATGTATTTTGTGATGAATGATGGATGTGCCTTATCTTGAATGTGAATATCGCCATTTTCCGCTAAACACTATGCTATAGTAACTTTGGTGGTTGGAATGGCATCGGAATTTCATCTCAAGCTGTTCTCTGTGTCTTTTTCTTGCTCGCCACTGAAACATTGGCATCTATCTCTAGTATAATGTGTAATTTTTTAACTTAAAGAACAAAGAACTGTTTGAAGTTACATTCATCTATAACCATTAGGAACTCGAAAGCTGGACTTGCATCACACTTGTGACTAAAACAGGTCATTACTCGTGACTTGCTAGTAGCAAAAAAGACTGCTCTAACTGATATACGGTTCACAAATCACTTAGATATGGAATAGCAATACTTTGTTCAGCAAATTCTTGATGACTGAATGGAATAGGATACAGTGCTTTTGGCTCGTAAGAAAAACTAAATAGTTATGGCGTGCGATGACTTTAGAGGATCTGGAAGTATTGAGCCATCAACAACTCTCAGAGAAAGGATACAAATAACTTTGAGGCTCCGTCTAACAAAACTCTCCCATCTGCCAATCATTGGACTGATTAATAGGCAGCAGCAGGTTTGGACTTTGATATTGAAACTCTCCAGCTCCAAACCACTAATGAAACGTGAAATCCCTTATAGTGTGAGTTTTTTTCTAGTTCCATTCAGGCAACTCTCTAGATCATCTAGATTGCTGAAATAGCTGAACCGGACTATAGGATTCGCTCTCACTGTAGTAGATCACCTGAACACACAACCGATGATTGGGTTGAAACTGGTGGTACTATGGAGATAGTGTTTCTTGGATTATCATCATAGAACCTCCATAAGGGTTGTGATAGATCACCATCTTGAGCAGGAATTCATATGCAGTGAATTGGTTTTAAGCCGAGCGACTTGTTCGACATATTATATGCGTTTGTTGAAGCCTCACAGTTTTGTTTCGAAAAAAAATATATGGTACACAACAAATAAAATGATAGCTTTTACTAGGAAAAACAAGAAGGCTGTGGGGTGGCTGCTTGTGATGCACAAGTCTTTGCAGGTAGTCAGAAGCTGAAATTCAAATATGGGCTCATCTCATCAAGAAAGACTGAACTTTACATTTAGAAGGATCGTTAATTTTGTGAAATGAATTTATGATGATGATGATGATATGTTGTTGTCGGCCCAACACAAAAATCATACCTAACCTAGGTACCTTCACTGCATCACCTGCGGCTGCATGTGAATGAAAAATCAAGCAAAGTGGGCCCAACACATTTATATTAAGGGGTAGGAAGAATCCCATGTATTGATCCAACCACAAATTGGAGAATATATTTTCACTTATATAATAATGTAATGAGATGGGCACACCACACCCCACCAAGAAAAAGGAAGAAAAATACAAAAAAAGTTGGTCAAAAAGGCAGAAGGAATGGACAGTGTTGAGTCTTATTAGGGGGTGAGTTTAAGTTGTAAGAAGATTATTTTAGTTGTTAAGTTCTCAAATCCCCCCATCTAAGTTACAATTGCAGATAGTGTGTGTTTGTTTCTTAATTCTTACGTTATATTATTGGTAATGATATTTAGTTGGAATTAATTGAGACACATTTAGTTTGGTAATGATATTTATGAGGTTCTGACACAGTGGAATTGGAAGTGGCTCTAAAAGGGTCAACAAAAAGAGTTAATGATGAGATGGTGTGGAGTGGAGTGGAATGCATTGATTATGGTACGAGAGGGTTGTTGGTAGGCCAAGCCCCCCTCCACATTCACTCACTTTATTCTTTTTTTGCTTTTTTTTTTTTTTTTTTTGGGGTTTTGTGTACTAAATCAATAAACTTATATATTTATTTTATAATACATATATTTTTAAATTGTACATCAATCGAATCGAAGATGAATCTCTATCTTTTACTTAAATCTAAATTGAGGTGAGAAGAGTAATAATGAAAACAACACCAACCTTCCCAATACAATGTCTACTCATTCTTTTTTTCTTCTTTTAATATATCTACTCCTATGCCTATACTTAAACTTTTTACTTTGAAAACGATATGAAGTGATTGGGAATGTATGAATACATATAAAAAATCAATCTATCACTCTCTTCTAATATCTACTCTATTCAAATAAGAAAAAAGGATGATTCCTAACAAAATAATAAGTATTCATTGTATGATTAGATTCCATTATTATGTTAATAATGATGATGCTTGCATTAAATATTTTTAAATCACAATAAACAAATCTGGCCCAAATCCCTTTTCACTAAGCCCAATAGCCCAAAACCATATTAATCATAGTATGCTTAATAGATAGTATTAGTGACACGCAAGTCAGCCTGAATTTTATTACCTTATTAATAGGGCAATACTTAAAATAAGTCTAATTTCCAAAGAATAAACTTTATTCACTTCACTCGTCAGTCATATTTTACACATTTCAAACAACATCATCCTAAAAGAGTTCTAGTAGGAATGTCTGGACAGTTGAATTCGACTGATTGCATATACATGTAACACACACTCTAGCAAGATTCTTTTTTGGCCAACAATTATCCATCCAATGGTTGGATAACAATCACTGAATAATAATGTCTCGAGGATTTTGAGGATATTTTGACACCGTTACCCTTCCTTAAGTATCTCATAACTTGCTCCACTGAATAGGGGTCTAGGTAAGCCAATATGTAACTAAGCTAAACACAACAAGATTGCTCGAGTTTTCTCACTTCCTACACTCTCGCTACGCATTTTCAGCATTCTTTCACGCGTTATAACACTCTATATTCGAATTATACAATTTATTTCACCCGACCTCACAATTCTTTATTTTTTCATAGAATCTTTACTATCTTAAGTACCAGAATGTTAATTCATATTTTACAAATTAACTTTATGATAATTCAAAATTTTTGGAAAAAAATCTTTGATTTTATATGATACTATTATATTTGGGTACACATCTATATAATATATAGCAGAACGATGGTTGACTGAAATTGTGTCAATTTTGACCAAATACTATTTTTGGTAATTTTAAATTTTTTTATTATCGAGAAAAAATCTCATTGGTTGGAGATTTTATTTCACTTAAATTAATTAAAAAATACTTAGTACTTATCTAAACAAATTCTCCTATCCAAAATCTTATCTTCAAGATTTAGATACTAAGTTAATTTATATTTATATTTTTAAATTCACATTTAGATATATCTAATGTATTATTAGATATATTAGATTCTTGCAAAATTTCTCACGGAATTATAAATAATTTTCATGATTCCAAAATCTTATCTTTAAGATTTAGATGCTAAGTTATTTTATATGTATTTTAAATAAATTCTTACTTTGCGATTATATACTTTATATTAATTAAAAAAATATCTAATCAATTTTACTTAATTCAAAATCTTATCTTCAATATTAGGATATAATTCTATATTATATTTTATATTAATATATATATATATATATATTATATATATATATATAAATGGTCTTCCACTATAAATTGTGTAACTTTAGCCGAATTTTAAATTTTTTATAAATTTGCATTTTATATCTAATAAAAAAAATCTAATATGTATTATAAGTAATATAATAGGTGTTGCACGCACGTATCCCTAAACTTAAGCCTATGTATTATTATAATTTCAAAATAAAGATACTTATCTAATATCTTATCTATTCACTTGATATTAGGATTTTTTGTTATTTATATATCACCTCTTTTTTGTGATAGGTTTGATTTTACTTCTTCTTTTTATTGTTTTGTTGATGAAGCTAACAGTATTTTTTCTTCTTCATTGCAGTCAACACCATTACAGTTTGTTGTATTTTCAAGTTCTCTAATCAGGTGATATTTATTATTTTCGTATTCTATACGTGATTATTATTTTTTGAGTTAACTTGCTAATTTATTTCAATCTTTGAACAATAAATTAATTGATTTTTTAACTTTTTGTTGAAAT
This sequence comes from Sesamum angolense, assembly GCA_034509725.1. Lineage (NCBI taxonomy): Eukaryota > Viridiplantae > Streptophyta > Magnoliopsida > Lamiales > Pedaliaceae > Sesamum > Sesamum angolense. Next base: position 5,829,833 of record JACGWL010000009.1, on the reverse strand, counting down.
TTTAGTTTCCTGACATATCATCAAGAAAATTTGATAATTTTTTTTTTCCAAAAAACAATTGCAAATAGGTGCTCGGATCATGAAAGATGTTTCAAGCTGTAAAAGATGGGCCACTGGCATTTTATGGTGTTCACGTCTAAAGGTATTATTCAATCTACCTATATACAAAACTTATCAGAAAGTATCACTTGATATTAGTTTTTCAATGTTTCATTCCTCTTCATCTTTCTATTGTGATCGGTTTGATTTTGCTTTTCTTTTTGTCGTTTCAGTGATACAAATTAATCGTTATTTCTTCTTTGCAGTCAATGGCCATTACAGTTTATTGCACTTTATTGTATTCTAAGCTCTCAAATCAGGTGATATTTTAGTCTTTCCATTTTCTACATTCGATTATTATTTTTTGTTTGTTTCATTATAGTTTGAACACTAAATTAATTGATTTCTTAATTTTTGTGGAAATTTTATTTTCATGGCAGATCAAGAAAAATTGGTAGAAATTTTTACTGAAAAGTACTTCAATATAGCTACCCTGATCACAAAAGATATCTGGCATTTTGAGATGGTGTTCACCTCTTAGAGGTATATATTCACAAAAAGTAGTCATTCATATAATTTTTTATGATCTTTTATGAATTCTTACTTAACCACAGTACGATTTTTTTTAAGTTTATATACAGTTGATTAGGATTTAAACTTTTTATAATTTATATGTCGTACAATATCAAGCCTTGATATATGTAATTATTGAATTGATAATTTCAAGTCAAGTTAATTAGTTTAACAATATATTTTTTTTCAAGATCAGATTACGAACTTTTACATGACTTTTTACATTATTAATTAGTTTAACAGTATTTTGCTCATGCATGACCTAATGACTTTTTTAGTCCTTTTTTTTTTTTTTTTACGTGCATTCATTTCATTTCTAATGTTTTCCTTTTTGTTTTTTAATTAATCATTTTTTCTTCATCTTTCTTTTTATATTCTTTTTGGTGAATTTCTTCTTTACTTCTTAAAGGTTATGTGATTTCTTTTTTTTTTTTTTTATTTATTCGAATCTAAATTTTTATTTTTTACTTATCTTTTGTTTCATGTTTTATTGATTGATTCATATATTTTAAATATATTAAATTTTTATTTTGTATTTATTCAAAAATATTATCTTCAACATTAAAATACTAATTGAATTGTGGTTTATCTTAAACAATATTAAGTTTTATTTGATATTAATTCACTATATTTTACATGAGTTTGTTTTGTATTCATATTTTTTCCTAGATTTCTTTTCTTTTTTGTTTTTGTTTTTCAAACAAAAGGAATAAAATCATTTAGTGCTTATAGGTACATATTTTATTTAATATTTATTTATATATATGACTCTAATTAATCTGGTACTTAATTTTATTTTTCATTTAAACGTTTAACCTTTTTTCAAATCTTTTTATACATATTATAGTTTCATCCATCACATTTTTATTTTATGGTTTAATTTTGTTGTTCTTTTTCAAATTTAATTATTATTAGTATTTATTTGTCTTCAGATGATGTTTTACAAGATGGAAGGAATCACTAGATTTTATCTTACATATAATTTATTTCTCAAGCTATCTATAAATGATTCAACTAGATCTATGATCATATATGTTTCTTAATTCTTACATTCACATGTAAATATATGAATTTTTATGTATGTGTAGTCCAAGTGACTTTTAAAAAAACTTATTTTATATCGATGAATGCCAGTGATAATGTTGTTATATTTATGATTCAATTGAATTTTTTTATTTTCATTTGTACTCATTTTTGAGATTTTAAAATCATTTTCTTAATCGTCCATTTTCTTTTTTTCTTTTTTTTTTCTTCTTTTCTTCTTTCAGTTGTCTTTCTTATAGCTTATTAAAAGTAAGCTTCTATTGATTTTTTTTTTTTTAGTTTTTACAAAGTAAGATCATTTTAGATTTATGTATTTTAGTATGGATTTTGATGGAATATAAATTATAACAAACAATACGTTTAACTAATTTTTTATTTTTTATATTTTTCTATAGAGTTAGACTTTTGTGAAATAAGTAATATACATATTTAATAGAATGACATAATTTTATGAAAGTAATCCTCATAAAATACAAATTTTGGTTATCAAAATATATTCTATGTGTTGAAAAATATCATTTTCGATAATAATCAAATAGATTAAAAATTCAAAACTACTATATTTACCTATTACAAATAAAAAGTTTTATTTTATAAAAAAGATTTCTTTATTAAGCAATATATTATAAAAAATTATATAACTGTGCATAGCACGGGTTTTACGCTAGTAAATTAATAATTAGTGATTAATAATTGATAGCTGCAATCAATAGCTAACATAAAAATTGTGTTTGAAATGTTGAAGTAAATTATAGTATGAAACATTGAAAAAGAATGATCCAAAACCAAATCCAAATCTAATTTCATTTAATGATGTCCAAATACAATGTGAGGGATGGCCATCAGCATCAATTCACCTACCCTGATTGATTAAAGTAAGGAGTAATTGAAAATGTGAGGAGGAGGACAAGTACCCCACTTTGTCGGATCAACAATGGAGAGATTAGAAGCTCTTCTCTCACCCTCGATGTTGTGGTGTCATGACATACATACATACATACATACATGGGCATATATAGTTAATTATTTTTGATTGGATGGAATTTAGCAGAAATGTTTTATTTATATGTAGAGAATAGAGAGAATAGAGAGAAAAGTATATGTATATAATAGATAGATAGATTTAGTGAAAATCACATTGTGTGTGTGTGCTGCGTATTGCCTGCTGCAGTGCTTCCCGTTGCCAACGTCGTCTCATTTTTCAAACTTTCCTCCTCCCAAAGTCTCCTCTTCTCCAACAACTTTTGACGCTCCAGACAGAAAAAGCATGGCTTCTGCTGCTGCCGCCACCACCTCCATCTCCTCCGCCTCCTCATTACCCCCTCACTCTCACAACAAACTCTCTAATCCCTCCTCCTCCTCTCTTCGCCTTTCCTTCTCCAATTCCTCCCTTTCCCTTTCCCTCCAAAAACTCTTCCTCTCCTCCAATCCCAATCCACGCTCCTCCACCATTCTCAACGTTCTCAAAACCGTCCACGGCTCTGAATTGCTGTCCAAGTCCCGAGATCCGGATCCGCTTCCTCAATCGCACAAGCCTACTATTTTGGTCTCCGAGAAACTCGGAGAAGCCGGCCTCCATTTGCTGCGGGGCTTCGGCAATGTTGAGTGTTTGTACAATTTGTCGCAGGAGGATTTGTGCTCCAAGATCGCCGAGTGCGACGCCCTCATTGTGCGGAGTGGGACCAAGGTGACGCGCCAGGTGTTTGAAGCAGCCAAGGGCAGGCTCAAGGTCGTCGGACGCGCGGGTGTTGGGATTGATAATGTGGATCTGCAGGCCGCCACCGAGTTCGGGTGTTTGGTGGTCAATGCGCCCACTGCAAACACCATTGCTGCCGCCGAGCATGGGATTGCTTTGCTCGCTGCTATGGCCAGGAATGTCGCACAGGCTGATGCTTCCATGAAAGCTGGTATCATAGCCATCTCTCCCCTTCTTTACTTTATAACTATGTTGTTTTAACGACGGATCCAGATTTTATGTGAGTAAATTGAAACGGACAAGCCAAATAAACTGACAACTGATTTTCATGGTCGCACTTTCCTTCTGAAGTATATTTGGTATGATTTTTTAAATTGTTTTCAAATTCAAAATCATGGTAAAAAGGTGAAGAAATTTGAGTTTCTTTGTGCTCTCCCTTCAAGAGAGCTGGGATCCTTGTGGAGCTATGCTCAGGATTTTTCTTATATATAGATCGGATGTTAAAATACCACTTAATGGTGGAGACATGGCATTATCCATACCATTTGGTGATCTCACACCTGGTCCATATAAGAAAATTCTGAAACTCAATGCAGATCTGAATCGGAAGATCGAACGAAATGCTTAATCTCGGTGTAAATCTAGGCGATCCTTCTTCCGTGTCTGGAAACATAAAGTTCCGCTGTATCAAATTCAGCATATTGAATATTGTAGGAAAGGTGTTTTGTCTTCTACCTTCGCTCAAACAATAGCATTATTGGTCTGCAGACAGGGCTTTTGCTTGTTTTAAACAGCAATCCAATATGATGTGACCCAAATTTAGTGCTCTATACTATAAGGAAAACATAAAATACATGTGTATATCTAGCGCATATTTATTAGGGAAGATTAATTTCAGGAGGTATATTTTCCTAGGAATTTCAGAGGGATATTAGGAGATATAATCAATTTTATAATACGCAGTTTTACCTTAGTACCATATATGTACTCACTTACTTGGTGAATATCATATATTATTAGCTTTGAGACTTGGCTTCTTATTATTTATTGTTTTGTGATGCTTTTGACAGGAAAATGGCAACGTAACAAATATGTTGGTGTTTCTCTGGTTGGCAAGACATTGGCCATCATGGGCTTTGGTAAAGTTGGTTCTGAGGTTGCAAGACGTGCAAAAGGCCTTGGAATGCATGTCATTGCCCATGATCCGTATGCTCCAGCTGATAGAGCACGTGCTCTTGGTGTGGAGTTGGTATCTTTTGATCAAGCCATTGCCACTGCAGACTTTGTTTCGCTCCACATGCCTCTTACTCCCACCACTAACAAGATATTTAATGATGCAACATTTGCGAAGATGAAGAAGGGAGTGCGTATCATTAATGTTGCTCGGGGTGGCGTTATAGATGAAGATGCTTTAGTGAGGGCCCTTGACAATGGAACAGTTGCACAGGTTCATTGTTATTACATCCTCTTGAAAATATTATGTGCTGCAAAATATTCTAAATGGAAACAAAATGAACTTCAGAACTCTTTCACATATATCTTTCTTTGAAATTATGTAAATGGTTTATTAAATTCATATTTTAATTCCATCGAAACCATTTAGGTTCTTTGGCAAGGCTTAGATCTATTCTATCTAACAATTTTATGTCTTAAATACCGAGATAGCGATTCAGAAGTGTACATTCCAATCTTTTTTAACATTATTCAGTCTTGCTGTTGAAATTTTAAACTGAGTCCTCTGTTTCCTGATGTTTATAGGCAGCCCTTGATGTGTTCACGGAGGAGCCACCATCCACAGATAGCAAATTAGTACAACACGAGAATGTCGCAGTTACACCACATCTTGGAGCTAGCACAAAGGAAGCACAGGTATGAACTTTCCAATTGGATTGTCATCACTTTCATGTGTGGGCTGTTAACTTCTTTTCTTGAATATTCTGTCAAATTAATGGGAGGTTTGTATACCGACATTTCAGGAAGGGGTTGCAGTGGAAATAGCAGAGGCCGTTGTTGGCGCACTGAGAGGGGAGCTTTCAGCGACTGCAGTCAATGCTCCGATGGTTCCTCCCGAGGTAAAAGATCCATTATGCACCCATGCTTGCCTAGATTATGCCCTAATGCCCTTTAGATTACATCGTATCATATTTTATGAGTGATGATTATTCTTATTTTCATCAGGTATTATCTGAATTGGCTCCTTACGTTGCTCTAGCCGAGAAGCTTGGTAGGCTGGCTGTACAACTGGTTGCTGGAGGAAGTGGAATCCAATCTGTGAAGGTGGTTTACAGGTCATCTCGGGATCCAGACAACTTGGACACCAGACTTCTCCGAGCCATGATAACAAAGGGCATTATTGAGCCTATATCAGACGCCCATATTAACCTCGTGAATGCAGACTTCACCGCCAAGCAGAAAGGGCTCCGAATTAGCGAGGAACGAGTTGTTGTTGACTCCTCCCCCGAGAACCCTATTGAGTCTATTCAGGTCCAAATAAGCAATGTTGTGTCAAAATTTGAAAGTGCATTGTTGGACAACGGAAACATTAGCATTGAGGGGAAAGTGAAGTATGGAACACCTCATTTGACATGTGTGGGATCATTTAGTGTGGATGTGAGCTTGGAGGGAAATCTCTCATACTATGCCGTCAAGTAGACCAACCTGGAATGATTGGGCGAGTTGGAAACATTCTTGGAGAAAGCAATGTGAATGTGAGCTTTATGAGTGTGGGAAGGACTGTTAGGAGGACAAAGGCCATCATGGCAATCGGTGTAGATGAAGAGCCTGACAAGGATACCCTGAAGAAGATTGGAGAAGTGCCTGCAGTTGAAGAGTTTGTGTTCCTTGATCTTTGAAGTTTTGGTCGATTTCTATATGTTGCAGTAATTTAGAATAAAAGACGTAGGCAACAGACGCTAAAACAAAACAGCTATGGTGCCGAATTGTCTCCACTGTTGATGGATATTAGATTAATAGTTGGTTGGATATTTGAGTGATGTTGTTGTACCAGAAAAATGGGATTTGCTACTATTTAACTAATATATAATTGATGTTTATGTTATGAGTGTGGTGGGGTTGTCAAAGTTAGAAATAGTGTTGGTAGTTGGTGAATGTGTATTGTATATTGTTGCGCTTGGGCGTGGCGAAAATACACTCTTGAATGTCATTCTTATGATGAATAATTGATTCAATTTCAATCTGCTGCTATGCAATGCAAGTATCTGGTGAAGGTATCTTCTATAATATTGCAAATTAGTTGCAGGGCTATTGTTACATTTACATATTTTGTGTCAACACCGACACCTATGTATTTTCTCCAAGTGCTGATTACTACTCGCGTATTGATATTAGCATATAACTGAACACGCTCTCAATTCTTTCACCATTCACGTCCAGTCCACACACACACACACCATACCATACACAACCTCATCTTCTCTCTCTATGTTAACTACTTGTTTTTCACTATTATCTTACTCATCACCTTAAACAAAACACATATACACCAATTAAAGTATGACTATTTTTTATAATTTATTTCTCTCGACTGTATATGACAAAATTACTTTAAGGAATCCCCACATAATTTCAGTCAAATAAGAAAATAACTAATTTCAGAAAAATGTAGTTTATTTTTTATTTTATCTTTATTAATATAAAAAAATTACTTTTAACTCATTATTGTCGATTCGTGACACCACAACATTAAATTTTAAAATAACATTATGCGCCAATATAATGACTTACACGACTATTGTACCATGATGTTTGTCGTCTATTTTCTCATATTCTTATTTTGCTTTTAATTGTATATTGATTTTTATTTTTAAGACTTGAGTTGTATTTTTAGATTATACACGCAAGTACCGTGTTACATGATGTTTAATGTTCAAATGGAAAAAAAAAAGAAAAGAAAAAAGGAAAGGTGATTAATATGGAATAATAAGTAGTTGAGTGGGGAAAATGTCAATTATTAGTATGTTTTAACTTGAGTTTAGTTGCTCAATCAATTATCAATCCATGCCATGGATGGGTGCCCCTGCACCACCCTGCTTCTATATATATATATATATATATGAAGCAGAGTCATTATTAGATTTTGGTTTCAATTTCAGAATCAAGAACCCTCGCCCCTATTCCTCTTCCCCCCCCTCCAAACAAAAATTTGTCATAATTATTTTAACTTCTCAATTCTTCATTTTGGTAGATATAATACTCTAGAACAACACAAGATCTCCAAAACACCCATCGATCTACAGATATGGCGGGCACCGGAATCCACCCCTACCATCAGCAATGGCCTCCTGCCCCGCCCCTCCTCCGGCATCTGCCGCTGCTCCCCCCCTCCTCCTCACCCCATCCTCCACAATTCCTATTGACAACCCCGCTGTCCGCCCTCCTTCCGACGAGGTAAAGGCCTGCGATTTATCTTCCCAGGGTTTGGGGCTCCGTCCCTTTTTTCTGTTTTCTGTTTTGATTTTCCCCTCTCTCTTTCTGTGGTTGGTGGTTGCTATAATTTGTATGACGATGGCCTGTGATTTTTGTTTTCCTAGTTACGGACGATATTCATTTCGGGTTTGCCTGAGGATGTGAAAGAAAGGGAGCTTCAGAATTTGCTGAGATGGCTGCCGGGGTATGAGGCATCACAGGTGAACTTCAAAGGAGAGCATCCAATGGGATTTGCACTTTTTGCGACTGCACAGCATGCTCTTGCCGCCAAAGATGCGCTTCAGGTCTTTTTTATTCTTCAGATTGATTTTACCACATTTTCTTTATTTTCCTCTAGTGATCCTTTTTGTTCCAATATTTGAATGCTTTGGGTATTTAGGATATGGTTTTGACGCGGAGTCAAAGTCGGTTTTGCATACTGAGATGGCAAAGAAGAATCTTTTCGTGAAAAGGTGAGCTTTTTAGTAATTTCTATCAGAAAGTTTACTGTATTGTATGACTAGTTTGTAGCTTAGACTGATGGAGATCAATTTTGTTAGAAAAATTTACATGTGATTATCTGCTATTTTGTATCATGGGCTAAACCTTGGAATGTGTCCGTGGAATAGATTCTAGGAAGTAGGAAATTAACAATAGGGGAGAATTTGTAAGAAATGGAAAATTGGTTGATTTTGAGGATCAACTTGCTCTTTTAAACTTTGGTTTCTTGGGTCAGCATAAGTTGATTTGGTCACATACAATGCCATTTTTTCAGCACAGGAGGTGAGTGTTTTGTTGAATCCCCTATCGTTGCATGGTGCATAATTTAGATGATTGAATTAAGGATTTTATTAGTAAGTTAAATTGTAAGGTATTGAACTCTCACTAGTAATTTATTCCGGATAAGCCAATGTTAGATGCTTGTCATGTAAGTTGCATTACATAGCAATGATCTGTATCCATGTATCTTACATTATTGAGCAATTAACCCAGAAAAAGTTTTTTGGGTAGATTATTTTGCTTGCTTTTTCTTTTTCCCCTCTTTCCTTTATCTAACCGTTGTTGCTATGCAGGGATAGTTGCTGATTCTAATACTTATGACCAGAGTAAACGCATGCGAACTGGTGGTGATTATACACACACTGCTTATTCTACATCTCCTTTTCATCCTCCCCCGCCAGCTGTTTGGGGACCACACGGGTATGTCGGATATTAAATGACACAAAAGGGATGTTTTAGTATTTGATGTAGCTTTCTTAGAAGTAGGGATCTGAACTATTGCAATGATGTTGATCAAAACAGCATTGGCTTCTACTAATATAGGAGATAGTTTATCTCAGGTACATGGCTCCGCCTCCTCCCCCTTATGATCCATATGCAGGTTATGGAGTTCCTCCTGTACCAATGCCTGCTCCAGCTCCTGTACCTGCACCAAGCAGTTATGTACCTGTCCAGGTAAAGCCGTGTTCATGCTTTCGATACTCATCTATCCTGATGATTGTTGCTTGGAGCAAGTCTAGGTGAAGTTTATTATAACCTTCTGCGTGTTGAAGGGCCACTAGCCTTTCAAATTACGGTGTTCTTTTTTCCTTCCTTCTGTAGCTGCTTTCTTGTTTAGTAGAAATTAAATCATGAATGTTAATGTCAAGCCATAAAACTTTGTGTTGTGTTGGGAGGTAGGCATACGTGAAGCAATTAGGCTTTAAAACAAGTTAAATATTTTTTTTAACTGTAAATTTAGCTTAAACAAAATAATAATACGCCAATGGTGTAATTATGGTATTTTAGTCTAGACAACTGATTGTTATCATTGTTTAGACGAAATGGTCTTTTAAGTTCCTTGTTGAATTCTAATAGGGGTAGTGCATAGCATCCATGTGTCAAGAGGATTAGCTTGTTGTTTTGCAGTTAGCTCTTTGCTGATTAATCACCTTTTCGTGCAGCCTGTGGTGTCTATTGTCTCATTGTTAGTTGATTTGCTTCTTTCATTTCTTTTTCAAGCTGTTTTGTCTCTTAAACAGCCTGTACGACTGTCTGTAGAATACCAAAGACAACCCTCCTTGCAATACCCTTTTCATTGGCAATCTTGGTGAGAATATTAATGAAGAAGAGCTGCGGGGCCTTTTCAGTGCGTAAGTCTCAAATTAGTTGGTTTTTCTGTACCATCACATACTTGATCGACTGCTTCATATGCACCGGTATTAACCGTTTTAACTCTTTTACCTTGCAGCCAGCCTGGTTTTAAGCAGATGAAAATATTAAGACAGGAAAGACACACTGTTTGCTTCATTGAATTTGAAGTAAGATTTGTTCTTTATGGCTTGGTGATTCACAGTCTCATAATCCCCCCCCCCCCCAAACAGTGTTAACTTTATGCATGTTGCATTGTGCAGGACGTAAACAGTGCCACTAATGTGCACCATAGCTTGCAGGGTGCTGTTATCCCCAGTTCTGGTTCTGTGGGAATGCGAATTCAATATCCTTCTGTTTTCACGAGTTTATTAGATATCTGAAATCGGCATTTGACAAGTTTCTTTGAACTTCCTTCCTGCCCTTTCCCTACTCCCCCTGTGCATCCTCCCAACGGCACACAGTCATGCACTGTCATTCACCCAAGCATGCATTTATAGGTAATAAGGGAAGCTATTCTGGTATATGCTGTCTTGTTTATAACTTGATGGTTTTCTCTTGACCTTGAGATACATATTCGAAGAATCCATTTGGGAAAAGAAAGGACTCAAGCTACCCTGCCGCTGCCCCCAGTGTCAATGGAGTTCCGCCTTCAATGACCTACCAGTAGCTGAAGGGGATGTATCCTGTTTCTTATGCCCTGACCAAATACAAGCACTGCATGATAGGATGCATCATGCAAGCTGTTGCATGCATCCATTCATCATCAAGTCATCAAACATTAGCATCTCCATATATGTGAATGCAGTCCGTGCCAAACATTTTGTTGATCCACTACTTACTAGACATGCATTCAAGGCATGCCACCTCTGGATGATTTGTTATCCTATTGTGCTCCGTTACATGGTATCTAAGATTGCATGGTATTGTAGTCCTGTAAAATCTGTGTGCTATTATCTCACCATTTTTATTCTGACATCAGAAATTGACTCCTTGAAGGAAAATGCATTTCAAGTGAACTGGCTAGGGTTTATGGTTTATCATAGATCAAATCATAAAAACACATTTTCATCTCATTTTGATGAAGATACCTCATGACATGATCATTTCATTTCATTAAGCGAGCACCTAGAAGTATTTAACATAGTCCATCCTACTTTTTCACTGAGAAAACCATCACTATCATTCCTCATCAGGCATCATATGAAATTGAATCTCCACTAGAACCTGTAAGTAAGCCAATTACAGTACTACCTCACCATCCAGGATTAAACCATAGACTATTGAAGATCTTGGAAGACCTAAGGTTATTATGCAGGTTTTCTACTGCAGGAGGATGGCTGAGTTGCGGATGTGCAGAACTGCCTATGTTTGTTTACTGTAATGCAACAAGTAGAAATAGCTTGTGGGTCTTGGAGCAAAAGTCACACAACCGAAGGTTGTGTGATAATTGTTTTTTATTTTTTTGTTTTTGGTTTTTCCAGCCTGCAATGCTTTATTGACTGCAATATAAGGAGTATTTCATCTTGGTTGTGTCCACATAATTTTATATGATGAAATTGGGATAAATTTAAAGCGAACTGTCTGATGCACATTGTGAATTTTTTTGGTACTCTAAATATCCAAACCAAGTCTTAAATAAGATGGGACAAAATTCCCGATTCAAATCTATTAGATGTGTAGAACTACAATTTTGATCATCAAAGTTTATTTTGCCACATAATGAAAGATATATTTTTGCAATATAATTGAAGAGACGAAATACTAGTACTAGTGTTGAACTAGCCTAAAAAGAAAAAAGAAGCCTCTTGAGTAGAAATATACGAGGATTTCGTAATTAAAAAGAGAATGATTCTTGATAATTCAACATGTCAACAACTAACTACTACTGGCTACTGCTACTGCTACTGTCAGCAAAGTCCACTACACAAAGAGAAGGAAAGTGAAAGCTAAACATCACTTCGGAGTAAGACTTGCAAATTTTTGAGAAAAACACAGGTCCAAAGCAAGTAAAAAAGGAGCCATGCTATCATATATTGTGAAAGTTGAAGAAGATTCAAAGAATGTCTTAAAGCGGCAGCACAAACAACTCACCATATTATATATTGCCAGAAAGGAAATGGAAACGCGTCGAAACTTCAAATTTGCGCTTGACGGCAACAGACAACAACAGGTATTAAACCACTGCCTCATCCAATCACTTTTTTAAGCAGCAAAATTTTTTCAATGCTCATGTCAGTGTTCACACTTTTAACTCTCAGTTTTGTTATATACTGTCTGTGGTATTTATTTGTTTCAGGGTCAAGTAAGTTCATCTTGGTTGGCTGGAGTTTTATGGGTTTTCATTGAGTGCTGAGTAACCACTTCTGCTGTGTGAATTTCCCGGTGTTTTTTTTTTTCATTTGATTTTTACTTAACTTCTCTTCTTGGGATTGAGTCTTGAAAGGAGCTGGGAAATGGGAATACCTATTCGCCTTTCTGTTTTTGGTTTCAAGACTTTTCGTGGACTTAGCTTTAATTTCTTTTGAATTGTGAAGTTGGGGTTGTTTTCATGCTGGTTTTTTGTTTTTTTCTTAAGCTTCTCCCTAAGATTGAAGCTTTGGAGGAACTGTGTCTGCCCTTTTAACTTCATTGTTAAGATTTACATGCTCTATTAACATGAAAATTGCTTTGAGTTGTTTCTTGCTGATTTTCTTGCTGTCTACCTCAATATTGAGTGTGTCTGCTTTGAGTTTAGATGGTACAACCCTGTTATCACTGGTTAGGCACTGGAAGATGGTACCTCCAGCGATCGAGTTCAGCTGGAATGCTTCTGATTCCACGCCTTGTTCGTGGTTTGGGGTGCGTTGTAATCCCAACAACTTTGTTGATGAACTGAACTTGTCTAACTTGGGGCTTTCAGGTCAACTGGGACCAGAAATCGCCTACTTAAAGCACTTGACATCAATTGACTTGAGCAATAACAGTTTTTCGGGTTCAATTCCTTCAGAGCTAGGCAATTGTAGTCTTCTTGAGGCTTTGGAGCTGTCTCTGAACAGTTTTTCTGGAGAAGTCCCGGAAAGTCTAGGAAATTTGCAAAACTTGGAGTATTTAAGCCTGTTCTCCAATTCTCTTGGTGGAGAAATTCCTGAATCCTTGTTTCGTATTCCATTCTTGGATACAATTTCCCTCAATAACAATGGGCTTAGTGGCTCAATTCCATCAATTGTTGGAAACATGAGTGAGCTTGCATATCTATATTTGGACTACAATCAATTATCGGGAACCATCCCGTCCTCCATAGGAAACTGCAGTGCGCTGCAAGAACTTTACCTGAATGATAACTTGCTTGAAGGTGTATTGCCTGATAGTTTGAATAATCTTGACCAGCTTGTCTCTTTGTTTGTGGAAAATAACAATTTGGAGGGCAGGATCCCGCTGGGTTCAGGAAATTGCAAGGATTTACATGACCTGGTTTTATCGAACAACATGTTCAGTGGAGGTGTTCCGACTGGATTGGGCAATTGCAGTAGCTTAACCAGGCTTGCTGCTGTTAATTGTAATTTAAGTGGACATATCCCTTCTTCTCTAGGACGACTCACTAAGCTGAAACTTCTCTACCTGTCTGAGAATCAGTTGTCTGGAGCAATCCCACCTGAATTAGGAAATTGCAAGGTTTTGTCTGATCTGCAGCTGTATGGTAACCAGCTCGAGGGTGGCATTCCAAGTGAATTAGGTATGCTCAATGCACTACAGACCCTCATGCTTTTTACCAACCGTTTGGGCGGAGAAAATCCCCACCAGCATTTGGAAGATTCAAAGCCTTCAAAATCTTCTCGTTTATGATAATAATCTTGTTGGTGAGATACCCCAGGAGATCACTGAGCTAAAGCATTTAAGGAATATTTCCTTGTTTGATAATCAGTTTACTGGAATCATACCTCAAGGCTTGGGTATAAATAGCAGCCTAACCCAAGTGGACTTCACCAGAAACAAGTTTACAGGTCCTATACCACCAAACCTGTGCTTCAGAAAGCAATTGAGGAAGCTTATATTGGGTCAAAATCATTTTCAGGGAAGTGTTCCTTCTGATATTGGAAATTGCTTTACTTTGACAAGACTGATTCTTAAACAGAATAATCTCACAGGTACTCTTCCAGAGTTTGTAGAAAACGCAAACCTTCTGTTTATGGATCTTAGCAGCAATAGCTTCAGTGGGGCAATTCCCTCAAGCTTAGGGAACCTCACTAACATTACCTCGGTGGACTTATCTCTCAATAAGCTTACTGGTCATATACCTTCTGAGCTAGGAAGTCTTGTGGATCTTGAGGCTTTAAATCTGTCTCACAATGCTCTCGAAGGCTCGCTGCCATCAGACTTATCAGGTTGTTACAAATTGTCAAAACTCGATATGAGTCATAACATATTAAATGGCACTATACCGTCCAGCTTAAGAAGCTTGAAGGAATTAACCATTTTGGATCTTAGTGAAAATCTTTTTGGAGGGGGCATCCCAACTTCTATTTTTCAACTCGGAAAGCTTTCATTTTTGCAGCTTGGTTCAAATCAATTAGGAGGGTCCATTCCTCCTGCCATAGGACTGGGTATTGAAGCTCAGAGCCTAAGATTGTTGAATCTCAGCAGTAACAGATTGACGGGCCACATTCCGCAGGAACTGCGAAACTTAAAAATGCTGGAGCATTTACATATCTGCTGCAACAATTTGTCTGGTAGTCTGGAAGCCATCGGTGAACTCCATTCTCTAACTGAGGTCAATGTTTCCTACAATGCTTTCTCTGGTCCTGTCCCACCTGCACTGATGAAATTGGTAATTTCATCTCCCTCATCATTTATTGGCAATCCAGACCTATGTATCAATTGTCATCCACAAGCTGGAGTTAGCTGTCAGGGTTATAGCACCATCAAATCTTGTCGTCCGATATCGAGAAAAAGAGGTTATAACCATGTGTATATTGCAATCATAGTTTGTGGATCATTCCTCTTTGCTGTTTTTCTGGTGCTTGGGATTTCTTGTAAGTTTTTAAGGCACAAAGGCCGAGAACAGAACCTTTTAGTCTCCGCGGAGGAGGGTGCTTCTTCCCTGCTCAATCAAGTTATGGAAGCCACTGAAAACCTAAATGATAGGTATGTTATTGGGAGGGGAGCCCACGGGACAGTGTACAAGGTGACATTAGGTCCAACTAAAGTGTATGCTTTGAAGAAGCTCGCGTTTGCTGGGTTTAAAGGAGGAAACACAATCATGATTCGAGAAATACAGACAATTGGGAAAGTCAGGCACCGGAATCTAATTAGACTGGAGGACTTTTGGTTGCGAAAGGAGTATGGTTTACTTTTGTACAATTACATGAAGAATGGAAGCCTTCATGATGTTCTACATGAGACACGTCCTCCGTTACTCCTGGAGTGGAATATTCGGTATAAGATAGCACTTGGAACTGCTCAGGGGCTATCATATCTCCATTTTGACTGTGATCCTGCTATTATCCATCGAGATATCAAGCCAATGAACATTTTACTGGACTCAGAGTTGGAGCCTCACATCTCCGACTTTGGCATTGCTAAGCTCTTGGATGAGTCAGTTACTTCAACACCATCCAGCATGGTTCAGGGTACTATTGGATACATGGCTCCAGGTATATTAAATTTGTTATTCCTTCTGCCGTATATACATTTTTGCACATTTTCCAATTATCCCCTAACATTGCAGTGATTAATGTAATTCTGACAGAAAGAGCATTCTCCACCAAATGCAGTAAGGAGTGCGATGTATATGCTTATGGTATTGTTTTGTTGGAACTGGTTACGAGAAAGAAAGTCTTAGATCCGCCATTTGGTGGGGAAGTGGATATTGTGGGGTGGGTGAGGTCTGCATGGATCGAAACTCAAGATATTGAGGCAATTGTGGATCCGAGTCTTGTTGATGAATTTGTAGATTCCACCGTAAAGGAGCAAGTAAAAGATGTGCTCTTGGTAGCTTTGAGGTGCACGGAGAGGGAGCCAAGTGCAAGACCGTCTATGAGAGATGTCGTGAAGCAACTGATGGTGGGCGACTCCAGAAGCCAAAGCAAACATGCATAGGTATAGCTGTACGCCACCGTCCCGATGGAGCTTCCCTTTGTCATTAGAAAATCTAAGTTTGATTTGTAAATCTCTGATGATCAGATACTTGATAGTGCAGCACAAGTAGTTTTTAATATGCCATAAGCAACCATTCTTACTTGATTGATTACTGCAGAAGGCAGAATAGTTGGGAATTGTAAGGTAATTACTACTTGTTAATGTAAGAAAACAAGAGTAATAGATCAAAGATTCAAAGGGTTCTGGATTCTGGGCTTTTCTTTAGTTGATAGTTTTTAAAGACTTGAAGAGTAAGTCTTGTATGCATGGAACAAAGCCTTGACTCAGTCTGGTCGCCCTTTTCTATTCCTAGTAATAACATGCGCTGTTGAACACAATTATACGATACGTGGCCGCATCCACCATAGTTACGTATTCCTGAAAATTTCTGACTTGAAACAAATTTAGCCAATCTAATATATTTATCATATGATTGGTTATTCTTTTTTAATTGTAAATTAATTATATGACAATTGTGTTCTACTTTGTGAGTGTTTGCGCGAGCTTCAAAAAAGCGCTTTTCAGCTTTTGACTCTCAATAAGGGAGTATTTGCGCGCGCTTCTAAAAAGCGCTTTTCAGTTTTTGGCTCCAAAAAAGCACTTTTGGCTCCAATAAGGGAGTGTTTTGCACGTTATATTCTACTTCTAAAATTATTAAGAAAATGCTTTTGGGCAAAAGTTATAAGGAAGTGTTTGCGCGAGCTTTCTAAAAGCGATTTTCAGCTTTTGAGTTAAAAAAAATACTTTTGAGGTGTTTGGAATGCCAACTTCTTCTTCCAAAATTATTATAAAAAGCACTTTGAAGCCAAACGCTAGAGTTTTAAGCCAAAAGCACCACCCTAAGTGCTTCTAGCTGTTTTGATTTTTTTGTAAATAAATTTAATTTTTCTAGACTTCTTTACCCTCAATATAATAATCTTATTTCGGTTTTACCCTTTTAATTTATTCTTAAAATTGTTCATCTAAATTTGATGTTAGAATTTTTAATAATTTGAATAATTTATCACTAACAAAATTTATAATTTCACATATTTAATATTTTAAATTTTTATATTTTATTTTCTATATGATTTTGATATTATTCCTATATCATAGAAAAATATAAATTAAATTGCTATGATTAATTAAAATATATATATTTTTGGCAATCATGCAAGGTTGTTTATTGTGCATGAATTAATGAACAATATTACACAGTGGAAACAATATTGAATTAAACATTAATTTTTTCATTAGTATTCAATATTTAATAATATAAATGATAAATATTTGCAAAATTAAATAAGGGATATACTAAATGTAATTAAATTTATTATTTTTTGCAAAACAAATATTATTATTAAAAGGTAATTGCAAATATTAAACAAATATAGAATCTTTTTAATGCATATGGAGAAAATAGTCTTTAACCAATTAAGTTTATTTTAGAAGTAATTTTTTTGCGAGCATTACCCAATTTATCTTTTATATTTTTTACATTTTTTGCAAACTATCCACTTCTAATTTTTACGATTCCCAACTTTCTCTACTAAAATCAGTTCTCTAAAAGGAGAAATTTTCACTAACACTCCCTAAGCATCTTGGGGGTGCTTCTAGCTGTTTTGATTTTTTTGTAGATAAATTCCAACTTTATTTTTTACAACTTTACCCTCATTACAATAATTTTAATTCAACATTACTATTTTAAAATTAAAGTTAATAATGAAAATTTTAAACTATTCGACTAATTTAACAGTAATCAAATTTGCACTTTCATATATTAAATATTATATAATTTTTATATTTTATTTGCTATATTTTCTAATTATATTATTCCGCTATCATTAAAAATATAAATTAAATATCTATGATTAAATTATTATTATTTTTGCATTCATGCAAGTTTAATTTTTGTGTATGAATCTATTAATATTACTTAATGGGAGCATTATTAAATCAAATATTCACTTTTTCTGTTAATAATTTAGAATATACTAATTGAAATAAAATATATTATTTTTTACCAAAAAATAATTATTATTGAGAAACAATAAATGCAATAAGGTAAAAAAGTATCTTTTTAAGAAATTGGGATAAAAATGGTCTTTAATAATTAAATTTATTTTAGAAGTGATTTTTTACGAACACCACCCAATTTAACCTTTGTTTGCTTTTTATTTTTTATTTTTTTTGTAAACACTACTAACTTTTTGATTTTGCTACAACCTTCAATTTTTTTTTCTACAACAATCACTTTTTTAAAATTGAATTTTTATAAATACTCCCTTATTATGTAATTAATTCAAATTTAATCAAATATGATGTGGGTTGATTTTGAAGATTATAGCAACTTCCGTAGTCGTGGGGGAAAGAAGTGGGTATATATATTCAGAGAGAGGTAACAAATATCAAGTGAAGAAGAAAAGCATGGCCAGCAGACCACACATTTGTTTAAAAGACATGGTCAGCAATCAATATATGGATCTCCAACTCCCAAACAAGTCATAATAAGGACAAAGCTGTTGAGACAAGTCTATATCATCCAACACTTCTACTACATGTTACGACTAACAGACTTGGTCTTTTTCAATAAAAACGCGTACATGAGCTACAAATTTACTGCGCATTTCTGTAATATTGTGTTATTCTTATTATTCGTCAAATTGGTAATACCAAGTCTTTTTAGCTCTGTATAAATAAAGTGAATTTGTGTAGGCAGCTATCTAGCTTGCTTGCCTGTAATTTGCTCATTAGCTTTTGTCATCAGCTTCTTGGATTCATTATAATTATAATTACGTACGCCTAGCTCCATGACCATGCACTCTCCAATATTCTTTCGTTTATATTTGCTTCTGTTCATGATCGTCAGCGTTTGCATTGCTCCTTTGAGCGGTCAAAATGCGACTGCTGTAAAGGCTCATGTTGGCGTTATTCTTGATTCTGACACCACTGTGGGGAAGATAACCAAGACCTGTTTGTCTATGGCACTCCAAGATTTCTATGCCAAACGCAATCACAGCACCATGATTGTGCCTCACTTCAGGGATTCCTACGATGATGTTGTTGGTGCAGCTTCCGCTGGTAATCTTGTCACTTGATCAAGAATTATTAGGTGAATTACAACTAATTAGTTTCGTTTTGATGTTTCCTCCTGCAGCCATAGATCTGCTTAAAAACGTCCAAGTAATGGCGATACTCGGCCCTCAAAAATCCATTCAAGCTGACTTTGTGATAGATATTGGTGACAAAGTGAGAGTTCCAATAATTTCTCAAGCAACAAGTCCAGCTCTATCGCCCAAACAATCACCTTACTTCATCAGATCAGCACAGTGCTCCTCTTATCAGGCTGAAGCAATTGCAGCAATTGTGAAGGCCTTTGGTTGGAGACGAGTTGTCTTTGTCTATGAGGATACCAATTATGGAAGTGGATTACTACCATTTTGACTGAGGGCCTGCTGCAAAACAATGCTTTAATCTCGCACCAAAGTATTATCTCTCCTTCTGCCACCGATGATCAGATTCTTCGCGAACTCTACAAGTTAAAGACCATGCCGACAAGAGTCTTTGTCGTGCATATGTTACCGTCTCTTGCTTCTCGTTTCTTTAAAATGGCAAAAGCAGCTGAGATGATGAGCCGGGGATACGCATGGATTGTTGCTGATGCACTAACGAGTCTCCTGGATTCTGTGGATTCAGAAACTATTGAAGCAATGCAAGGTGTAATAGGTGTGAAGGGTTACATTCCAAGATCTAATGAACTTCATAATTTCCAAGGAAGATGAGAAAGAGGTTTCACAAGGACAATCCGGAGATGGATAGAACCGAACTTAATGTTTTTGGGCTGTGGGCGTATGACAGCATAACAGCTTTAGCGCTGGCAATCGAACGAAGTGGTATGACGTCCCCACGATTCGAGAGACCAGCTAATGGAGGAAATCTGACAGATTTGGAAGCAATTGGGATTTCAAGTAACGGACCATCACTTGTTCCATTGCTCAGAAACTTTATTTCAAAAGGGTTGAGTGGTGATTTCAGTATTGTTGATGGTCAGTTACTGCCATCTGCATTTCAGATAGTGAATGTAATTGGCAAAGGAGAGAACACAGTTGGGTTCTGGACAAAAGCATGTGGGATTTCAGGGAAACTGAAACCAGAAGATCACAACTCAACAAACAAGGACCCCTTGGGGCCATTGTATGGCCAGGCCAGACAGCCATTGTGCCTAAAGGCTGGGAAATGCCTACAAGTGGGAAAAAGTTAAGGTTGGGAGTTCCTGTAAAGAGTGGATTTACTGAATTTGTCAAAATTGAACGGGATGCTGAACCTACTGGTTTCTGCATTGATGTGTTCAAAGAAGTCATACAGTTATTGCCATATGCTGTGTCGAATATGAGTTCATAGCTTTCAAGACCCCTGATGGCCAAAGCGCAGGAGAATATAATGATCTTGTTTATCAGATATTTCTTGAGGTAAATGCACAAGAATATGTCAAGTTCTTCTGTTACAGTACTTAGATTAAGTAAATGTGGAAGCATTCATAAGTACTTGTTTGACATTCTTTTTCTCAGTTTCTTGCCTTCTCCTCTTGTTGTTTGAACAATAACAGGAGTTCGATGCTGTTGTGGGCGATATCGCCATTCTAGCTAACAGATCAAGGTTTGTCGATTTTAGCTTTCCCTACACAGAATCTGGTGTTTCAGCCGTTGTGCCAATCAAGGATAATGAGAGGAAAAATGCTTGGATATTCATGAAACCTCTGACAATGGACCTCTGGTTAACTATTGGAGCATTTTTCTTCTTCACTGGATTCGTGGTTTGGGTTCTTGAGCATCGTGTCAACAAAGAATTCCGAGGTCCACGGCTCCAGCAAGTTGGAATGATTTTCTGGTTCTCTTTCTCAACACTTGTTTTTGCTCAAAGTGAGTCCTCTATTCTGATATTGATTTTTAGCAAACTTTATTCTTTCTAACGGTTAACTAATCATTAGTTGCGTGAAATGAACTTATGACAGAGGAGAAAGTGAATAGCAACCTGACAAGATTCGTGGTGATTGTATGGGTTTTTGTGGTGCTGGTCTTGACATCAAGTTACACGGCAAACTTGGCATCGATGTTAACAATACAGCAGCTGCATCCCACAATCACTGATCTCCATGATCTGAGAAAAAATGGAGATTTTGTTGGATACCAGGATGGATCATATGTTAGAGGATTCCTGAAGGATATGCATTTCGAGGACTCCAAGTTAAGAAACTATAGCACATTAGAAGATTATGATGATGCTCTTTCCAGAGGTAGCAGAAATGGAGGTGTAGCTGCAATTGTTGATGAACTCCCTTATCTTAGGCTCTTTCTTGAGGAGTACAGCCACAAGTACACCATGGTTGGTCCTACATATGAGACTGCTGGTTTTGGATTTGTAAGTCACTTATTTTGCATGCATTATTTCCTCCTGTGTGTTGAAATAAGACCTTAAACACTCATTCTTTGCGTTACAAAAAAATATCTCAGGCATTCCGGAGGGGGTCACCCCTACTCCCTGATTTCTCCAGAGCAATTTTAGATTTGAGAGAGGGGGGGAACTTGATGAAAATTTCAAACAAATGGCTAGGAGAAGAAGGGTGCCGCGATAGTGATGCAACTGTGAAGACCTCTAAGAGACTCACGCTCGACAGTTTCAAGGGCCTTTTTTTCATTTCTTTGCTATCATCATCTTCGGCTCTAGCCATATTCTTGTCCATTTTCTTTTATGAGAATCGGGTTATATTAGCCTCCAATGCTTCGATCAAACAAAAGATCTATGCACTTGCTAGAGTTTTTGATGAGGAAAAGGATATATTATCATCAAAGGCATCAAAAACTCCAACTCCGAGAGGAATAGCGGCTGCACAAAGTCCAGCAATCAGCATTTCATATCAACATGAAGAGGTGTTTTCCCAAGATGAAGGGTTCTCCACAACAGAACCAGGAACGCCCATCCATCATGCCACAGCAAGCTAACTGAAAAACACATCAATCTCTTGTTTCCTTGTATAGGAATGATTGTATGGCTTTCAACTGTGCATTCACCAACTTGAAGATATATATATATCTAGTTTAGCAGCATAACAAATAAACTCATTAGCGAACATACATTAGGTATCATACACGACCTTGGTGTTTGACTTTAGCCTATTTCATTGTAAAACTTTCATCCCAAGTTCAATAAGAAGTTGCTTTTTGTTGATTTACATACGTAGGCAATAGCTTCCACAGGATTATCAAACAAGTAACTTCTACATATTATAAGACACAGAACAAGCAAATTCTAGTTAATCTGCACTAAAACATGTCATGTCATCCACATATACACACTCAACATGCTCCCCCAACCGGAGAACAGAAAGAATTTCTAGCCTTCCAAGAAATCAAATACAGAGCTAAAACTTCTACTATGGGGATAGAGAAAAAAGAGAAAAAAATTGAATCTTTCTTTGAATACAAGGTGGCAGGTAATCCAATAGGTACAGAGTATGCAGTCTAATTTACAAATTCGCTAGAATTATGAATCAGGAACTTCCATGAGATCTAACGGATGAAATTGATTGTGCTGAAACAGAAGCAGTTGGGCTGTTGAGGTCCGTTCCCCATTAGCAATCTTTGGTTTTCCACTGAGCTTCTCTATTGCATCTTGACAAATTTCATTGAACCAATCATCTTCAGGAAGTACACTGCAAGCATCAAGAACAGTCATGTTTAAGCAACCAAAGAATAGATGAGAAAATAGAGAAATCCATTGTGTCCAACTAAATGCACTTTTAGCATTTTTCTGTTTTGAACTAGATTAAGT
The DNA here is from genome assembly GCA_034509725.1 of Sesamum angolense. Classification (NCBI taxonomy): domain Eukaryota; kingdom Viridiplantae; phylum Streptophyta; class Magnoliopsida; order Lamiales; family Pedaliaceae; genus Sesamum; species Sesamum angolense. The sequence continues at coordinate 5,807,002 of JACGWL010000009.1, read as the reverse complement.
TTTAAGCAACTTCCATTTTTATCATAAATATTCCCTCACCCCCGAACACTTCATGGTCTATCACAGCCAGCCATAATTGCTAAGAAGCTTAAAGAATCCATGAACTAAAAGGCCAAAGCACTACGCAGTGACTATTTCTTTCATCAAAGTAGTAGAACAATCAGCAGTGGACAATTCTGCAGAGGCATCCTCGACAAGTGTTCTTATTTCAATAAGAACAAGCATAATAGTGCTATGATATTTCTACAAAATGTCATCAAATGACTTACATATCTCACTATGTTTCTCTCAAGAGATACCTAATGTGGCTTTGATGTTACCCATTGTCTCCATCCATGACTTCTTGTAACTTGTCCACTTAAAAACTGCACATCGTGCTGATCCAACAAAATTTGAACAAAAGCATAGTTTGAAAGCTTAAAACCAAGTCTTTGAAAACGTGGAAGCACAAACAGAGATCCAAAGAGCAATGACATATATAGAAATAAATGCGAACCAACCAAGCCAAGCTTAAACGAAGCAATTACCTATCTGGATCCATGCCTGTTGTGGAAAATGCAGCCATCGCTTTAGATATAATATCATTGACCACACGATGCAAGTTTCTGGACAAGTAGCGGCCTTGCGAAGCAAAGCACATGACAAATTTCATATCCAAATAGAACTGCAATCAAATCAGCGCATAAATATATAATTATAGCATGGAGAATACAAGAAGAGATGACAATATGGATATCACTTTTACTAACCTGCTGCAGACCAAGAGGACCTAAAGGCCTAGGTCCTTCTTCAATATCATCCCAAAATGTTTGGTCTTCTGAAAGCCATAAAATGACAGTTTCTGTGAGCCTCATTAATAATAACGTAGCAAATCTTTCCCGGCCTACAAACATATCTGCCGCAATACCAGCCATTCTATTAAGTTTTGCATAAAGTTCCTGAAAGTGCAAAAGAATAGCATAGTTATATATAAAATCCATATAGGACTACAATAGTAGATGAATACGTGGCTCTCGCAATGTTCAAAACTCATGAAGTTTAGTAGATGGTATACCATATCGCTACCACAAGAATAGAGACGGAATGGAGAAAATATTAAAAATTGCATCAACATAATATTAACATCATAGTTGTAAGATATGCTAGCAGTTGACTAAGATAAGGAAGCAAAATTATTAACTTGAAATGGGAAAGGATACCTGGAATATGGGAGAAGGGAACCACTCTATTTCATCCATATTCCCATCCATGTTTATATACATATCTGCAGTTAGATAACTATCACCTTCTTCTGTAAAAATAAGATCAAGGGCATGTTGGCGGCAGAAACTATCTTTCAATCTATCAACAGAATTGAGCAGGCGTCTCTTCCATTCCCTTTGCTCAGGATTACGATTTTGGCGGTCCATGGGCCTTCTACGAGAATCATCCTTGTAATTAGCCTGATTTAATGGGGAGAGCTTCATGGCTGCACGTGGCAATAGCTCATCAGCTAGTAAGGATGCATTGGCAAGCAATGCAATTTGTTGCGCTTCAGTTTCAGCCATTCGAACAATTTTATTTCCTGAACCTTCAAAACTTGCCTCTTCCTCCATGGAGCCAGGTAATGCTTTTATGAGCATATTTACATAGGAATTGAACACCTGGAACAATCCATCCAGTGTCTTACTTCCCAACTGCATGCTTAAGAGGGGTCCTACATCTTCGAAAAAATCCTGCAGAGGCAATTGGAAAAGCGGCATAATCAGCTTCAAGCTTTACACCACATGCACAAAATAAAGCCAACAAGAGAATGAATTTAGAATATTGTTGGCAAATATAGAAGTGCATCAGAAACAATCTTTAAGCATCCAACTCCCTAAGACAGTTCTAGAAGCAGAAAAGAGATAAAGGCAAGGTTATGAAAACCAAAGTCATCCTTAAAACCAGGCTAAAAAAAATGATCAAGTTTATGGACTTAATAAATCCAAAATCAAATACAAGCCTTGATGGATTAAATATACTTACAGTTTGTCTATAATCCTATAATTATATTAACGAGTTACTGAAAATTTCTCCAAGGACCAGCACCATCCATTTTAGTCTTGATTTCAGTTCTGTTCATGTTTAAAAGAATACAAAAATGTAAGCCTCGTATTTCTAGTATACCGTGGATGTCCCCGTTAGATTCTATTATCGATGCCCGTTCATGCACCATACCCACAAAAACTTGTCGAAATATAAGAGAGCTCCAGTTTTAGGAATTCAATTGGTGCCCATGCACGTGTTTGAGGACGATCCATATCTCGGGGCAAACTTAACAGCTTGAGATATATATTCACTCAAGCATGCGAAGAAAATTGCGTATGACATCTGTGGCAGAAATGGCATTCATTGTTTCATGCCTGCATTTGAAATGGAATAATGTTACCTGGACCATAGAATTGAATCGATGAGCACTACTTGAAAGCTTGTGCTGATATGTCATCATCCCACTCGCAGCTGCACTTGTCCTCCCAGACAGGCGCCCAGCGGTTGGAGGATATGAGAGCTCCCAATCATCTGCAGCAGCCAAGGCAGCTGTACTCTCTTCAATCCGCTTCAAATTAGCATCCAGGGCTTGCTCAACACTAGGCCTGAAGAGCTTCAAAAGCACAGGACAAAGAGCAAGACCACGCCCTTCCAGTAATGAACAGTGCCCTAAAGCTATTTGAACACATTCCGCTGCAGATCTCAAACCCCCAGCAGCAGCAGATGAAGCTAATGCATGTCTTTTGACAAGAATCGCAAATGCCTCAGTCTGCTTTGTTGCCCACATCACAAGCTCAGATGTATAAGCTGTTTCCTTGCCAAAAATAGCCAAAGAATCACTGGCAGCTTGAGCAATGGCAGAGAACACAAGCTGTGAAAGTGCTGCTGTATATGCTCCTCCATAAGAGGTGCTTGATGGACGAAGGCTTTGCATGTTGTACTGATACCTCTGATAGTGTGCATTAAGGAGTAAAGTATGAGCACGAGGACCATCACCAAGCTTTTTGAGAGCTGAGATTGCTACACGAAGCTCAGCACCCCTTGTGGAAGGTTGGCAGGCAGCTTCAGCAAGCTGATCAGCTAATCTCTGCCTGCGTTCGGTTATAGTAGTCTGAAGTGACAAAAGCATGGCAGGAGCCAGTGTTATCTTTTCTTTTGCTTCAGACACAACATGTTCTCCTTCATCAAGGCTGGCTAAAGCTTCATCTATTCTCCTTTCAGCCAACAATACATCAAGGAAATCAGGAAACTCTGTACACCATTTCTCCACGTCCGAAGGTTCTTGCACTTCATTGTTCAATGAACCAGTTGTAGCAGAACCGTCAGGAGTATCAGACAAAGAGTCGATATGAACTCCCTCAGCCAAATTATGAACCAGGGTTGCCTGAGTTGATAACAAGTTTCTCATGGATGAAAGTTCGCCTTCTAAATCTGATATCTCTTTGGATGTACTACAAAATTTATTAGGAAATAAAATAACTATTAAATTTAGATATCTTAACTAAGGAACAGAAGGAATTTACTAAATAAATCCACCTAGCAGCAAAACATGCTGGATATGCTCAAAATAAAATGAGAACAAGATAATCTAATTATAAGGACCGGATATTCATGACTTCTTGTATATTTTCCTAGTCCCAGAAGGGGCCTCACAGCTATCTGATCTCCATAAGCATACTACAGCTGTGACCAAATAATCCAGTGCTTGGTTGGCAGCTATTTAATTTTTATCATACTGATGCCAATGTTTCAAGTTTCAAGTGTGGTAGTACTTTGTTTTTTCACATGAATCAAAACATACAGGAGTAATTTGATATCTTATGCCTCTGTCCAAATGGCTTGCTACATTCCAACCGCTCTAAAGTATAGCATTTATATACAGATGTGGAGAAAACACAGAGAAGAGAAACTGTTACAATATCCAGGGCATCACAACAAAGACCTCACCGTATGAAAGCTTTGTAATTAGCATATACGCTCCTGCGCATTTCTTCAGCAGAAGCTCTCTTCAGATCGACGAGATATGAGCATAAATGTCTTATTTCCTGCAAAACATGTTCACATATTATTTGTTTAAGAAAAACTGGTTTTGGACTGAGTGTAAGAGATCCACACTGAGCTGAAGTGAAGTTAATGTCTGACGGCACACTAGGGATGGAATGAGCAAGTCAGAGATGGCTGCTTGGGAGGCAGTGAGCATGTGCAGTAAAGTCGTTTTCTAGACACTAATGTGATAAGTTACGGTCAAGTTTCAATATAAGTCAAGTGGGTATAAGGCAGTTGGGGTATAGATAGCAATCAGTACACAGGTTGTTAAGACTTCTTCCCTTGCCATTCTTCTTTTTGTAGCCGAAATGAGGTCCTCGGCAATACACGCACCGAGGATACGGGCGTATGGAGAGAAATATATGCATTTGGTTATTTGGTAGGTATAGAAAATTTCACATTCCTTTTCCGAAAAGAGAAAAAGCAAGATGATTTTTTGTTTTCCATAAAATAACCAACTTCAATACGTTATTACAGCTGAACTTTGGGTGAATGCATAAGAAGAGTAACTAACACTAATCATAACACAAGGAATTTGAAACAAGTTATGATCCAGTAATGGCATTTCTACTTTAAATAAGAAAGCTTATTCCTTAATCATTACCAAGGAATTTAAAACAAGTTACCATCCTATCGTTGCGTTTCTACTTGAACAAAAATTCAGAATTCACAACTAATTGAAAACCCTTAAATAAGAAGACTTGGTTCCTTAATCCTTGACCTAAAAAATTAAGGATACTTATTATTGTATGATGACATTATTTTAGCTAGTAAGCAAGCAAATTGGAGAGGCAAGACAGGTGCTTCCGATCAGACTATGAAAATAACAAGTAAAATTAAGCATGAAGTACAAGAGTGCGAACCTTTTCATTAAGGGAGTGACACTTGGACTGCACAAAAGCATCGGCATCGAAGTTATCGGACTTGAAAACGTTGAGATTTTCCTCGAATTTCGCCCCTGCATCTTTGACAATAGGCTTGGCAGAAGCTCCGGAGTGGGGTGCTCTTGAGCGAGAGGATTTGGGGAAGCCATAGGGAGATGAAGGAAAGTAGGGAAAAGGAATGGATGAAGTAAGTAAAGGAATAGAGGCGATCCAGATCCGAGAGGTGCGTGAATTTAGGGTAATCCGGATTTGGTTTCAGGCTGAAATCTAAAATATGGTTAGAGTGTTTGTGGGGCATAGGGATTGGAATTCGCCATTGAAGAAAGCCGGAGAAGGAGAAAGGCGAAAGGGAAGGGAAAGAGGTTTTTTGTTGAGTTGGTTCTGGTTGGCGGAATGTTTGGGTTTGGGTTTGGGTTTGGAAAATGAGTTTGTTGGTTGAGCTGTCAAAAACAACTCCTCCTCCTCCTCCTCCTCACTCCTAATAATTTTCTTTTTTATTTATTTATTCTTCTTCTTTCTTTAGATAAATAAAAATCATCATCAACTGTTTTGCTATTATCATTATTGCCCGTTTCGTTTCGTTTCTATTTGTATTGTCAACACCAATTTTGATTATTATTATTATTATAATAATAATGATGATGATGTGATCTAATATATGAAACAATAGAATCAATAGTGAGTGGTGTTGTTGTTATTATTACAGTTACAGTGTAATTACGAATTAAGTTGTATTTGAGACACAGACACCATCATCAGTACTGTACTGGAGACGTAATGTAAATATATGGGATAGAATGAAACAAAGTTATCCACCCAATGGATGATTAAGTTCATTTTCATATTGAATCACAAGGTGTGTGTTCTTGCTGCTGTGATGATTTAAAGAAAATGCCTGATTTTTTTAGCACGACTACAACTTTTTTGAATTGTCATAATATATACGTTATGAGCAATATTCACACCTCGCCTCCCAGAAACTTTATTGTTGCCAGAAAAATATGTCTCAGTTCATACCCCCACCACAACATCAACCTGGAATATTATACTCTCTCTAATAATTGAGGACTAATAGACTACTCTTTCTGCCTCCTACCTCCAACTTGGATGCTTATCTCGCCAGCAAAACATGTAGAAATACACCCACTCTTTTTAAGCAAATTTCAACAACTAAAATACAAACTATTGAGTTACTCTCTTGTCCAAATAATTATTCCTCCAAACCAAACCATGTGCAATAGCATAGCATAAACAAAAACCAAGCATTCACATTATTACCAGTAAACTTGGTCTAAACCCGAGACAAAATACAGTGTCGAATATTTGAGGGAATCACCGACCCTCAACAGTTTGAAGGAAAGGCACAAAGATGAAAAATATCTTCAGCTGGAAAAGACTTCAACCCAACGCTTGTTTGCCAATGTCCAGCCTCATTCAGGAATATCAGAGCGGACGGCTGAAGAAACAAAGAAGCAAACAAGTTTCATCAGAATCAACAGGCATCTGTTTATCAATGTAAAAACATTGAGGGAGACGGTGACTTTCTGTAAGACAAATTAAATGAAAAAACAATAACCTATGAGAACAAAAACCTAATAAAATACAAGGAATAACGGATCTGGAGAAGATTATTCTAAACCGCTGACCAACATCATGATCAAAACAAAAGTTTCATGCTCATGGTCATGATGCAGTGAACTTGTATAGTTAGAACTTAGCTCAGAATATGACACACTATGCTAGAAGCTGGTCCACCCAGGTCTTTGAGATTCTCATTTTTAAACATAAAGTGCCACATGCAGCCAAGCTGACATGTTAAGAAGGAAGTGAACTTCACTTTCCGACAGAGGACCATAACACCCATTGACTGCAGATTGCATTTCGACATACATCTTACCACACTTCAGAATTTAAGTCGATCTATCAGTTATAGCACATGTCAAACGAATTGCAATGTCTCTTTATTTGGTCTTTGATCTGATAGTAATATCATCTAACATCCCCATGGTGCTCGTACCACAGGTCATAGGATCTGGGGGCCCATAGCTTCCACATCATCCAAGGAGTTCTTTGAATTTTTCTAACAAAGTACCTTGTCTAAACCATTCTTATATGCAACTTAACTTCAAGAAAAACATTGGACAAAACAAATTCAAGTAAACTGCAACTCTACCAAAAAGGAATAGATATACATGAATGGTAGCTGTGCAATATTGGCATCTGATCAACCACAATCATAATCAGTGTTTACAAGATGAAATGCAGGATAAAAAGAGTGCAGCCGGTACTAATTGGGGCGAAGGGCGTCCTGTCTCTCAGCATCAATAACGATTGGCAATTAAGGACAATCAAGATAAGTCTAAGCTCGAGTTACAGTTTATTGCCATTTAAAACAATTTAAGAGCAATTAAGTAACACTGAATTCAATTCCATTCAGAATTTGATTTCCTCAATAATTTTCCTATACCAAGAAACTAAGTTGAGCCAATGCAAGAATCTCAGAGAATACATATTTATCCACTTATGACCAAGAGATACGATCACAGTTTCTAATAAACAGAAAGCCTCAATTCCCCTTGAAGCCAAGGCCAACTATTCATTCCAGCTTTCACAGAAATTCTACAAAATACGAATTAAAGTTTGCAGTAAAACAAATATAGAAACTAGACAAACATTTGGTGGAAACTAAAACCTAACTTCAAACTGAATCCACATACAACGGAGCCAACTCTAGCTGTAAGCTTTCTGATTAGAGAACTCCTATTAGAAGCCACCTAACACGTCATAATCAGAGATTCTGACTTCTTTTCAGTCTGATAAACAGAGTAAAAATATTAAAGACAGGCCAATATTTTCCATTTACATCAAACATTTCAATCGAAACTACAAAGATCAGCGCACGGAACAAATAACTCGATAATCCAAGAAAGGCGCAACGTGGTCACATATATAATCAATAATCATAAAATAAAATAAAAAAGTAGATTCGGATTAGAATAGAACCTGTCACCCAATGTTCAATCACCATAAAATGAGGATAAACACACAGATCTAAAAAAACCAAAAAGAAAAAAGGAAAGAATAAAATGAAATTTTACTTGGTTTCTCGGGTTTGCCGTCGACCCATCGAGAAACGGAGTAGTGGACCTTCTCACGGTTCAAAGCTTCGGATCTGTAGGGCTCCTTCAAACACTGCCTCACCAAGTTGGCGCAGAGATTCGTGTAAGTTATGTAGGTCATCCCCGCAGCTCTCCAGAACGGGACTGCAGCGTTCGACGCCATTTCCTCTTCCTTTTCCGCTTGTTTTACTCTCTCTCTCTCACTAGCTTCCCCACCTCAAAGTGTGTGTGCGTGTGTGTTGAAATTGATCAGGGCTTTTCTAATATAGCCCCTTTTGGGCTTCGGTTAATGGGCTTCTATGACTGGGTCGGTGTGTGGGTTTTATCTTGTAGACCAATGAATGTAGGCTTCTTTTAAATCCAATAGGAGGAAGATGATTTAGATCTCCCCCTGATTTACCAAGAATTTTATATAGAATTTTTATACTTATTTTTATATTTATATTTATCTATACTATATAAAAAAAAAAAGCTTTTTTTCTTTCACAAATGGAATTTATGACACCGCAACACCTAAGTTGATTTTCTTTCTTCTCTTTTTAAAAAAGTATGATGGACTAGTTTATATATATTTTCTTATTCATAATATATTTTAAAACGTAATATATTATTTATTACATGAACGCAGGAACGGCGTGCCATGACGGTCACTATATCTATATTATTATAAAGAAACTTATGTATATATATATATATATATATCCCATTTTATTTAAGTTTATTGGTAATTGAGATTGAAAAAAATATATTAGTATTTATTTTGCATGTATATATAATAATCATTATCAATATAATATATATTGTAGAAAGAGTCAATTTTTTTTATTTAATTTGAGTAAATTTTGATAATTAATGTATTGAAAAGAGTTACTAGACAATTTTGTATGTTAGGTTGTAAGGTAATGGCAAATTTTAATATAAATGAACACAATATGAGTTTTAATAAAATAAAAGTAGTATTAAAAATTATGTCACAAATATTGCGTGCCACCGTAATTAGTATTTTAAAATATTATACTCACAAAGACCTCGTGCCACGGATACTAGTAGAATATAAATGGAATACAGATTTAACTCTTGAAGTTCCTTCCAAATGATCTACAACTTATTGAGTTTTACAATTGAACACACTAACCAAATTGATCATATTGTTCCATCTTCTTCATTTATCAGGCAGGATATATTCTTTTTCGAGGCACCCAAAAAATTCATTTCATAATCTTCTCTTTGTATTTTTTCTTGATTTACGCTCCTTGTTAATATTAATGTCAAGAATCAAACTTCGTCTGGATCTTGTGCATTTTTTAATTAATAGGTGTATAAAGCAAATTATGCTATCCAAACTCGACATATCATGTTAATTAAGAACATAATTTGGTAGGGAAGTCACAGCCCCGCAGATTTATTGATGCTCAAAGTATAAGAACCAACACTTGTTATGGCTTGGACTGAATTCAGTCAAACCCCTTGTATAGTAGAAATTTTAAAAGTGTAGCAAACACTAGGCTTCTAGCAACTCCCAACAATCTTGTTAAACAATAGAGCAAACAAGTGAACTTCTGAAATAACAGTACAACTCTTACCAGAATCAAAATTTCTAACATCTCTTGGAGACAAATGAGAGTGGGTTTAAAGTAATGGTGCATTACAATAATATTACCCAAGAAAGCAACCTTAATGTAACTAGTATAGGTGGTTAGTAGTGGCGAACACCTATGACAAACAAGCAAAGTCACTCCATCTAGACAAGCAAAACAGCATTGATGCAACCATCATTTTCGGGATTATTCGTAACTTGTGCATACTTCCCTGCATTCACCATCCATCAAACAGTAAGCAACAGTAACAGGTGAACAATTCATGCCATTACATAATTTAAGCCAAAAGGATAAACGTACCCCACACAACTTTTCCAGCAGGGGTTACCAGACCAAGTTCGCTAACATTCACCTGAAATACACCAGAAACATAAACACAGATAGTAAGCATATAATCTTAGATGTGAATTAGGCGCAAGTAGAGTTGCAAGCTGAAGGCACCTCGATTATGGTTCCCTTGGTCATAACACCAAGAGATGTATACATAGGCCCATTGGGGTTCTTCTTAACACCAATGATCTCTAAATTGAATGTACATTTAAGCTCAGGGTGGGTCACATGGGCTTTTGTAAAACGTAAACCACTTGGCGGATGAAACGCTCATATTTGGGAGGTTTCCTTGTAAAACTTGGTCCTACAAAGGTAGCCTTAGTGATCATCCTCTTCCACTGCTTAGCTGCAAATTTCCAACCAAATACAGATTAGTAGATCACCAAGAGCACAACTATCATCAGGTCCTGAAAGTTGGTGTATGCTAACAAAATTCTTTAAGCACATAAACTATCCTCAAGTTGAGATCACATTTAGCAGAACAAAGACAACACCATGTCAATTGGATACTTACTTTTCCGTTTACCAGATCTGAGCACCCTGAACATCTCATCTTCAGCAACAGGTCTGACCTATAAAATCAACAAACAATCTAATTATTGCTTGATTTAAATGTAGGAAGACTGCTCAAATAAGTACATCTTATTTCAAAGGAAGCAACCAATCAGATATATCATTCTTGCATAATGCAAGAGACTCAAGATCATATTATGCTGTGTTACATATAAAGAATTAAGAAGGGACTAGCTGGATGGCCTACCTTTGGTAGGGGAACCTCCCATTTCCCTGCTTTCTCTTTCCTCTTTTGCTTTATAGTGTTGCTAAGCACCTGAAGATGGCATGAGGTTATTTTCAGCAGTATTTCAAGACCGATGCTTTCTTTAAACAGACTATGTTTTCATCAAGGAGCCAAGGAATACAAGAATACCTTTGCTCTTGTCGTCTCATCACGATCAAGAAGATATGCAGGGAGAGCTCCTTCATGGACATCATCGTCAACCTTGCGCCTGGTTGATGACTCCTCATGCATAGCCAATCTGTGAACATATAATGATGTGGGCACACATATCACATTTACTATAAGTATAACATGCAGATCTAATCTCTAGGATGACCTCAGAGAGTTTTAGTAATTCTAGGCAGTGGACCAGACAAAAATGCATAGTAAGAAAATTTAGACTTGATGATCATCTTGAGCAGCTTTAATAAATTAAATGCAGTAGGAACTAAATTTTCAACGTATAAACCTTTTCTATAACTAAATACAGAGTTGAACAACATTTTACATGATCTTAAGGTCTCCAACACAATTTAAATTCTCCATCCTAAAGGACGAAGTTATTGAAGTTTGAACCATATTTCTCAAGTGTCTCATTCAGCCAAGACCCACCCATTGCGAAGCTCACATTAAGAAAAACAATCAAATTCTAAGAAAAGGATGACCAGCTATTCGTGCAACAAAGAGAATAAAAAAGCAGCAATCACACCATTAGTAATAAGTCCTCTACTCCAGACAACCAATTCAAAGCTCAAGTCCAAACCTGAATAGACGGTTAACAAAATATCCAAACCTTAAACCTAAACTAAGCAAACCATGTGCTACATTACCACTAAAGGTGAAACTGAGATAATTCCAATTATTCCTCCAAGGAAACTAACTAACCAAGTTGGTTTACAGGATTCAGGAGACTCTGCCATCACTTTCATTACACATTCGACCCTGAACATTTCTAAAAAGAGGGAACTATCCATGAGCCAGATTATAGCAGCTAACTCCTAGGAACACAATGCAATAAACACAAGCAAATATACATACTAGAAATGCTGCTTTGAATTTTTTCAAGCACATAAAAATGCCATCCACACGGCAGAACTAATTCTTTCACTTTATTATATCACAATAATGAAACACACCTACACCAAACCAAAGAAAGTGCCAAAAATAGAAGGTTAAAAAAGGTTAGTTAAACAAAAATAAAAATGATACAGAAGCTTACGTTTTCTTCATTAGTGCCTTCTCAGCATATCGCTTCTTAGCAAACATCTTACCCTTAATACCCAAGGCCTGTCCATCCAAACAAACAATCATAAATTTCACACATTATCCACGAATATAAAAAAATAAAACGAAATTGAAATTGAAATTACAAAAAAAAAAAAAAAAGAAAGAAAGAAAGTTAACCTTTTGAGCAATTTGAGAGCGCTTGTGAACTTCACGCGCCTCCTTCTTCCGCTTGCGCTCGAAGTGGTCATGGCGGTAGCCATGCCTCTTCCTGTGCAGCTCTATGTAATCTCCTTGCGGCTGTCAATTTCAATCACTCCAATTAAAAAACCACAAACAAGTAAACAAATAGATCGGAACCGGAGAATTGAAACTTGGTAACTCAGAAACATACCATAGTCGGTTCGGTATCGAGTTTCGGTGCTTTTCTTTTTTTGTGGAGAGAATTGAGCTGAAGTTGAAAACCTAGCAGCGAAGCTGGGAGGTTTTGAGCGACAGAAGAGAACCGTAGGAAACGGGTTTAATAAATAGGGTTTGGTTCCAAATCGACCCGGACAGGCTATTGGGCTGTTTCCACTAACGGGCTAGTTAAACCCATTATCTACCATGTTTGAGACAATGGGCCAAAGCCCAAAGAGGGAAGAAGTAAAAATATAACATGAAGCCCGTTTAATTAAAAGGCTAAGGCCTACTCAGAACAAACTGATGATACAAAGTTCTGAACAGAAGCTCAATACTGTCCGAGTTCAAATCATCTGTCTGAGAGAGCAACAAGAGAATGCGAGCAAGTACTATTAGCTGCGCCTGCCACGGCGGAGCGACTGGGCCGCACCGCCTACCGCCGCCGTTCCAGTATTATTCCCCTCTGGTTCTTCGGTATCGATCTGACTCTAAACGCAATCGGAGGTTGGTGCATACAAGAATAGATGTCGCCAAGACATGCAAATTAAGAGCTCGAGCAAATGCCAAAGCGGCGTCGGAATGGAAGTCACACGAAGTGGCGGAAAGTGCGCAAAAGTATTACTTAGACGAGCAAGACGTTGTGACTTTTCTTGATCCTCCGAAGGAGCTCATTCCGTTGGACCCTAACTCATATAATCCCGCTTCTTATCTTTGGTTGGTGTTGTTAAGAGTTGATTCTTTGAAGTGTTTTATTAGTTTCTAAAAGCTATGTTGTGCCATCAGGGAAAAAATTTGGTGTTGGAGCATATTTCATGGTTCTATGTTGTGCCCTCAGGAAAAAAATTGAAGATATCCCAGAGGAAAGGCGGCATCACCTTCTATCCCTGCTAAACCCTAGGTTCCGTTTGTTGGATTCTAATCTTTGCTCATTAGCAGAAAACAAATTTGTTCAAGGAGTACCATATAAAGATAACCGAATGAGTCATATTGAGAATTATCATCATTATATCTTTGGTGATTTTTAGGAAATTTTGCTTAATCATCATGCAAAATGCTATCATTTGTCCAGCATTGGCTGCTTTGGTTCATTTAATTTTGATAGAATCAAACATTATAGACTTATATCAAGAGCTTGGGAGGTAGCTGGAAGAAGATACGATGATCCCAAGTTAACCAAGAAAAGTGCATCAAGATTGCTGTCTGATGGAGATTCTGCAGGTTCACTTGAGTTGTGGAAATGCCGAACAAGTGGAGGTGATTTCGTCTAATATGCCGCACTATTGAATTATTGATATGCATGTTACTTCTGAGCCTGAAAATTTGGGCTTCATTTTGTAATTTAATATAATGTTTTGAGAAATGTTCTAATGTTTAAAATTGTGCAGCGCCGCTTCCAATTGCTTGGATCAATTCTTCCCAGAAGGTCAAGTCCCTGCTTTGGCTGTCTTTTGAGCTATATGTTGGAGCTTACCAAATTCATTCCCACATGTATTCTTTATTCGTTTTTTCTTTGGGATAGAACGTCTGTTGAATTTGGGTTCTCCATTGCTTTCTTTCCAGGCAATATTCTGGTGCACGGATGGGAAAGCCTATGGACGACTTATTGGTACATTTACTTATTAATGACCAGATTTCTTGCACAAACTAAATTCGGGACTAGGAGACTGGATCTAGCCGTAAGAAGAATAGTCAGTTATCTTTATATAGATCATAGAAGTTTGGGACACGTGCTGAATACCGTACATTTACTTATTAATGACCAGATTTCTTGCACAAAGTAAATTCGGGACCAGGAGACTGGATCTAGCCGTAAGAAGAATAGTTAGTTATCTTTATATACATCATAGAAGTTTGTGACACGTGCTGAATACCTTTTACTATGAAGTGAATTCTCTTTGTTTATAGATTGTTTTTATCTGACACTACTATTTGTGACCTTCTCAAACGGCATCTGCTGGTGCTCAATAATCCCAATACAGTTCACTTGCCACATATTCAGGCGCAAGCAATTTGATATGTACATTTAAGAGGAAGAAACTTTATTTTATTCAGTTTTAAGTACAGTGTTCCTGTTTGAGGATGCGTTTGCCTAGATCTAGCTCAAACTGCATCGATTCTTATGAATTTTATTGAGTTTTCTTGCCCTTTTTGTCCTTTCAATTTTTTCACTTTCTGGAAGTACCACATAAGATTGACATTTGATGTCTGACTCCTGTAGTTTAGTCTATATGTGATGATTTATTACTACAATTAGATTGTATTGTGATGCAGGGGGATATCCTCTTTTGCGAATCATCAACTCCATTTCCCCTTTGTACTTTAGTGTCACTCAAGTGAATGAAGTGATGTCAACAGAGCAGCCTTGTGATTTTGCATATGAATTTGGAGATGGACTACTCAATCTTCCAGAATATCCCAAAGAATTCCCTAAACCAGGTGAAACATCTTTACATGTGCAGCATGCAACTTGCTAATTTAAGTTTTTTGAAGCATGCATGTTGTTTCTTGGGTGCATGTGCAAATTCCAGCTTCTTCACCTATGCTGTGGATGAATAGGTCTTTGATCATCTAAAATTATGCGATACTGGTCTTTAAGAACTATAAATGACAATTTCCGTTTAAATACATTCTTTAATACATGGCTGACTTGAATACGAAATAAGAATGAGCTGCAAACTTTGTGTTGCATTTCAAGTAGCACAGTGATAACACCAAAGTGCTTGTTAACTACCATAGGCTGGTTGTTGTCTGGTTAATCTAACTTGTTTACCTATTCTAACAGTTGTATGATCAATATCTCATAATATAATTATTCCAATCCTAATTGTCTGTGTGCTGCTTTGATTTCAGCAAAACATGGGTGGCCGTTCGACGATCAAGTTGTTATATATGTTCGGCGTTTGGGTCCAGGAGTAGTGGTGGGACAAGCATGGCAAGAGGGTAAAGCATTGGAACAAGTACCCAAGAAGTTGTTCAATGAGATGTTAATGGTTAAAGACTATTTTGGTTGCAGCAAGAAGAAGTGAAAAGACATGGATGGGTTGAGAAGCTTGTGTAGCAGTGGAGATGATGTGTGTTAGTAAAGTTTGGGGGGAGGTTTTGCTTACAACATAAGTTTACATCATCACAGACATATATGTAGTCTAGATAGATAGAGAGAGAGAGAGAGATGTAGGCTTAATCTTAAAAGTCATCATCAGACACTGGTATGGTGGAGCTGAATGATTGATTATGTCATATCTGCATATACACACCACCACATGTTGATGGGGGAGGAGAGGAGTTCCATTCCACAAGGACAACAATATATATATATATATGCTCTTGGGTTCTTCCTCACTCAGAGTCGCAGATCTTACCTAACAATGGCGCTGACATGCTTTTGCTTCAACAAAGTGGAAGTGGATGATTACTGCTTCCCTTGAGTGGTAAGATGGCATCCATTTTCATAAAAAATATAGATGCGCATGCATGAAGGTTAAGGAATGAGGAATGCAAACCAACAATCTTGAATTTTCCATAAATAATATATGAAATTGAAAGGAAAGAATATATTAGAATATAGTTGTGCGTCGGCGCATTTGATTGGTGGAATGAATGAAAAAGAATTGAGAAGCCAACCATCCATCCATACATCCGCACAATACAAATACAAATAGAAAATAAAAAGAAGACAACAAACGTACATACATACATAGATATCAACTACCAAAAATCAACAACATTGCACCTAACAAATTCATAAGTTGCTATAGATAAAAATAAATAAAAAAAAGACAATTATAGATATATATGTATCAAGATTGAAAAGATGTGGGTAAGGGTAGGGGATTAGGATGAGTTAGGGGTGTGATATATATTTGTTTATGGTAAAATAGTAATAATAATAGAATTGAAATGCTAAAATTACGGCTAAATTAGCGTGAAATGGTATTTATTTATTATTTATAATATTAATAAGTGGGAGAGGAGTAGTAGTCAAAGTGAGTGAATATTACTACTCAACTGAACTGGAGAAGATTTGTAGTAATGTATGCCAAAAAAGAAAAAAAGGTGTAGAGAGAAGAGTAGTGGGGGTGGGGAGATGGGCAATCGTTTTCGGGAACTGTCGGTGATAACTTTACACCCACAGGAGGTGTATCTGTGTGTGTATATATACCAATAACAATAATATATATATATATATATATATATATATAATGATGATTGATTTATGATTAACCAACACTAAATTGGATTGGATTGAATAATAATAATAAAGATGATGATGATGATGATGATAATTAATTAAAATTTATAGATTAAAAAAAAAGCAGCTAAGAAGAAGAAGAAGAAGATTGTTTGGTTTTAACACATAATAATAAAAACCCACACTACTACTAGTATTACTTGCTACTGCTCCTTCTACTTCCTCTCTCTCTCTCTCTCTAAATCTCTGTCCAGGTGAAGAGAGAGTTAGTTAGATAGAGTGAGTGTTCGTGCTTGCAGAGGAGCTGAGATCTGAGGCAATGGCTGTCGATCCCAGACATGTGCTCGCCGGCATATTGACTCTCACCATGTTCCTAATGCTCGGCGACATGATTAAGCGCGACCACTTCGATTCTACTCACGTATCTACTCTTTCCCTACTATACCATTCACATTCATTATTCTCTTCATTCTCTCACTTTTTCTGATTTCCTCTCTGTGTGGATCCGATTTGGTTTTCTCTTTTTCACTTTATCCATTTCTGATCTGCATTCATCTACTCTATTCCAAGCTTAAAGCAGCAATTTTTATTATTGAACATTTTGTTTTACCGATTCTGAGATCATCGAGATTGTGCTTTCTTTATGCGGTACACACTGACCTCCGGAATCATGTCTACTTGAATCTGCTAATTGCCAATTCTCCCATGTGGATCTTGAAATTGTGTGACTGAAACTATTCTCTTTCTTGTTTCCTCCTTACACAGCCAACCGTTCACGACACAAAAAAGGCTTCAGACCATACCCTTGCTAGTGTCGCAAAAGGAGCTGATGGCCCTTGGAAGGAGGATGGTTTGACCTGAAGCCATGCTGGCAGAAGCCTGTTTTGAGTGAGTCCACTGAATTTCTGAAATTTTACATCTTAACATATTTTATCAGTTGTGCTTTCCCATTCTGATGTTTTACTGTCATTTTTTCTGTCTTCTTTCTCGATGTTTTGTTATCAGAGGAGGCAGATGAATCGCAAGGGTACGTCACCTTCTCATTAACTAATGGCCCAGAATACCATGTCTCTCAGGTAGCTTCATTTATATCATCTAGCATTTAATCTCATATTATTTGTATTGAAAATCCTCAAAGTAGTTGCAAGGAGTATAGGGTGATTTGTGAATTTTGTGAGAGAGTGCTGCTGTTTTTCATCTCTAACATTTAATCACTCCCTGGTAATCATCTTATTCAGATTGCTGATGCAGTAGTGGTTGCAAGATATCTACGGGCAACACTTGTGATCCCTGACATAAGAGGAAGCCAACCTGGTGACAAAAGGTTAGATGTGGCTTTAGCTCTCATAAGTGGCACACACCAAAGCCTTTTTCTGGCAAGAACATTAATACTCCGCCAAAGAGAGGAAAAATAAAGATGTAAAAATGATGCGTATGTCCTTCTCTTTCCAATTTATTTCTTCACCTGCTCCCTTAGGTAACTTTCAGCAGGCAGCTGTTCATTTATGGATGAAAGAAGCACATCTACTTTCCTTAAAACTGTCTATGTCTTGGGTGTCTTCTTGAACATTAGCGAAGCTATGGCCCTTATTATGAACATAGTCTCTTTACATGCTTTGAAGATCAGATGGTATTACTATACCTGGATGTGATTACTGATGTATACTTTATCTGTAACTTTCAGGAACTTCAAAGATGTCTATGATGTTGAAAAATTCATAGCAAGCCTAGATGGTGTGGTCAAAGTTGTTAGATCTCCGCCTACTGAAATTTCAGCCCGTAATCTTGCAGTAGTGAAGGTCCCTAATCGTGTTACTGAAGGATATATAGCAGAAAATATAGAAACAGTTTTCAGAACCAAGGGAAACATAAGACTAGTCACTTACTTCCCATCAGTGAACATGAAAAAGAATAAAGAAAAGACCAGTACAGACTCAATTGCATGTTTGGCCATGTTTGGAACCCTGGAGCCTCAAACAGAAGTCCGTGAAGTGGTTGACTCCATGATTGATCGCCTAAAAACCGTCAGTAGGAAATCGAATGGACAGTTTGTGGCAGTTGACTTGAGGATTGATATATTGGAGAAAAAGGGTTGTCACGGCAATGGTGCCTCTGGGTCCAAGAGCTGTTACAGCCCACAAGATATAGCTCTCTTTCTAAAGAAGATTGGCTTTGAAAAGGACACCACAGTGTATGTGACCCAAACAAAATGGCATAGCAGCCTCGACGCCCTAAAGGACTTCTTCCCAAAAACTTATACAAAGGTAGATTTTCTTCTTGTTACTTCTCCTTGAAATTGTGGTGTTTCCTTTCTAGAGTTCATCGAATAACTTATTTAGTTTTTTAGCATCAGTCAAAAATTCGTTCATTTGCACATCATGCCGTCATAAGCTCATATTTGCCTCAATGGTGCCTCAGAAGTCAGAAATGTTTAGTTCTCCTTATGGAATTAGTCGAATCTTTGCCTCTCCAGTGCTCCTTTTCAAATACAATCTAGTTTGTATACTCTGTCTTTGATACTCCTTTGTTTGTAAATTCACCTTATTGCTGAAGCTTTTAATTGCAGCAATCTATTTTGACAGCAAAGTTAAGTTATATCTATGCAGAATGTCTGTATATAAATAACAGTTGACGTACTTGATTTCAAACTTTTTCAATTATCTACCTTATTTTGTTCGCCGGAGGCTGACACCGAGCACTTTAACAACTCATTTCCCGTAAACTGTTGCAGGAGTCTATAATGCCTATGGAGAAAAGAGATAAGTTTCTAAACTCCGACACTTCCGAATTTGAGAAGGTAATTGATTACTACATTTGCTCCGAGAGTGATGTCTTCGTTCCGGCCATATCGGGCCTGTTTTATGCTAATGTTGCTGGAAAGAGAATAGCTTCTGGCCGGACACAGATGCTTGTTCCTGCAACTATTCCTGGTTCTTCTGCCACTTCTGAAGAGTTTATGTCACATTATGTTACCAAAAAGAATCACTTTGCATATTCATGTTTTTGCTAGTTCAAGAAAAGGGTAAGTCTCCCATATCAAAGCGATTAATGTTTTTGCATTTGATTTTAAGCTGAAATGATCTCTCTCAGTGTCTTGCCCAAAAGTTTTTGTTTTGCAGATTTCTTATAATGTAATGGTTGCAGGTCTTTGAATGTGTTGTAAAACATTGTACCAATGTCACATCGCTGTTTAATAGGTCATTGAAGAAGTGTGTTGATTTCCTCAATTGTCTTAATTCTGTGATATCTTGGACCAAATTTCCAGCCACTGGGTACTTGTGATCATCATCATTAACAAAATCACCACTGATATAGCATCTTCTCTGGAACTCAGCCTAAGTTTGGCGACATATTTACTACTGATTATTACAGATATGCATGTAGATATAATGTTTAAGAATGTTTTTCTCCAATATCCTTCTGGTTTTGGAAAGCCACTCCTCAGCACTGTAAAGGAGTTGCTAGTAATATGTAAATAACCTACTGGGTAAAGTAAACGGTCCGAACTTACAGCTGTGCTTTGGCTCAGTTCTTGAAGCTGTAAATTTTATTTGCTTATGGCTACTTTAATCATTTGTGGGTGTAAGATTGGTATTTACCCATGTGGATGCAGTTACCATTCTCATCCATCCCTCTTTTCTAACCAAGTCAGAAACAAAAGGGGAATGTAGAAGTTCGGATACTCATGCCACCCTAGATTGATAGGGAAAGAATACGATTGTAGGAGATACGGATCTGTAATACTCCCTATTGCTAAAACATCCTGTGAAGAAGTAATGAACTATTTACAATAGGTATGGAATATTGTCAAGTACTTTTAATAGAATATCAAAGGATCCAGATTCACGGAGTCAGCATAGTATGGTACACTTTATAAAAAAAATAATATCAAGAGTGAATTTACTCTGCTGCTGGAGTTTCCCCCTTCTGATTCCAGGATAATTGGACGAGGCTACTTGATGAATGGAAAAATACCAAAATATTAGTTAGAGCTGCGTGCATCACGAGCAGCAATGCATCGCTGGTATGGCTTTATGAAGACCTTCGCCAGAGGTGTTTTTGGAACTGGAATGAATTTACCAACGACAGCAAGAGG
Source organism: Sesamum angolense (assembly GCA_034509725.1). Classification (NCBI taxonomy): domain Eukaryota; kingdom Viridiplantae; phylum Streptophyta; class Magnoliopsida; order Lamiales; family Pedaliaceae; genus Sesamum; species Sesamum angolense. The sequence continues at coordinate 5,786,326 of JACGWL010000009.1, read as the reverse complement.
CCAGCTGCAAACAAAAAGAAATCAGCACAGGTGGGAGGATGGTGTTCAGCATTTCTAGTAACTCTGAAGTTTCTCAAATTTTATGCTGATGCTTGAGCAAGAAACTTCTATGTAGGTCAATGGTATATTATATTTTATAAACTGGCGCTGGCAAGATCATTTTTAGATTTACATCTAGTTTTTCAGAATACCACAACAACCATCGGGAAGAGAAACTTCCATCATGTGGGAAAGCAAGTTACTTGTGGTGATAGACCGACAGTTCGAGTGGCCATTACTGTTACAAAAGCAATTTGCATTTTTCAGACTTAATGGTGACTGCTACATTCGTTAAATTATCAGCACAGAGCTGACATCTCTGCTTTCTCCCATAATTTGTTCGACAGGTTACTAGAGTAAATTCAACTTTTCAAATGATGGCCGAATTTTAGGAAAAAGGCCTAATATACATACAAGGAAATCAGTAGTATAACTTATTGACTTGTAATTGTAATACTGAGAGCAGTAAATACTAATAACAAAGCAAAGACACGAACCTGATAATGCCTATAACGACGCAAAACCCATAGTTGGAAGTTAAGCCTAACAGTTGAGGTAAACTTCCCGAGGAAATTAATTATTATTATCTGGTACAAGGAACATGTTAGTGGCCATCAATGGAAGAAACATGAGTCTAAACCATAAAAGGCCATCAATATGAATATGATGGCCCTCACCTGAAGTACACACGTGGCTCCCACTATTCCCACAAAGGTGGTTTTTGGTCACACCTGAGAAGACATTGATTTCTTCTGGTTTTCGAGCATTGAACTCATTAAAAATCTGTTAATTAACAAGTGAAATTGACTATCTCGTTAATCTGGCATGTAATAGAAACTTATCAACTATCTTTGATCTGTTCATTCGAATTAGATTGTACTTACTTGACAGAAAACAAATGCGTTGAATATCACAGTGTTCTTCACCATGTAAGCATGTGCTTTCTCGTCCTTCTCCAACTTGAGAATAGATATGCCACAAAAGTTGAGAACAAGGAGGACCGCAACTTGATATACAGCCTGTAACATGACATGTTATTCAGAGTTCTCTATAAACACATCCAATTCCGTCAGATAACAAGGTAAAGTACCTGTACAATCAAGTTTCTCCACATGATGTTTGTTACAAAGAGCTCCCTGAAGGATTTAAGAGAGTTAAAAAAACAGGTTTCTCAACACGCTGAAATGGAAGTAGTTCTATATACTTCTCCTAGTTGAAACGGAAACTCCAAAGAGACACATTGATAATATATATTTTGAGATCAATCACAAACTGTAATCGAACTCCTCATTGACTCATTTGAACAATACAAAATACATGAAACTATATTCACCAGCTTATGAGGCATGAGGGTTGACAGCTGGAGCCAATATCTCCAAGGATTTAAATTAGACATTATTACAAAGAAATTGTCCAACTTGATTGCAGTTTTGAGTAAAAATGGGTCACAATCAAATGCACTAATGAACTATGAAATCTCAAAATTGATGGAAGATTAGGAAGTCAAAACCCATGCAAACTGATAAATTCACATAAGTATTAAATGCATCATATGGTAAGAAAACAAATTTCATAGGTTATTGACACGGCTTTCTTAAAACTCTGGTGCAGAAAGCTAAAATGACCAAGATGATATGCAGCAAGTCACCTCTAGAATGATGCAAATATATCTTAAGTCGTCTTTGCTTGCCACAACAACTTTTCGTAAGAAATAAAATCTGCAAACTAGACATGGTTGCGAATTCTGACCTACGACCAACTGGAGTTCTATCCATGAGATGATCAGTTGGAGGTTCAGTAGCCAGTGCCAAAGCTCCCAGAGTATCCATGATGAGATTAACCCAGAGTAGCTGCATCAGAAAAGCAAATGACGGGAGCATAAGCATACCTTAACATTGCAAAATCCAACTTGAATTCCCTAACTACTTAAGCAGAGGTACGGTTGCTACAATGCATTCAATCTTTTGCATTTCCTTGAAATACTACCTAAAGCCATTTTCCATTAAGTATGGGGAACTTGTGGCTTCACAATCTTTCTACATTTTTCATTAACGATAAAGAAGAGATCCACAGTCTGATGGTAGCTAACTTCTTATAACAGGTGAGTGTCATACTCAATATCAGGAAATATCTTCCCAATAATAGCAGGCGTGCTGTACCTGGACTGTAGTTAGAGGAACATCACCAGACGAAACTGCAGCAACAACATTTATTACAAGAGCTGCAACATTAACAGTGAGCTGGAACTGGATAAATTTTTGGATGTTTGCATAGACAGAGCGTCCCCAGCGTACAACCTACAACAAGTAATTGAAAATAAGATACAGCAAGGAAATTCCCAAAGGCATTTGAATTGGAAAAGAACAAAGACATGAGAAGATACTCTTCAACTATTTAGGAGTATACGTTACGGGATTCTGATACTATGTCGGGACAGCTCATGATACTAACCTTCACAACTGAAGCAAAATTGTCATCCAAGATAATAATGTCCGAGCTTTCCTTTGCAACTTCAGTTCCTTGTATGCCCATGGAAAGACCTATATCAGCCTAACAAATGCAGAAAACAAAAAAGAGCAATTGATGTTAATATGAATGGCAGTAACCAAAACTTCACATGTCGGTGAGAGTGTCTGGGACAAATGATGTAGCAGATGAACTTATCCAAGTTAAGTCCCTCGCATTTTGGAGGCAAAAGACAAGGTAAATCACATTTTGGTACTGAAACATACAGAGGAACCTCCAGGAAATTGGTTTTATACAACTCTAACATCATTGTACAAACAACACCTCTGATGAGTGAACCAATGACCTATCTCCTTTGCGCTTCAGGTTTATGTGTTACAGTAGCTGAACTGGTAAGATTAAGGCAGTATCATCCATTCTGGTGCTTAGAAATCAATGAACACAGCTTGGTAAACTTTTTAAACATATTTCTTTCTCTGAGGTATCACATACACACTAAACAACTTTTTGGTAGTCGTTTATTTCTTTACGTGACTTACCACGGAACAACTCAGAAAGAAACATGATCAGTTACCACACCTAAGAAAAATAGTGTTTTCGCAACTAATCATATATGACATCTATAACTTTTTTAACTAAGTTCCAGAGATGAACCAAATGAAGAATACACGTAAACATCACGAGCTTGAAAATCCATGGATAGCTTCGATAAAAGATATAAAAAGCATGATTGGAGCCCATCAAACCTCATGCAATGCGGGAGCGTCATTAGTTCCATCTCCAGTTACAGCAACAACTTCACCTTGTTTACGCAGTGTTTGAACAAGCAAAAGCTTGTCAGTTGGAGAAGACCTTCCCATAACCTACGCCAGGACCAACACAATGTTTATAAGTTTTTAGGATAAGCATAGCTTGCTCTGAAAATCAAGAACGAATCTTCTTGTTAAGACATACCGATATCTTTTGTACAACTTGTTCTCTCTCTTTGTCAGACAACTCACGGAATCTCTTCCCTTCTATTACATAGGGTTCGTTTGTGTCTGCACCTGGAGAAAGGATACCACACTCCAGAGCAATTGCTTTGGCTGTCTGAACATTATCTCCAGTTACCATACGCACCTAATTATTAACAAACAAACCAGTTATCACATTCACTATCTTCTTTAATAATCAGGAAAAATACCATAAAAACTATCTTTGGTTCGTTCTAATTGGTATCATAAATTATTGAAAAATTATCAATCCATTAGCTTTTGCACCCTTTTTCAGACCGAAGTCTCATCAGCAACCAGCATCATTGGTTGTAAGAGAAACACTTGCAAATTTATCATGTGGCTAATGTCTGAGACCGAAATCACAAAATAGGAAGTTCATAAATTATGTGAGCAGTCAAGAATGCAAAAAGATTCAGGAAAGAAGCTCTCATGGTTGATGTCATTCTCCTCTCCACCATTCCCATTTCCTTACGTCTACATTCCTTTTTAGGCTGGAATAGCGGCTTAAGCTTTGGGATATAATATGACAGGTGAATTTCAACTGCCGGAAGTTCTTGGATGTTCTCTTTTTTGTTTCTGTAACTAATACAATCTTGTGCGCACTTCATTATTAAAATTTAATGAGCAAGCAAAGATTTATAGTAGGCTATCTGAAAATTTAGTAACTATTCATGGTAAAAGTTGTTCTTTGGAAGTTTTTTACTTGCAACTATTTACAGAGAGTGCATAGCTGTAACTTTGGAACTTGAAAAACAAAAAATGTACCTTAACACCAGCATGTGTGCACAATCTCACTGCATCTCTGACGCCTGGACGACAAGGATCCTGTATAACAGAATGTGATAAGTATGAAGCAATTACAAGGAATGGTAACTGATACTAAATAATATATCTAGTTGATGTTAGAAAAAATACATGATAACCACAACAATCATTGGTGATGAAAGTAAAATCTGTAACACATGCAACAGTATCAACCAAGGAAGACAAAACCAAGGTTTAATCATAATTCAAAGATTCAGCTATACCTTCGTGTTCAAAGGAAATAGCAATTGAGAATCCAATAATAGCTCGTCAAGTTTACTACCTTTATACCAACAATAGCCAGCAACACGAGATCATCGTCTGGTAAAGTCCACTGTGCCAGCTGCTCTTCATCAGTTGGAAGCTCATCTGTTTCACATGTTCTGTAAGCAATGGCAACACACCTCAAGGTTCTTGCAGCCATATCGTCAATAGCATCTTTGAAGAAGTCCTGAAATAAGAAGTGCATTATACTCCTAACATTAATGAATAGTAATATCTGGACATCTCTATGAATGTCTTCAGGAACTTCCAATAGATTATCTCGGGAATTTTCATTTTAAAAACTAGCAGATTACTGAACAGAGTGAAATTATCTAGCAATCCTTTATTTCACTTTCTTATACTGTGTTCGTGCAATCAACCTCTAAGACAGCATAATCTTATCTCTTTGATTTATTTGAGCCCTTTTATCATATTGAATTTTAACGTGAGTCGTAGTGAACTATAAAGTTCATAAAGTACCAACCTTATCCTTATCCATGGACTGCAAGGAACCATTTACATCAATGTACCGTGAACATGAGGATAGAATTATTTCTGCTGCTCCCTTCCAATGTATATGAACTTTAGATTCAGTCTGCCAAGTGACCAGAAAAAGAAAAAGAAAAAGATTCTCAAATTATGTTTTCCAAATTGTTGAAACTAAAAATACGAAGAAATCAATAATTAATTCAGCATCTGAATTGTGCTCCAGTTGGACATTCCAAATGCTGAGCCTTCAGCCCACTTCCTTGAGTACATATGAATTAGTATGTTGTACATTCAATTCTACCATGTCCCCAGGTTTTCACCATACATCGTCAAATTTCATACATGAACAACATTTAAGTCCCAAAAACTATGCCTTCAAAGAATTTCTCCACTAAATTAACTGGTCCAGCAAAAACACTCAGTAAAGTGGAGTTAATATTACAACTTAAAAATAAAAATCCAACTAAGTAACTGCAGAAAAAACACCCATGGTTTAGCCCATATTTTTGTGTTGTGGTGTGGGAGGAGAGCGGAGCAGTAAGGTGCAACTTCTTGGTGAGTAACCAAAGATTGCAGTAGGGTCTGGGTTCTTGATGGGTAACTAAAAGATTATTGACCAACAGATAAGTTACCTTAAGAGTACATTGAATCTAGAAACTGTAAAGTTTCAGTAAAGAGTAGTTTTTTAAACATCATTGTGAGCCTAAGGTTAAGCAACACTCAGATATGCTTTTGCTCAAAATCTCCCTCTCAAGTCATAATTTAACATCTACCAGAGCAAACCTACCACCAAGGTGTCTCACACCTTGGTCGTAGCTAATGTACGACATATTTCTAGTTCTCATTTACATTCCTGTAGAAGCTAAAATCTGAATTTTTCGGAAGCATAACTGATTTAGTAAGTCTATCCATCTCTTTCTGGACTTGGCACCTTGCACCTTTATCCTCTGAACAATAGGAAGGAATATAGTTGATCTAACCCATATAAGCTTAATGTCACAGTTCGAACCAACATAAGGTTAATTCCCCTCAGAAGATAATCAAACTTTTGCAAGAATATAGATAAAATGTGCTTAAGCATTCACTAGAGCATCTAAAATGACATAGTTGTAAGAACGATTATGAAGAATGTTCTACTAATATGGCATCTAGTATGCAAAAAGCCCCAAGTACGTTTCTTTGTGCATGAGTTGATAAACATAGGAAAGAAACCTATCAGCAGACTTGATTTCATAAAATGCTTTCTAAATTATGAGGTAGGAAATGCCCCAAGTTTCTTCTCAACCATAATAATACAGGGTAGAAATGCATAAGCATAAGTTTCTTCTGTGAGACATGGTTTCTCTTGAAAGTATCATAAACATCTCTCAATGGTATAGTAAATTGAACACCCAATTACAAACCTAAAAGTTTCATCTAGTATCAGAGATTACGTTGCAGCTTCAATTAAAAATTATAACTACAACACATTTGAGTAAAGAACATGAATCAGTTACCTGCCCTCTTAATGCAACACCTCCTCGCTTCTTGGTAGAATTAAATGGAGAGACATGGAGAACTATGGATTCTGATTTCACGACATCAAACTTCATGCCCAACTGCAAAAATTTGGCTTTTGCAGATCATCAGTAGCTGAGTTATTGCAAGTTGAAAACATAGATACTAGAGAATAGCATGTTAATACCTTGACACCCCATTGAAGAATCGCTTTTTCAGTTGGAGATCCAGAAATCTCCAGTTCCCCATCCTAAAAACAATGGAAGGAAACTTGATGAACATGTATATGGAAGAACACGATTTAGTTCCACTTCCAAAGGAGGCAGACAACTACCAAAAGCACTAACAGAAACAGAATACTAAAGAGAATCACTTTCTTCATTCTTAAAGTACAACACGCAACTAAAATGAAGAGAGGCTAAGAAAGTAGTTCACACAGATGAGAAATTGAAAATGCATCCATCCAATTGTCTATTACACATAAAGGAGTATAATGTGATTCTCTCAGGCTCTACCACTTTTCTCTAGAAGACTTCAAAATCAATTGCAGTGGCTCAACCTCAACGGCAGCTAAGTGGTGTTCTTGCAAGCATATGCAGAATGAGGAAAGGAAAGAGTACCTTAGATAGAAATACACTGCCGGCAGTGTTCTGTACTATTCCCTCATCTAGCAGAGAGGACACTGTTGCATGCAACTGGGAACCATCTTCAGGAGGATCAATCTTCTTTGGCCCGACATAAGCCTCAACTACAGTCATCTGTGTCAAATGTAATTTGCAAGATTAAGTAGCCAACACGAAAAGGAGAACATACGTACGTAATGCACCCATTTATTTCATTTTTTACAGAGTTTACAACAGAAAGTAAAACAACCTGATTGAGGGTCAAAGTTCCAGTCTTATCACTGCAAATGGTTGTTGCAGATCCCATGGTTTCACAGGCGGAAAGCCTACGCACCTGAAGACCAGTTAAGTTGACAATCTCATCTAAAATGCCATAGAATGAAGAAACTGTAATACAATTGAACAAACTAAAGATTCTTGGAAAGAAGAAAATAATGTACATACCAAAGCCTTGTCGGCCATCATCTTTTTCATGGAGAATGCCAGACTGTTGCAAATTTGAAACAAATAAAACTCAGTGTACTAGGTGGACAAGGACAAAAGTGCAAAAGTGGAGTTACAAGAGGTAAATTTAGTGATGCTTACGTTAAGGTTACAGCCAAAGGAAGCCCTTCTGGGACTGCAACGACCACTATCGTAACCTAAATATGATGTCAGTCAAGAAAGAGAAGAAATTCTCTGAATGTTTTCCTTTCATTTCAGAATGACGAAACTTACAGCAGCAGTTATAATATGAATAACTCCATCAATTGTTTTGCTAACAGTAGTTGTCCCACGGACAAACTGGACAGATCCATCAGCATTTCTTGAAGTCCCAGTGAAATATCTGAGGTGATTAATAGTTAATACAATTGATATTTAAATGCAACCATATAAAAAGATACAAGAAAGACTACCTAAATTACCTTGCCAAGAGAACAACAAGCACAAGGAGCGCAACGGACAGACCAACAATGCCTATAAACGTTGCAACGCCATTCAGGCGCACCTGCAATGCGTCATCAGGATCCATACATGGTTAAATTATGTTCATACGGCAAAAAGAAGACAGGAGAACCATTATCCAATTGGTACCTGTAAAGGAGTTTCTTCACCATTATCTTCCGAAATACTAGCCATCAACAATCCCCACTCAGTGTTGATTCCAACACCAGTTACCTAAAATAGACACATATAATAAATCATGTTGTACGAATATATATATATATATATATATATACACACTAAATCATGCTGAAAGACCAAGATTGACCATCATCGTACTTTAGCATTGCAATCCAACAAACAACAAACATAGACATGTGTAACATCAGCAGTGACAGCTGATGCAAACTATTCCAATCAATATTTTGATGAACAAAGCCAAGAAAGTTTTCAACAATTTTATGGCAGCATGAGTTTTTCGCTTTAGTTGCTTCATAAACACTCATGTATTTGTGCATTATATAGGTTAATTGCAGAATCATTGCAGTTGCACCATTATACAAACTCATCAAAGAATGATGAACTAGAAAAGATCTAACTATATGATAGTGTACATCCAGAAGGAGAACAAATCTATTCATTTACATGAGGTGACAAGTTTTGATATTACCAGCATGGTCCCAGCACCATCTGCTACCTTACAACCCGACATCAAAAATGGAGCTTGTGGTCTTTGTGAACCTGATTAATGGCATTACGTGTAAGAATATAAGATCAATGGTACGATATAACCTGCAAAATAAAGTCTAACCAGCTTACAATCTTGCTTTCCCCAGTCATACTGGATTCATCAATGGCAAGAGAATGACCATTCATCAAGATTCCGTCGGCAGGAACCTAAGTACACAACACGAACAGAATTTCAGGTACTGATGTATTCTCCAAGAAAGCAAATCCTTCAAATCATTTATTACCTGATCACCTATCTTGAGAGGCACGACATCCCAACCACAATATCATATATTGAAACCTTGTCTCTTCGACCACCTCTGATGACCTATACATATGTTTGTCCAATGAGAGTACTTAAACCATCAATCACCCTGCTCTGTGGAGAAAAATAACAAGAAGACAGAACTTGAATAACTTCATTGCTCAAATTACCTCCAACTGGATGTTTCTCTTTTCCTCATTTAGATTTTGAAACTGGAGAGACTGACGGTAGTCGCTAATTGCTAAAGAATAGATGTGGAACAAATAGAAAAACTGTAAAAAAAATCAACTACATAGTGCATACCAAATGAATTTAGCTAATTGTCCAGTCATGGTGACAGAGGTGACCAAGTCAATAACCAAACTTGCCAAGAATTCACACTATGGATTATATGAAACATCAGCTTGATTTTTACAAGGTTTTAAAATTAAAGGCATTACATTCTAATGTATTATGAGAAGAGTAATAAACAACACTTTGCAAAGTTTTAGTTGCTTAATTCCTTTTGTTATCTAAAGCAATTTGTGCACAGTTACACTCTTCCAATGCAATCAAGAGTAACTTGAATTAATGGCATCTCAAATGATAGACCCATGGCTTCTTTGGTGAAAATTCTAATAATTGGCAAATCAATCTTAAATATCCATCCCACAAAAGACATTGGTTCACCACAATCCACGGTGAACTACAATCATTGTGCTTCTAAAAACTACAAGAAATGGACCAAACTGATAATCTAAACTGAGAAAAAAAACAAAAAAAAACAAAAAACCAAAAACAAAGGAAAATGAACCAAAACCATAAAACATAGAAAACATCACAACTGACTAAAAGTGAAACTACAAAATTACTTCTCTTCAGAGGATAAGTAACAGCTAACATGATTGAAGTTTGCTTATTTTTTATGATCCAAAGCATAAAACATACCTAACGGAAAAGTTTAAAAAATGGTAAATAAGGATACAACCAATGATTCATATATCCAAGTGAAGATTAGTATTTTTCTAAATCCTCCCATGTTGATGAAAATACTAAAACATTTAGCATTGAGATTGGAAGTACCAACATGGAAAGCATAAGGAGCAACAGTAATCCTGCAAATGTGAATTTTCTTACCTGTAACAAAAATAACCAGAAGAACTGCAAAGGTAATGCTTCCTCCATCATACCATCCTTCTTCCAGTCCCTGGATAAACAGAATAATTGCTAAATTAGACTTAAGCCTTAAGGCAAATGAAATTAAATTTCTATTCCATTGCAATGACATTACTTTCAATGGCTGTGCAGCTGAAGATAAGGCAAAGCAGACATATTAACTTTTATGGCATGTTTCTCGAAAACTGTCATAAAATTGAGTTTTTTATGCTTTAGAGAAGTCTTTTTCAAGTCCATGGCAACATGTACAGAATCAGCAAAAGATTTTCAAAATGTGATTTAAACTACAGAAAATTCTTATTCCCGGTGCCAGTTATCCATTGTTGGTCAAGCACGCAAATGAAAAAAACAAGCAGCACAGGAGATACTGCTTATACACAAATAATAGATTGGGAGGTTGTATTCTATCAATATGTGACAAGCCGAAACAGCCTACAATGCTTGAAACCCATAATTGCACATGGAAAAAAAAGAGATGAAACAAGTTGCAGATGACATAAACAAAGGCACAAGTACGACAAGAGTTAAATTGAAAGTGAAATAGTAGAACTTGTCTAACAGCTTCCTAGTCCAACTGAAGTACTATATAACTGAAAACAATCTCACGTCATCTAAAGGCGCTGCCCAGGATCATATACTGAATTGGGAAGTCATATTTCATCAGCGGAAGATAAAGCTGAGAGAAAGTTTTGAGTAAAAGTTTACTGGAGAGATGCAAGATAAGCGCATTGAATGTCAAGAGACAAAATACAGTTACGAAGAAATGAACATGGTAATGTTGTATTCCAATATTACCTTAGTTTTTATCCCAAGGGCCAATGATGCCACAGCAGCTATGATTAAGATAATAAGGGTTAAATCCTGCCAAGCCTCCCATAGGAACATCTGTACCGAATCAAATGTCGACGAAGTTATGAGAGACATCTATATAGGAGAATAATTAAGTCCATGAAGAAAATATGATCATACAAGAATATCACTCTGGACAAAATATTACCAAGAAACTTCGTCCCTTTTTCACGGGATACGTATTTGACCCAAAGGTGTTCCTTCTTTTCAGTAACCCATCCTCATTACCGTAAATACCTGTTTCTGGATCTGTTTTCAGCATATCTGATATCCCTCTAACCTGAAGAAATGGAGATCAATATTAGCTAAGCTATATACACATATAACTTGCAAAAAACGATGTATGTAAAAGGAGAGAGTAGTTCAAGTGGACTTGCCCCCCATATTGTTGCAGTGCAGAAAGATTATGATCCCTGTTCATTGAAGCAAGTTGTTCAAGTCCAATTCCGTAATCCCCAGTAGGAGATGGAGGAGCTACGGCAGTTCCTAAAACTGAATTAACCAACACCAAATCAGATCTCTTGCAGCAAATGAACAAGCAACACAAAGTCAAGATAGTTCAATAACGACAGCGGAAGCTCTTAGCTTCTGAAAATTATATCAACACCTCATGCGAGAGAAAACTAGTAATCAGTTGCATATAGCCAAAGGGAACTACAATGGGTTTGAAAAGAACAAATCGCAAAACCCTAACACACTAGAAGGACTAAACAAGCTCATACCAATTGCTCGCTGTCCAGCCAATTTGAAGAGCAATGCAGCCTACAATAGAAAAAAATAAAATAAAAGCCGTAATTGACGGGATGATATAAACGTATACATCAACCAGCAGGATTAGTTTGTTCTAGGATTACCCTAATGACTTGAGCGTGCTCTTATCATTCTTCTTTTTTCTTGCTTTCCTCTTTTCTCAAATCTAATGTGTAGCGGAACCGCCGAGAAGCATTAAGCACGAGGGCAGCTTGCTGTGAAGGACCAAAACTCTCAGAATCAGAAAGAGAAGTTGTGTATATATATATATTGTATTAACAATCAACAAAAAGCATCATTAAGAGAAGCTCCTAATTAAGAGTAGATGGAGATTCGCATGCATGAAAATCATCTTTCTACATATTCATGCATATCATCTGACAACATGCGTCTCACAATCTCAAGTCGTCACCACGTGCATGAAACAAAAAACAATGCATGGCCACAGCAGAAGCAGCGAACATCACACATTACGTAAATGAGAGTAGAGAGGTTTGGTAATAAGGGAAAAAATGCATGATCATACCCTCCAACGCTTGAGCAAGACATGAGAGGCATTTTTGGTGTTGCCAATGTCAAAAGGATCAGAAAAGTTAGGATCGGTGGAGCAGTCAGCATGGTCGGTGAGAGCGGAAGTGGCGGCAATCTCGAGGTCGTGGGTCATGGCGGTGGTCATATCGAGAGATGGCACCGCCGCGTGAACGGAGCCACCGCTCAGTGAGAGGGGAGAAAGAGGGGTGGAAATGGAATAGTGAGATTTAGGTAATTATGATAAGTGTAATATAATGAATGGAAATGGAGGTGGGACAGAAAATGCAAAACAATCAAATCAACCGGGGATTCAAGAAATGGAGGCCCATCATACACCGCCCTGCGTTTATTGAGAGAGAGAGAGAGAGAGAGAGAATGACGATACGTACGTACACACACACACATCAATCATACGTTAACTATACTATATTTTGTTTGGTATTGCCTCTCAGTCCGATTTCCTCGCCATGCCACTCACACCCCCTACAATTCATCTTCATCATCACACTCACACTCACTCACTTCCCTATTCTCAGAAAATCCTACTCATCAAACCAAACTAATAATAACATCTTATTTAATATATAATTCCCAACTCAATACAGGTTCCATTTTTCTCTTAGCCCTAGATTATGCAAAACATACAATAGAAATTTACTAATACTAAATAATTATTACAAGGGGTAAAGCTTTTGCAATATTTGAAAAATTATTATGCACATCATCATCAATACAAGTTGAGTGATTAGTGTAATATATTTTTGTTGATACGTCTACTCATACTTGGAACAGTTTAATGGTTTGGGTACAAAATTTTTTCATAAAAACTTTGATGTTGGAATATTGAATGTGTAGTTTTGTGTAAAAAAGTCTACTCATATGATTGTTTAGTTTTGTTAAACATAACAGATTGAACCAACTGTTTAATTTATAGGTTTACGAAGGTAATGGGCCTCTGGCCCATACTCATAGAGATAGGCCCAAATCAAATGATCTTAATTTTAATAGATGTGTGGAGTCAAGTGGGCTGGAAAGAGACATAAACAGCAAATCTGGACCGTCGGATATGTTTCAGCTTCAACACCTTTTCAAAACCCTACTTCTTTTTTACCTCCGCCTGCAAAATAGCTTCTCTGCCAGCCGCTGGGACATTACGTAAACCCTCCTCCCCGCTGATTCTTCATCAAACGCCACCGTAAGCTTATTTCACTCTTCTTCTCCATTTTCAGCATCTGCTGTGACTATATTTGCATCTCTGCGTTAACACTGCATGAATAATTATTTGGTGTGTATGAAAAGTAGTGTGTTTCTGCATTTCTGAATTGATTTCTGTTTGTGGAAGAAGTTGTGTTTTTTTTTTTTTTCTTTTTTGTTACAGTTATCAATGTAGTTATGGGCAGTCCGTTTTTTGACTTAAACGAGACTTTCGATTACATCTTTATTGTGTTTGTCCGCATAGAAGCTGAGCTTGTTGTGTATTTGAATTGATGAATAGTCTACCTAAATTTGTATGTAGCAACTTCCAATCTCATGTGATTTCAATTGTTGGTCTCAAATATTTATGCGTGTATGGATCTTGGAGTTTGAAGAAAACGCCGAGGACGGTTTCCACTGTCCAAATTGAATGGTTTTCTGCTTTCGTGTTTTATTTTTCAATGTTTTTCCTTTTGCCTTTCTCATTTTCTTGCCAAAATCCGAGGTCAAAATATGGTCATATAGAAGGTGAAGGGAAGAGGACATGAAAGAGGAAGGAAAACTTAATTCAACATAATATTTTTGAAACATTTGGACTGATAGAAATGGTTTACCAAAGGATAATATGTTAGTAAAATTGTGGCATTTGAGTCCCTATAGTTTCACTAAAGGAGTGTTGATACTTCGGAAGAAGTCATAAATTTGGTTATGTTTGGTGTAGAGATGGCTGAGAAGGGAGGACCGATTGTTCCAGAGTCTGTGTTGAAGAAACAGAAAAGAAGTGAGGAATGGGCTTTGGCCAAAAAGCAGGAGCTTGCTGCTTTGAAGGAGAAGAAGGCTGCAAACAGGAAGCTGATTTACAGCAGAGCTAAGCAATATGCAAAGGAGTACGAGGAGCAGGTATTAGCAAGCCTTTATTTCCTTTTATTGCTGGTTGTACTATATAATTAAGTTAATCAGGTTATGACTTGTACTTTAGGATAAGGAGCTGATTCAGTTGAAGCGTGAGTCAAGGTTGAAAGGAGGATTTTATGTCAACCCTGAAGCTAAGCTGCTTTTCATCATTCGTATTCGCGGGTAGGACCTTATGTTACTTAGAATGACATGATAGGATTTTGTACGATTGACATTGTGTGACTCACACTTCTTGTGTCTGGGATGTCAGTATAAATGCCATGCACCCAAGGACAAAGAAGATTTTGCAGCTGCTGCGTCTTCGCAGGTATGCTACAGTATTTTTGTGTGGCTGTTAGAGTTGTTGATATTGCCTCATAGTTTTATTGCTTTTGAGTCTTTGACCTCTATTTGATAATCACATGGCAGTTTTATGATATAAAACTGAGATGCTTTATATTATTTTTCCTTTATGTACTTGTAAAGATTCTAGATCCATGTTAATGCAAGTCCTATGAATTTTTTAATGCAGATATTTAATGGCGTGTTCCTAAAGGTTAACAAGGCAACAATGAATATGTTACATAGGGTTGAGCCGTACGTGACTTATGGGTATGCATCTGAAGATAGGTGCCTCGGATATTTTCTCCAATTTTGGACATCAGTTTCAATGCTTACTGAATGCGCTTCCTTTCAGGTACCCCAATCTGAAGAGTGTTAGAGAATTGATATACAAGAGGGGCTATGGCAAGGTCGATAAGCAGCGTATCGCGTTGACAGATAATGCAATCATTGAACAGGTTTGTCGTTTTTGTCAAGGAATGCTCGCTAGTGCTTTCTTTCACGATTTTACTGAGTGATTTCTGTTCAGACTCTGGTAAACATGGTATTATCTGCGTGGAAGATCTCATACATGAGATCTTGACTGTTGGACCTCACTTTAAAGAGGCCAACAACTTTCTCTGGCCGTTCCAACTTAAAGCACCATTAGGTGGTCTGAAGAAGAAGAGAAATCACTATGTTGAAGGAGGAGATGCCGGAAACCGTGAAGACTACATCAATGAACTTATTAGAAGAATGAACTAGATTTTGTTACCTTAGTTTTTGGGAAATATGAGGGTCTATTGCTTAAAATTACAAGGTTGAGGAATCTTCTGTGACTGTTGTTTTTTGCGTCTAGCAAAGTTGATTTCTTATTTCATCACAATATCGAGCTTGTTGATTAGACATTTTTCTATTACAATTTATATCAAATTCACTATGGAGTACCCCCTCGAAACATTTTTGGGCAGCAAGATGCCTTTAAAATCTCCCAAAGGAAAGCAATATTACTTAGTAGTGCATGATGCTCTCAATTTTTGCAATTAATTTTTTCTTTTGATCTTAGGTATTTGTATACCTTAACTAGTTTTTCTGTTGTTAGTGACGGTTTATTTAATTCTTGAATTGTTTAATGAACAGATGTTAGAGGTATGGGTTCTTGGAGGATTGCAACTTTATCATTATACATCCTCTTGTTGAATGTTTTAATTTGTTGTGAACAAAACTGGATGAAATATTTATGAGACCAGTTGATGAGATAACTGTATTGATTATTGTCTCCAAAATTTATAGGATATTTCTGTTCTGGATGCAAGTATTGGTTAATTACAAATGTATGCAGTTGGCAGGTGGTGTGTAATTGAGCTGTGGGCATATTCGCTCTGTAATCGGAGTCTTAACTGGAGAAAAGTGAATTATCACTCAAGTAAACTAATCAGAGTCTTAACAGGAGAAAAGAATTATCACTCAAGTAAAAGTATTGGCTTCATGAAGTAGATGACAGACGGACAATCCTTGGGGTGAATTATCACCCAGATGAGGAAGTATTGCAGTACAATGCTTGAATAGCGGGAAGGGGCACAACCTGTACAGGACAATTCATCCCACTGGGAGCATATCATTTATTCTTGATTTTGTTGATAATCAAAAGTTAAGAGGAGTAGGCGAGACGTCTGGAGCAGACAACACAGTGGAACCTGCGCTTGATCTTGTGAGGAAACGGCACACAAAAGACTACCAACTGTGTGTCAAACTCCATGGCGAGGACGGGGCCTCCGCAGCAGGGGCATTCTTCCCCTTTCACTCCTTGTCTGCTTATGAGTTTCTCCCTCTGATTGACTATTTGAAATTTACCCATCTCTCTCCTTTTTATTATGCTTTTGATTCAAGAGGATGTATGATCTCTGATGATTGCTAGGGTTCATATATATGTGTGCAATTGGGGGGTCAAATTCTGGGAAATTTCCTAGCAAGGGAGATGGAAATTACAAAGAAAGTTGATTTAGGGCGGGGTGGGCCTCCACTGTGGTTTAATTGGAAACTAAGCAGAGGAGCTATTCCTGGAAAGAGAGAAGAGGTTTCCTGGAAATTTAGGAGCAGAGATGGGGTGCTTTTCATGCTAACTTGCTGCTCCTAACTCTATTCCTGCTACTAAGTGGGAAGATGACCAATGTAAAGCCTCTGCTGTTGACGTTTTGGCTGTCTCTTCCAATCATCTTCAATGGGACTCTCTCTCTCTCTCTCTTGAAGTGGTCAACAAAGAAGTTGTCGTATGTACCTTAATAAAAAAATACAAATTAAAAGGTACAGGAAATGTGTCCACAACAATCAAGGGCACGGATTCAACATTAGCAAATACAAAGAGTGAAATCAAGATTAATTAATTTAAGTTACTGCGGCCTTCTTTATCTTTAAATTTTCTTTCTTCTTCTTCCTTTCAAAAAAAAACAAACAAACAAAACAGTAATTCAGTGCCGGTGAGCCCATTTAGGATCCTCGCCACTGAATAGACAGAAAGTCCATGAGTGCATAGCATTCGCAGATACTTAGGAAGATACGGATTATAACATAGGGAAACCAAGTTCCAGTAACCTTTATCATGAAGCCCTATGATTAACAAGAAAGATCTCACTATTGACATCATGCTGATTGCAATAATATTGGCTTCCTCTCATGGCCTAAAAGCCAAACATATATCACTCCCTGTTGATCGAGTCACACAAGTAAACAAATTTAGAGTTTTTTTTTTGTTTTTTTTTTCCAGTTCGGGGAACAATACAAGGTAAGAAGTAATTATGGTGACGGAACTATAGGATTGTGTGCTTCAATATCCACATGCCTAATACCGGGAACTATTTCCTGTATCTCCTTTTCTAGTCGATCAACTTCACTCCCAAGAGCTGTGACCACCTCCTCACCTGCCAGCACACAAGACTTAGTTCTTGCACTGTAGTATGAAAGAAAACTTGCAATACTGCATACCGTACCATAGTTTGCCATGACCTTGAGCAATGCAGAATTATCCTTTTCCTTGGCTGCCTCCCGGAACTGTATTTGTCATCAACATATTGATTGCCATGAGATAAGCATCACATCTTTACACTAAAGAAACAAACACAGATATCTTGACCTAATATCAAAGGAAGCAGGCTACTTTTTGTTGCTTGCATAAAATATAATATTTTTTTGGTTCCACCAGCCACCAGGGTTTTCCCTGTTCAGCCACTGACTGGAGGAAGGTCTACATGAAGACTGAATGCAAGATTATATCTCCTCCATGACAGTAACATATGTCATAGGACAAGAAAAGAGATTAAAGCTATTGATGTGGCTAATTGTAAGCACACATGTATAGCTGAAAAAATATCTTTAAAAACTTGCTATTAGTATATGTTCAACGAAATACAATGCAACAGCCCAAATGGCAAACCGTGGGAAGGAAGAATAAAGACGAAAATAAGAAAATTAAGTTTCCCATCAAGTAGAACATAACAATCCTTCACAGCGAGCATAAGGGAAAAAGCAGAGAATTCAAGGGCAATGGGAGCACCTGTTTAGCCCACTCTTCACGTCCGGTTCTGCTTAGATAGTTCTGCACCAGCACTACACCATTGAAGTCTGCAACACCATATCATACTATATATCATTGAGAATTCCAAAACCTTTGGGAAAACTGGGACAGCATATCAACCATGTTTACATCCAACTACTTGCAATCTCAATAATAAGTCAACACTTTTACGAATATGAATCAAGGTATCACCTATTTCAGCCTTGAATCTGAAAAATCCGGGTCCAATCACCTCACTTTTGCAATCATATACAGCATCCACAACCTAGAGCCAAAATTGTTAGTTTAGTTACACTAGTTTTTCCAATTTGTCATACGTCAGCATAAAAGAGAGTGAAATACTGTACAGTACCGGGTCATTTTTCAGAAAGTGGAGAACTCTTTCCATATCATTATCATCAATTGCTCTACCAATCAAAGCATGTCGGTTCCTCTGAATCAGAAATATTGCGACCTGCGTTGTGTTAGTAACTTTAGTTTGGTTAATATGGTGCATTGTTATCGGTAGCATTCTTCACAGTATCATCGTAAATAAGGAAGAAAAAAGTATAAACAAATTATGTTTTCTGGATACTCGTATCCACCTCAGCCTCTCTCTTGATATTCGTGCAAGAATTTCACCAATGCGTTAAAGATTAAATAGTTCAGTGAAGTTTCAGCACAATAAGAATGATGTCTTTCTCAGTAGCAAAATATCAGTTGTTAAATAGAGACTACAACCTAAGACAGGTAATTGTTTCAGTTTGAAAGTAATTTTGTTTATTGTATTCTGCTATAGATTTTTAATTTCCAAATGCAGTCTTTCTTGCTTAAGTGAAAAGGTAAGAGTCATCTCTTCAAATCTTAACACCTGGCAGTTAGTACCATGAAGTTTGAAGGAGAATTCGAACGAAAATTGATCTAGGGATCACCAAACTGAATATACACATCACTTACCATTCCCAAAAGGTTTCCAACAATAATTGAACCAATTGGATCATAAATTGCATTTCCAGTGGTCTTCACAGCCACCAATGATGCAGCAGCAATGGCAAGGCCAGTAACAGCAGCACCATCCTGCATCATCAACTTGATTTAACATTCAGTGAAATGGATATCAGGGGCGGGTATATAGGGAAGACTACTTCTATGACGATTGTCACTAGCTAGTAGAAGTTCATTTTATGATTTTTATAATTTAACAGAATCATTTAGGATATTTGCACTCCGTATAAGTTAAACTTTTAAACTTATGAGACAACCCGAATGACCAAAATAAACAAGCTATCACCTCTGTCATAACAGCAACAGCTGTTGGGTCATGACCACGCCAGACATAGTCTCTCACTTTCATCCCTTCTGCAGCAGCACCTTTCCTAACAGCATTGACAGCAACAAAAAGGGAGGCACCTGAGACAAGTTTAATTTTAATCATAAGGAAACGTGAAAATAGCCCAAGATACTTTCTGCTTTTTTTCTTTTCTGAATCCAACAGTCTTAACAAACAAAAAAGATTTCCACCTTCAATAACGAACGAGCCACCAATCACTAGAGCAGCATACTCTATATGTTCAGGGGCTGAATTGAAAATGATACCAATTAATAAAGCCCCATTACATATCCTAAAGAACGCAAAGCTATTCTGAAATTGAAAAAGTACAACATTAAAGACGCTACATATAGAGCTTTTTGCTACCTGACAAGTCCACAAATTTTGAACACCATGGACAATGGTAGCACCAGAACCAAGACAAAATATACCAACAGCTGAAATCAAAGACCAGACAAATCTTTCCTTGGAATAACCATACCTGAGGTCGCATAAACAACAAGGTTCAGCATGATTATACACCAAAAGGGCCTCACATCATTAGATGTATTTGCCTCCGCTGATGTTAGGATCATCACATATAAGGTGCAAAAGCTGTTGAATGCTGAATAGTTCACACAGTTGGAAAAGAGGCTAATACATTGCATGGTAATGGGATAAATGCTTGAATTAATAGATATTCTTACAGTAAAACAGACAAATAACTGTCTGGTTGATAAGGCATTTCAAGGCCTCAGGGACATCAGAAAGCACAGTATGAAACTCATTTACCGACTCTGGAATTATCTTTTTAACTTGCACCCTGAGGTTAATGTATGCTGAGGACATTGTCAACTCTGACAACAGATTCTTATCATGAGAAAGCTATGAACACATTTTTCCTTTTCTCATGAACATATTTCTCCACTTGCAGCTATAATTTTCAGATATAACTAGCAAATAAACTTACGGGTGGAGGGCATCTGGGGCACGTCGTGAACTGCTTAAACCATATGCAAGAAGAGCCTACAACATAAGCATGAATTAGATTCACCATAATCATCAAATAATTGAACAAAGTTAATTCCAATAAAATAGAATTTTATTCCAACAAGAGTATGAACTGAAACAAATAAATGAAATACCTGGTTCGCAAAATCTGCAACTGAATGCACAACTTCAGCCAACATTACATGACTTGAGGATGATAACCACACCCCAAATTTGAGAGAAAAAACAAGAAAGTTGCACCATAATGCTGTTGTGACAGCTCGCTGGCTAAAGTAAACAATATCAGGTGCGGAGGAAATCTTATGGAACTTCAATTTAAACAGGTGCAAACTGCAAAATAAAAAAATTATTAAAAAAAAAAGAGAGAGAGAGAGAGAAACTGAAATTACCCATGATCATCCACTTCAATCTTCTCAATCTTTTTAGCTCTTGTAAGAAGACCTGCAAAACACCACTACTTAGTTACAGAAAAAAGTAAATAGTACCCGAAATTCACCTAAAGCTGTGGGGGACTCACCTCGTGTAAAATGGAGCTGTTGGTGGTAACTAGAACTAGGTAAAATCAAGTTTGACAGACGAACAGCTCCGGACGAAGAATTCGCCGCTAAGAAATTCCTAAATGATGCGAAACCCAGGCGTTGAGAGAACCGAGGAGGAATAGAAATATCGCAGTGAAGTAATCTTGGATGATTAATGAATTTATTTTCCTGTAAAGTGGGGTTCTCCGGCTCGGTTGACGGGCAGGAGATGTGAATTTGAGCAATGGAGCAGGTGAATGGAGAGTAATGATACCGGTGGTGGCGAAGGCGAGAGAGAAGACGAGACGTACGCATTACTGCTGAAAGTGGTAATAACTAGAACAAATCAACAATCAGCCAATACATGATATCAAAGAATCACTCCTTTTTGTAAAAACTCCACGCCCATTATATTTCTCGGAGAACAATAAAAAAAGGGTATAGGGTTTTGCCCTTTGGGTGGTCGGCGTCGGGAATTTCCCGGCGTTGGTGAATTTGAGTTAGTTGGGGTTGCGAGTAGATGAAGGAGGTCTAGCTTTCAAGCAAAGCATATTCTTCATTCCCCATGGTTAGACTTGGACCTGACTGGCTGTTTTGCTGCTTCACTGAGAAACGTGAATTAGCTCACATTCATCTTAGGGATGGACTTCGAAGTCGTGATTGACAAAAAAAGCGATATTAAGTCTTGTTCGACACTTCCAACTTGGTACAATATTTCCTAAGCTCTATCTGAAATTGCATTTTCCTTGGGAACTTGGTAAAGACGCGACTAATCTAGTTTAATTTGTTAACCGTGAAAAGAGCTAACATTTCAATTTCATTGAAGATGTTACTAAGAGACCCAAATCAGAATATGGCATCGTATCAACTTCTTTCACTTTATAAAATGTTTAAACAACACATAAATTCAACTTGGGGCTATAGGGAATAATAGCATGGAGTTCCAGTCTAAGCAATGATAAAGAAGCATCTGCACCTGTATCTGCAGCAGAGTACATTCCGAAGAGTACAACTCCAGTGCCAAGAGTCCAAGACTACTAACTCTTGGAAAATTAAATTTGCTCTAACTTACAAAATGGTAGTATAGGAAATCAATATCATCTTGTTATCTATGTTACAAATCAAAAGGTGTAGAATCATGTGGGAGCTGGATCTGACGCAAATTATCAGGTAAAGAAATCCCCCGAGAATCGTGTGCAATCCTACTATATTATTCACTTCCGAGATCTGGTTCATAGGCTCAAATCAATTTCTTCTGAGCTCTTCAATTCTTCTAGTTGCTACCGCCTCATACTAAGCAAGATACGCAGTAAACTACATCTAAGTTTCCTAGTTCTCATGAAACCTGCCTTCTTTCCTGGCACGTGAACGAGTTTCGGTATGTTTTCCATCAAAGAAACCAGAATTTTCCACCTGGTCATGCCGAGTGATGATTTTTATAGGGTGTGCTTCGGTGTTGAAAACCCATTCATCGAGTGAAATGACAGAAGAAGGTGAAAATAGAAGATACAGATACTTCAGCGTCTCTGCCAGGAAAAAGCTCTGCATCATGTTGTCTTTTATGCCAGTACTAACCTGAGAATACAAAGAGAAAGCAGTTATGTATCATCTAACAATTCTTCCACAATCATTTCAGATGGTTTGTTTCTTGAGCAGCAGAACAGGTGCTTTAATTGGAAGGACACAGAAAATGCATATAGAAGAGACTATTGCATGAAAGACTAGGCCTGCATAAGACTTAAAGAGTCTAGCAATGGCATTTCAGAGTTGTACAGCTAGCTAAAGTTTGATAGGACTTAAGAATCAAACTATATCAGATCTCAAAGAGCAGTGCCAGGTTATAATTATATAAGAGATAAATGCATAGCACCATATATCATGTTTTGCATTAAGGTAGATATACCAACTCAAGGAGACGGGAAAAGGGTCATCACATGCGATCACATATGAAAGCCATATGCGACACAAAAAGGAAAAAGAGAACAGTTCTAATTTCGAGAAACTCTGAGGGTTATGGCATATTGGTCCTTTCTATAGATCACTAAGTGTGACAGTATCATCAGCAATAGGTTATTCTTTTCCCAACCATAAAACATTAGAACCAGAAACAATTCAGAAGCTAAGAAGTTCTCACATCTTTTAATCCAACATATCCTGTCTCTATGCGTGAATTCTTCTCGAATGCTTGAAAGATATTCCATCCCCACTCTTGATATGTCTTATTGCCAGTCAAGCGCCAGAGGTAAAAGAGTGACTCAACTGTCTCTGGCCTTAATATGTTCCATGACGTTCCAACACTCATATCCTGAATAGTTAAAAGCAGCAAGCAATAGAAAGTGGAATACTTTTCTTGATTAGGACATAATATAAGCTTCTTAAGTAAATATTTAAAACAGCAAAATCCCAGGACACTTGCCTGTCCTGAATTAAAAAAATAGTTCTCTCCAGCCAATTTTGTTGGAGTGGACTGGTAGAAGTTATAGCAGGTCCAAGCTAACTGCAAAAAAGGTTCAACTTTATCCAATCGAAGCCTTATACGGCTCTCTAACACACAGGCATGTGAAATCATGAAGCTTCTAGGCAAGGATTTGGGATGCATACCTCCTCAGCCAGAGATAAGAATCTCTTGGCTTCATCAGGAGCATAACCACTAGACCCCAATGCTAACATTCCTGGAGCAAAACATGCCAGTTCATCCATCTGCAAGACATGTAATAAATGAGAGCAACATCCAAAACACCAAAAAAGTATTGATGCACGTCGCCAACCATAGATAAACCACCTTGTCTATTAAAGAATTTCCAATCTTCTCACAGAGATAGGCAAAAGAAGATGGGGTAGTTCTCCGCACCAAGCTTAGAAGGCCTTTCATTGATGTCTCCCACATTTCCCTGTTGGGAAAGTTCAGAAGGGAATACAACCAGCAAACTTAAATAACATTGACATGATAAATCAAAGGACAATCTGTCAATAATCAATATAAGCAACGCAAATTTTGATATGAAGCTAGATAAGAGTAACAACATAATGAACGTGAAGCGCATCAAAAGTTGATACATGTAATAACAGAGTGAACATGAAGTACATGGAAAAATCAGAGACCTCCCATATACTAGTATAAACCGCAGTTTACAAAATTTCTTTCCGAGTCCATACCTATAATGCTTGACTGCAGTGGTTTTGTTTCCTTGTATCCAGACCTTGAGCAAGTACTCATAAAAGCTGCACAAATTTGTTTCCCAACGTTAAACATTGTGAAACCTTATAACCACCGGGAGCAACCATATGAGGTGTTTCATATAGGTATGATAATGGGCAGGTCTAGGATGGGGTTGCCAAGACCCAACCCGTTAGAATTTCTCGGACCCGGACCCGGACCCGGACCCAGCGGGTTGGACAATCCAGACCGGGTTAGAATTTTTAAAATATTAAAAATGTACTTTTTGAAAATATTACTGCATTAAATTTATAAATATGAAACAAATATATTTTTTTAAGACTACATTTTTTTATAAATTTATATGTGCATATTTTAGATTCTAAAATATCAAAACTTTCAAAATATATGTTTCTTATGCATATAGTAAGACTTAAAACTATTTTAAATCATTATTTTAATTCATAAAAGTATTACTTTATGTATTATATGTAAATATAATAAAATATACAACTTTTTTCCCAAGTATGATATGCTTCATATAAATATAAAGAAAGTAAATATA
The DNA here is from genome assembly GCA_034509725.1 of Sesamum angolense. Lineage (NCBI taxonomy): Eukaryota > Viridiplantae > Streptophyta > Magnoliopsida > Lamiales > Pedaliaceae > Sesamum > Sesamum angolense. Next base: position 5,761,427 of record JACGWL010000009.1, on the reverse strand, counting down.
TATAAAAAAGGTTAAAAGAACCGGGTCCGGGTCACCAAGCCCCGGGACCCGGTTATGGCTTGAAAACTTGTCCCCAAACAGGCGGGTTCGGGTCTCACCCAGATCCATTGCTATCCTTAGTTCCATATCCGTTACAATATATGCTAGCATCATAGACCAGAAGATATTCTTTAAGTATTTCAGAGATGTAAACTGACAGTCACCTGTCGCCCATGGCTCCAAAAGTTATAGTTGAATAGGATCTTGTCCCTCTGTGGGGATTAATATAAATGGGCAGCAGACCATCAGGAGGAAAGGTTTTATTAAGCTCTAAAATGACGTTTTCCACCTGAAACATCAATTACAGGATTACTCCATTGAGGGGAGACAAATCTCATAAAATTACAGAGAAGTAGTAATCATTCTATGATTCTGTAAATTTGGATCCTGATATTCCAAATATAACTTTAAGCTCCTTTTACGGAATACATGTTCTCATTATTAATGATGCTTCAAATACAGTTGTTTTTCATTTCCTTCTTCACGGACATTTCCATTGAATGTCAAAGGGTTCAAGTTTTAGGAAATACACACACCTTCTGCTGATACTTGGGGTCTCCAGTCCTTTGGGAAAGGGCGATAAATTCCAGCTGTTCAGTGCCAGAATCTGCCAGGATGCTGTCACCCTAAATGATTATAAAATATATATAGAGAGAGATTATCTTTGAGTTTCATGAATGCAAGAACATAGAAAATAAACTGACAGCATTTAATGCATAGAAATTGCAGCACATGAATACATGTAAGAACCTTGATCATATTTGATCATCCTTTGAATTACATGTAATTTGCAAATCATAGGGGAAGATCTTTTTTTAAAATATACCTAATGGGAGATATTTTTAACTTCCCAAAATTTTAATAATTGCAGCTTACCCCTGTCCACCCAGGGTTATGTGGATTCCCATGAGCCAAGTTAATAATATTATATGGGATGCCAGAAGGAGTATCCCAGGCAGGCAGCAGTCTGTCGGCAATATCTTTAGCTTTTTCCAGGAAAACTTTATCTCCAGAGAGATCATATGCACTAAGAAGTCCACCAACAACTCTGGATTGTTACAACAAATAAGCATTATAAGTATAACATTCAATATGTCTGTTTTCTACCTCAATTCTGGAGTCATATCAGCAAATGTTATTATACAGTCCAGCTGAGCAATATAGCTGAAGGAACATAAATGACATATTAAACCTTATAAAGCAACCTTATGGTTGTCTCGAAAACGCTTGCATCATAGTTTTTGTTAAAATCCAAGGACTCTGCAACCCACCTGCCATGAACAACTTGCTAAGCATCAAACAATATTGAACATAAAGTGAATCACTTCATCTAGGAAAGTAAAGTTCTTCAACCAGTTACTTCAAGACAGCAAGTCGTTTACAAGGAGACAAACTAACAATTTACATCTCATTCAATTTCTCTTAACAAGGTTTTTTTACTTGTGTCATGTTATTCCGGCCTTAACATGCATATGTTGATGTAAGAGAGTATAAGGAGAAACAGCATGATATTCTACTCCTGTTGGTCTTCACAAGTAATTTAAAAAATTCCATGGTTTGCTGGGATTCAGGGGTTTTCTAATATTCTTATATCAATATGATCTGTGTATGTGGAGGATGGACCAACTGACATGGACTAGTAGCTTTTACAATCCACATTATGTAGAAACCATACACAAGAAACTCCGGAACCCGGACAACCATATTATGAATTGCTAAATGTAGAAGCAAACATAATAAAACATGACAGGAAAGCCAAAGAAAGTGAATAAATCCAGCAATACACATAAAGGGGTACCCTAGACTTACTCTCTAGCCCTTTGGAATTGCTCGTCCAATCCCATTATGTATAGCGTGTCAAGAGCATCAACTAAAGTTGCTCCAAGACCACCAAAGCTATCAACTCCATTTTTTGATTGGGGCTGCCAACCAAAAATTCAGACCACTGTCATGAAAGCAAAACATATAGAAGCCATATACAACACTTCAGAGCTAACACTCTCAGAATCTGGTACTCAAAATCGAAAAGCAACAAAAACAACTAAAGATAAGAAAGTGATGTTATATCAATACTGGATTATCAGAAAGAAATAGGTAACATTAGCTTGTAGAGATACCACACCTGGAGTTCATCATGGCCCCAAGCATATTTCTCATATGAACTCCATGCATGAATCATAGCATCTTTAACTTTCTCTCTTCGTTGAACGTCAATTGGGTCGTCGAGAACATCTGAATTCCTACTTGCATCGCTGACTTTGGCAATAACATTTGCCTTCCCTGCACCACTTTGGGCAGCCTTAATGTCTTCGAGCTGAAAATATCAATCAATTGCTTAGACCAATACTTAGTAAATATGAAAGAAAGACTATCTATAAACTTGAAGCTACACAAGAAAAGAAAGATGCCGCTGAAAACAAGATCATATCCAGAGGACAAAATCATCACAAAATTTTGAACTTCTTCATAACATATGTAGAGACACATACATATAGATATAGGTGTACATATACAGATATAAAAATGTATTTATATATATATATATATATATATATATATATATATATAATGTTATGAATATAAAGTTTCCTGCTATGATTTTGAACAAGAAGCTCCCATATATTCAACCCCACGGATCTTATTTGTGTAGACCTACAAACAACCCTACATGAAAAACAGTTCACATTGAACCAATTTCTTGTATACCCAAAACGAAAAGGAGATAGATGTGAATGCAAAATAGTGAACAGGACTTTATCAAAAAGTTATAACAAAGAATTCAATATCTCAACAAAAAGTGGAATCAGAAAATTAGCGAGAAGAATAACAATAAATGAAGATCTTACCAAAAAGAAAAGGAGATAGCTATGAATGCAAAATAGTGAACAGGACTTGATAAAAAAGTTATAACAAAGAATTCAATATCTCAACAAAAAGTGGAATCAGAAAATTAGAGAGAAGAAATAACCATAAATGAAGATCTTACCATACTATGCAACCGAGTAACCTCATCATTCAATTTAGACACCTCTTCCTGCGTAATGGCAATAAAGTGATAGAATAAGTCATTGTTTCACATGACTTAAAATATTAACAGGACACTTGAAACCTGAATGTAGGGTAACATATCACCTACAACAGAAAAATTAATATGGTACTTAGTACAAGAGCCATCTAGTGTCCATTTTTGTAGCCATAACTTGCACTACGACATTTTCAATCTGTGAACCAACAACCAGTCATCATGAAGGTCCATTTTCAATCTCACTGGGAAAGAAAATCTCCATCAAGGAAAAACGCAACAAATATCTTCAGATAGTTTTTCAGCCATATCAGCAGCAAATTCAACCGTTTTGAATTCAATTTGGAGGAACAAATTATTAAAAAAAATAAAAAATGAATACAAGTAAATGCACCTCGTGTTCGCGGACTAGAGTCTGGCGATCCCAAACAACTAAGGTGACGCAGACAAATAGTATTAAGAGGAGAGCTAAACGCTTGGGTCTCTTCAAATAATAGGCTGGATTTACGTATCTCCACCTGCTGGCGGACGATCTACTCCTCGCCATAATAATATCCAGAATACTTCCAACTAAGCAGCAATTGGAAAGTAGAGATCGCATAAATATGAATAAACAGATCGAAAAGATCTCAGAGCGACCTAATCCTGTGAATCTCCCTGAGATTTTTCGATGAGGAGAAATTCCGGATGGGAGGAGCTGTTAACCTCTTTTGTTTTTTGGTAAAAAGAAAATGGTAAGAGCGAGCGAAGGAAAATAGTGAAAATGGAAGGAAGGAAAAAGGAAGGGGACCCTACCCTATGCACTATGCACATTCCACTCACCATGCATTTCATTTCATTTCATTTCAACTAATGAATGAGAGTTTATTACTCTTTGAATATTCTTTTCCATTTACCAAACCAACTACTCATTTTATTTTCTTTTTAATATAATAATAATTTTTTAAACTATATCTTATCACAATTTTAATTATTTTATGTATTTTAGCTTTAATTAACCATATTGAGTTTGTTCGAAATCTTTGTGTCGATCGTGGACAAGGATACGGTCCGTCCGAATTAATCAATCATATCTAATTTTTCTTCTATGGAAAAGACCATAAAAGTCTCAAGTCGTCGTGGTCGTAGTCGTCCAAGTACAGTACATTACCCCATAAGTTATGTCAAAAATAAGTGTAGCCTAATAAAAGAAAGCTATTTACAAAGTTACAGTTATTGAGAAGAATAGGTCCATCTGTTTCTGTTGAAACTGAATGTGTAGTATTTAAGCAAAATAGACATCCCATCTCTTTCCATTACCCGACTCACTCTCTACACCAACACCGTTTACAATCATTTTTGTTGCACCAATCCAACACTCCTAACTTCTAACTAACAAATCAAAGGCAGCTACGAATTAGAACATCCCATAGATGAATCAAAATTGTCCTAAACAATCCATTCCGAGTCATGGAACTTCCTTAGGGAAAAAGCCAACACAAATAAGCATTACCCAGTCTGATTTACATGCATCGTTAACGGACAGTGGAGTGTTTCAAGATTTTTTACACAAACACAGAGATAGAGAGATCGAGAGAGGAACCAAATATAGGGCAAACCAACTGATTATGTTACATCCACTATTAACTGAGAGTATCCATTTAAAACAGTCACATTGGCAAAACTTTTTTGCCTCTCAGTCGAAGAGCCACTTCCACTATCACATTAATAGCTCACCCCAGCCTAGTTTACATAAGTTATTTTAAATTAGTGACATAAAGCTACATTAATCAGTGATCATGACGAGTCATTGCCATTTCCAGCAGCGCTCAATACCATTTCTTCCGCCTCAAAATTTCCATTCTGCCAAAACAAGGAAGACTCACAACAATGCCATTATATCCATATGAAGAATAAATGTAGTTGAAGGCGTACCTCCTCATTTCTGTTACGCAGAGTATTGGCTCCCAGCGCCGTTGTAGCCTTTGAGAGGTCCCTCAAAGTTCCCTACAGTGTTTGAAATTCCGGAGAAAACAACGCAAAAGTTAGCAGAATCATGCTGTTTAAAATCAGAATAGCCAACTTTAGCAGTAGCAAAATTAACCCATTACCAAAACATTTTGGTGTGAAATGTAAGCAAAAGGTGAACAAAGTCAAGTAAGATTGCACCAACTCCAATTCCAAATCCAAGTAGAAACTCAAGTTACATTATTTTATATCTCCACAACTTCTCCTATCCAATGGACTTCAAAAAGAGATCACAATTTGTATTAAGAAGGAATCTCTCCTAATCGACAAATATTCATTGCGCAACAATTATATCAAAAGCCACTATTCACTACATTATTCAAAGGATTCCGACAATTTAATGAACAATGTCTTCAAAGTTCAAAGATGCTCAACATGATTAAATGGCAATATATAGTGGAAGCCTCCTAAACCAAAAGATAATTGAGATCACTGTAAGTAATAGTGGTGCAACCAAAAATACATGCCATAGGTAATTCAGAATTGGAAGATCAGCAGCAAATAGCAAACAAGGAGAAGATATCTATATCTATACTATATATTATGTGAGAGCACTCTTTTGGTGTCTCACTTAATTTGGTCTGCCATTTAGTTTTAAAATTTCAAATTAATTAATTGCTTTTTAATTTCTCCAGTTATCATGTTTTTTCATAACTACCTTCCGGTAGTTTTTTTTTCCATGCGTTTATTATTTTTCCTACATTATTTGTCATCTTTGTTTGTCAATTTTTTTTTTATAAACCAAAATATTTATATTAATTTATTATCTTAATATATATTTTTAAATACTTTTTTCCCTACAAAAACTAATAACACAATTTATATAAAATATCAATTTAATTCATTTTAAGAAATCATGTACATATATAGGATGTGCCACACTTACTAGTCTTTAAATATGTCTGAGATAGGTATCTATACGCTAGAAAGTCAAGCTGGCCACACAAAGAAATTAGCCATAATATGGTAGATATAGCAACACGTAATTTATCAATGAATACCTTATTTGCCCACATAAGTCCACATGCATTGCAAAGGGTCCTTGGTCCTTGTGGCCCACGGCGCATCATTGGAGTGGACTTCTCACTGATACCACAGTGCCGGCAGCTGGCACAATAGTTCAAAATCAGAGTTAGCTTAAATGCATGTTTGGAACGTACAATTAATTGTTAAAATTCAACTAACTACTGTAAGCATATAAATAGTGTTGATGAATCACCCACGCCAATGCGAGTTGATAATAAAAATGCTTCTACCACCTAGATAAAGCACAAAGCAAATCATCACTTTCCACCAAATCCAAAAATGTCAAACTCAAGGATGTTTTCCAAATGATTCTCAAACAAATCTACTTCTCTAATATGAAGTACTAATATGGTAAAAGTCATTTGGAGAGAGAGCCGTATGAAATGGAAGTACAATTTTGTACACCATGAATGAAATTGCTAATCAAAATTTATACATCATTTCAGACCAAAGCCATTTTTCAAAAGGGCTCAAGGAAAGCTCAGCTAGAAGCCATACATGATAAAGAGGAAGTTATCAGATTCACAAAGTGCAATCAATGATGGAAAATACAGCAGCCGATCCAAATTTGACTGATGTTGAAATTGTTGCTTCGGGTGTGCTACTTCAGACATATAGAATTATTTTGGCAGTAGATAATGAAGCTCTGATCAACTTTGCACAATTTGAAATTCTTACCCAAGTATTTCTATCTCTCTAAGTATTTACAGAAAAAATCTAGTCGATAATTACAAGACATGTCCAAGAAAAGTCTTCTATCTCTAGTTTTTCAAGTTTGTATGCTTTATGCTTAATTACAGAGATCCTAACCTTGCTGCATATCTCAAAGGCAACAAAGTCAACCTAGAGAATCAACATATATTTCCCAGAACAAAACGAGAGAAGTCTAGTTGTACAAGAAGGAGAATAGGTGAAGAACTCAATGTAAAACACTATCAGCAACAGTTAGCAAGAGAAGCAAAAAACATAGTTTCTGGCCCAAAGGTAAACTCACGAAATATCTTGAACTTGTGATCCATTGCCATCGGCTCCCCAGCTTTGATTTGAGTCCCAACTTGATGCTGCTGATGCAGAATCATCATGATTCGGCTTTGAGGATGTAAATTGACCTTTGTTCCGTTGCATCCTGTAAATGTTAATAGAAATATGCAAACTGAATAAATTTTCAAGAGAGAGTCTAAGTCACAACTGCAAATGCAAACTCAATAAAATACATATTGATTAATTGAAAAGGACTGCTATACCTTAAAGCAACTTCCTTACGAACAGTATAACGTATTTTCTTGTCAAAATTCCGTTCCTTCCGTTTCTCACGGAATCTTATAAGGGATGCCAGCCTCTGAGGAACGTTGAACTTCTGTGGGGTACTGGATAAGCCCTGTCAACAAGGTGACAATGTACATTAAACACCTGCCTACAAACGTTAAGCAAGCTAAAATAGTAATCCCATTCCGATAAACATACCCTGTTATTGGAAGCAGATACTGGAACAGTAGGAATGTTAGGAGGCACTTCACGCCCTCCCAGAAGTAGAAGTACAGCTTGAACCTGAAGGACATATCCAAACAACTTTGAGTTAATAGTTCAAGGGGTTGAAATAGTAAGAAACTAGAAAGAAAAAAACAATAATCAAGAAAACTGAAAACCTAAAATAGTCCAAACATATATCAAGTACATGGGAATAAATTTAATCAAGCAAAATGTACTTCCACAGGCATCTGAGGTCATCATTTCTTCGATAAGAGCACATGCAATACTTAGCCTCTAAGTTGCAGGAGAGGTGGGTGTTATAAATGGTGCTACAAAAGAAACTGTTGCGGTTGGGTTTCAAGAGGAGGGTTGCCTCCAGAAATTTGCACGGAGAAATCCTATAATAAAAGGAAATACAACTTTAACTGCTTTAAGATATAACTGTGAAAAGAAAACATTTAAATGAACAATCTAAGACAGTGCCAATATTATTAATACGACTTTGTAGTCAGGTGGGTGTATGTGAACTTTTCAAGATAAACATATCGTGGCCGTGCTCGCCTATTCCAGCAATATGGTCAGCAACTCATGTATCACTAGAAAAAAGAGAGATATTGGCTTAAGTTTGTACTCAGCAAAAAATGCATCCGACGAGCAAGGCAATGTCATAAAAGACAAACCAAATAAACTTGCTTAATTCATTCTTCCAAACTACTGACAAAAAGAAGATGTTGGCTCAATTCAACAGATTATATTGACCAAAACTACACGAGCAACAGTAGTACGAAGTTTAAAAGCTCAATCTCTATATATATGACATAACCTTCTCAGGAGAGACAGAATCAAACACATAAACTTGACCCTGGAAGGAAAGAGTGAGCTGATTATTATTCTCAGTGCCCCCAACTTGCGGTATCAGTTGGCCATGGTTATCTGACTGATTCCCTATATCAGCTGCAACATCACCATCAATAACTTCATTTACCCCGCCGCTGCTGCCAATGTTATTATTTTCACCATGCTCGTCTTGATCAATTGCATTTCCATTACTCATATGGTGATGTAATCCATGATGATGTTGATCTTGCAAGTAATGCATCATTCCAGCTTCGTTTGCATGCATTCCGTCCATTTTCAATCTACAAAATAACACAGTAAACAAACTCTACTTTCACACACTTTCAATGTCCGGAGTTTGACATGTTCAGTACTTTACGAACTACAAATTATCCAGAAACATGAATGTAGCTTATTTCATAAAGAAATTTCTAATTTATTATGATTAATTCAAGAAACAGCTAAACAAATAAATTCAATAAGCCTGAGAAAATGGAAAATGAAACGAAAAAAAGTGGAATATGCAGAGGGGGCAAGAGTGATACAAAGTAAGTAGTAGCTTAATTTCTCCGTTAATTAACGGACCGAATTCACAGAAAACATGTCAGCACACAGAGATGGACAGAAGCTTAAATATAAGTAAAGTAAATTGGGGGAAATTTGTCACCATGAAAAGAGGAAAATAGAGATGTTCGAGTGAAGAAAACAGCGCCGCGCCGGATAGTACGTAAATCTCGGAGAGAGTGGCGGAGATCGGGAATGCGGGGAAACGAACGGCGGAGATTAGTCGAAGAATTGGGGATGATGATGAAGATCGATGGATATATACAGCGGGCGTTTTTGTAATTCTAGGGTTTGTAAGGGCTTTCTCTTTCATACCAAAAAATTTCTATTTTTGATGGTTTATTTATAGCAATTTTATATTCAGCAGTATCAATATTTTCTTTTGCTTTTGCTATTTAGGTAACAGACAAAATTTCAATCAATCCATTTATTTATACTTTGTATTGTGACACACCTTATATATCTATAAAATTTTATTATTTAACAAAGTGTATACAAAATAATAATTTGATATCAAAATTATAAAAATATTAATTTAAAAAAAATATTAAAAGATAATGAAGGTGGGACATTATATGAAAATTTTAGAAAAATAAAATAAATGTAAAAAATTATTAATTTGGGATAATTATATTCTCAGCCCTTCATTTGTGATTTATTTACATAAATTCTTTTTATTTTTAAAAAAAATTATATATACATTCACTAAAAATTTAAATATTATTTACATAAATTATCCATATTTTTAAAAAATTATACATACACCTCACAAACATCAGCATCATTTTACAAACAATTTCTATTTTTTTGTATAGGATATAATTTTTGTAATTGAAAAAAAAAATATATAAATAAACCATCAACAAATAATGTAAATATGACGGTTTATTAAGTCTTGAACCCTTGCCTCTAATTACAAAATGTAGATTTATTAAAACACCTTTGTTTTATTTATTTTTTTTCTGTAAATAACTATTTTTTTTAAGTAATTAATTAATTTTATTGATAATTTTATATCGTATACGTTTGAATTTAGGTAAAATTGCATCTTATATTCTCTAAGGTTGATCATTATAAATACAACCTTACTAAATCGAATATTATATTCACTTTTTATAAGGTCTATTTCGTCTGATTATAGTTAACTCCACTTATAGAGTTTTAGTTAATTTAACACTTTTTTCGCCCCTTAAGAAGTGCACCTCATAAAAGACCTGATTATGATTTGACCAACTAAAATAACAGTTGAATGCAATTGTAATGTTTTATAGAAATTATAAATACTAATTATTTTTGCATATAAATTTATTTGCCCATCTCACATACGATAAGGGTAAATTACATTTAATCTCTTTAAATAAATACTGTTTAAATGAAATTGTACGTATGTGTCTTATTTATTTATAATTTGTCGTCATTGCATGCGCTTCTCGCGAGCATATAAAAAAATGATGATGTGAGATGGAAAAAAAAATATTATGATGAGAAAAAAAAAATAATGAGAATAAAGAAAACGTGGAATGAGATGATAAAGAATAGTGGATGAGAGGTTTTTTTATAAAATAATGAGATTATTTAAAAATTTAAAAATTATTATTTTGATTAAATTTATTTTTAAAAAATTAAGAATAAAATTGATCGGCTCGAAAAGTTTTTATAGTATAGATATAGATAATAATGGGCAAATGAAATGCGACTTGTTTATCGTATTTATCCATTAATAATAATTATATATATAGTTTAATTGGAAACATAAAATCCTAAACCCCAGTAAAGCCTTCCATACGAATACGAGCACAGACGGTAAAGGCGGAAAATGCGGCCATTGACATCAAAAATCCTCCGCCGCTCTCGGCTGTCGCCGCCACTCTTCCAAATTTTCTGCAACTACTCTTCCTCGTCTTCTTATTCGCATTCGTTATTTGGTAGCTCAATCCAACACCACCACGATCACAACCGGCCGCTTAGTTATTTTCCTCGGTGCTCGTCGGCGCTGCTGTCGCCCCCACGTCATCATTGTTTTTCTTTTTGTCGACGTTTTTCTTCTCAGCCCAATTTATCTGAATCGGATGACCCGTTTCTTCCAGTACAAGCTCTCATATCGCTGCTCGATGCTTATCACGATGCTACTGCCTTTCCTTGGTAAACACGATATGTTTTTATCTCATCCTGCTGCGCGCTAGGACGCGCACACATATGTGTGTATGTATGTATGCATGTATTTGTTTATTTTCATCAAATTCAGCATCATAAGTCCAATTTTATGGGTTCGGGCATACTGCGAGATTTTTCTCTTTCTGCACGACTTCCCTCGATTTTCCAGACCTATACTTTCTACTTTTGTTACTCAACCATATTGGTGAAATATTGTGTTTATCTGGCTAATTGGATATGCTGGTTAACGAATGATTTTACTTCCTTTTAATCATGATGTTTTTATTTTTGATAAGATATTTTCTTTTAGCTGCCTGAAGAATGTTGTATTTTAATTGACTGAGTTGTTATTCTAATTTTTGTAGGTGGATAATAATCTCGTCGTCTACGGTGGCAATGAGACTTGCATTATTTCCTTTAGTCGTGTTGCAACTTAAAAAATTGAAGAGGATAGGAGAGGTCTTGCCTAAATGTGAGTATCCGGGGATTAACTTAAGCTTGTATGTAACAGAAATCTTATTGTTTGTGGAATTGAAAAGAAAGGGAAAAGAGTTACTGTGAGAGGGAAATGGAAGAAAGCTTTTATTTCTTATTTTATAACTTGGTATTTGTTTTTGTTTGGTTATGTCATCTTCCCCTTTCTATATGAAATGAAGGTCTAAAGTAGCTTATTATGTAATGCACATTATCATTTTCTTTTTGAAAAATATATCACAATACTTAGAAGGCAAATGTTGACAAGTCTTTAAGTCATCATGGTTTCTTTTCCTTTTCCCTAGTTCTCTTTTTACTATTACTCTCATGTACATTTATGATATTAGAAAGAAATGGTCTTCCGCAATGTAACATATGATCTTTTTTTTTGTCTTGTTCATACCTAATAGTACCTCCACCATTTCCACCACCCCTGTCAGGACGAAGTTTCAGAGACCAAATTGCCCTTTTTTGGAAGGAAAAGAAAGCTGCTGGGTGCCCTTCAGTGTTTTGGTTCGTCTCATCATTTGCTTTCCAGGTCATATTCTCTGTTTATTATACTCAGATGTTCTTTGAGTCTCTAGGCAAAATATATATATGTTTTTTGTGCTGGCAAAATGATGTTGTCATGCAATCACGTGAGTTGTTTAAGATATCATCCCATTTTATTTTAACTTTAGGATCTGCCAGCTAAAATTGCCTTCCGATCCAATAGTCGTGTATACAAAGTGAACTGGAGCCATTACTTCAGAAAGAAGCACTTTTGTGTACTCTTTTACAAGTTAACCAATTCCAACAAACCTCTGAATCTAGTTCTATGTTGCTACCGTAGTGGTTATCTTTGTTAAATGTGTTTGCCGTCATATATTGACTTTGCATCTTTATATGACTCCCTAACATTTTCCATGCGGGACTGTCACCCCTTAGACATTTATTTAAACAAGGGTTATAGAACTTAGGATTCTACTCTAAACAAGGAGTTAAAAGTAATTTTCCTCTATGGCTTCTACTTCTATCTAATTGAGTACAATAGAAGGGGCTTCATACTTCTTTCTTTTGGTCTTCTAAACAATTTGCAGGTCCCTTGCTTTTTCTTGTGGATCATGAGTATTCGCAGGATGTCGTTGGATCATCACCCTGGTTTTGATAGTGTAAGGCTTTTATACAAGATGAGTATGTATGTATAAAGATTCATAGCCTGTTTGTTTATCAATGAAATGATGTTTTCAGCTTTTTGAGCAGGATTGTAGGACTCCATAAACCATACTAATTATGATGCTAGTCTATTTATATTGTCTGTATCTGGTTATTGGTTCAATATAAATTTTGATTGACCTCGTCAAGTGCCATCCCTTTTCCTTCTTTGTTCTGCTGTTTTGGTGACTGACAAGGTGATGTTTATCTTAAAATACCACAGGGAGGAATTTTATGGTTCCAGGACTTGACTGGATGTCCACATGGTGTGTTGGGGCCTATTGTCCCATTGATTATTGCAGGCTTGCATTTCACCAATGTTCAGGTTAAAGGATACTACTACGGCTGCATTCAGACTTTGATTCTTTTTCATAATTTTCTGGATTCCAGAATTTGATAATGGTCTAATGGCGTGTCTTCCATGAAACAACACTTCTTAATTTGCTCCAATGATGTATGCCATTGTGGCGTTCAGGGTTGAGATGATGCACGTGTTTTTGTTCTTTTCTTCCATGTTATAATTTTCTTATTATTTGGTTGAGCTAATGAAATTGGACGTCCCTACTTGTTACGCTATCATATCTAGCTAATGGAGGTACACTCTCTTCTTTCCCCCAGTTAGTTTGTGTTAGGTTTATGAGACAAGAGGAGTTGAAAAATTTGGGGGTTTGTTGCCTAAGAACATCTTCGAATGTTTGTTTTCGCTCTTCATCCAGTATAGAACTTGTCTGTCATTTCCATTTTGAAATGAATGAAGTTGAAGTTCTGTTCTTTGAGTAAGTTTACTCTTTCGTATTGAATACTCCACAAGGCGGCATTATATATTTTTAACATTTTAGATTATAGCTTAGACTGTTGAGTATTTGATTGAACAAGTCACTGTTCTTCACAAACTTATGGCTGATAATCTCCTTGATTTCTATCATTGTTTCTGTACCTAATGAGAAAGCTACTTTAGACACAAGAAGTAAGATGGGACATTGTAATTTCCATCTCGAATAAGGAATGAGTCATCCAAATCTGTCAGTCGATCGAAGTAACAGGGAACCTGAGATTAATTTGTAATCAGAGTAGTTTCTTTATCTAAATCCGTAAATGAAATATTTTTGCAAGTGTGCAATTGGTTCTTCTGCTTGCTAGAATGCATTAGGCTGAATACAAATGGAGGCTTCTTTTTGAATACCTTGGTAACTGAAACAGAATACGCAGTCTATAATCTTGGAGCATGCCTGTTCAAGATTCTCTGTTAAATTGCTGATATTTCTGTTGTCATGTTCTGATTGATGGATACCTTTTTCTTGGATAAATTCTGTTCCCTCATATGACATTTGTTCTTGTTACATTTTGCAATGTGGCATAACCTAAGGCCTATGTTATTAATTTTCAGGTATCTTTTCAAAAATCATCATTGCAACACGTACCGGGTTCCTTAGGATTATTAACAAAGGTAAGCTTTTAGAAGTTATTCAAGTGCTTCCCGTGCTTGGTCCTCCTATTAATCCTCTTATGGAGCCTTTGCAGTTCTGACAGATAGTAGAAAACCATATGGAAGATCATCCCTTATCTGTCCATGTATCTGAAAGTATCTATTGCCCACTGTTTCAACTGCATTTATGGAGATTTATTTTTCTATAGTTACCCTATAATATAAATTTCCGTGTAAGTAAGCTGGATTCAAGTGATTATAGTTAACACTTAGGACAACCATGTCATATTTGGTATATTTGAACATAGTAGTTGAAATACTTCCTGAGAGCTGTCCTGCCAGCAAAGCCAGCTGTCTGGATTGATGCTTACTGTCATTTTTAAAAGTAATTAAATAGCTTTATTAGATTTCATTTAACGCCTTTCACTTGTGAGATAATTTTAAAATAGTGCTGACAATATCCTTGTCTTTGCCTTGTAGATATACAGGATCTATCTGCAACTGCTGACACTGCCTATTTTGATTGCTACATTCAATGTTCCCCAGGTAAGATGAAGGTTTCCACCTATCCTGGAAGTGGTATTTTGAGATTATTGAGTGGTATGTTGCTCGCTTGCATACCGGGCAGACAAATCCTTGTTTAACAGTATTATATTTTGCATTTTCTATGTCTGTAATGGTGGTGGGTTGGGGTGGGGCAACTGTTTGCCTCCGTGGTTGAAAGTCTATTTGATTCCCTTAAAAAGGTCTTATTCTACAGCCTGAATTAAGTGAAATTTCTTAATTGAACTGTGTGAACTGAATTTGGCTAGTTCTACTATGGCCCTGTTACATGACCTAACATCAAGAATATGCTGTGACCTGTTTTGTTTTTTCTTTGATTTATTTTCTTATCTTGCAGGGATGCTTAGTATATTGGCTTACAAATGGTTCTTTGAGTCTGATACAGGTTGGTACTCTTGTTCTACAAGTTAGTACAAAGATGCTATGAAATGCATTGATATTTTGATCTTCTAGAGAAGAATTTAGTGTTTGAATTTCCTAATAGCTTTGTCTCCAGTTAAGTGGACTGCATTTGTATTATTCAACATTTAAGATGGTGATGCTAGATTCACAATGGTTTTTCACATGACACTGAAGAAACCAGTTCTCTTACAAGTTATGATGTTAAGTCTTATGCCAATGCTCACTGAATCACTTGTTTTTTCCTTTATTTTAATTTGAACTCTTTTATCTCCTGTATTGCTAATTTTAATTTTGTTCAATTGTATTATCTCTGCATTCACTTATGAATGCCACGATTACCACAACTAGATATTTCAATAGCCGAGTCATTCTACTTGGATCTAAAGCCTCTATGGGATGACCAACCTGAGTGGGAGCTCGTTCTAGTGACATTTTCCTCTAGTAAACTGCACATATTTCTGGAAAACTGATGTTAGAATGATGTACCAACAAGGAATTAAGCTTTATGTTGAAGTTACTGTTCATTTGGTGCTGTCTTCATCGTAATGTCAGGACCATGTTCTCATTCGGTGCTTTACATTGAAGTTACTGTTTATTTGGTGCTGTCTTAATCGTAATGTCAGAATCATGTTCTCATTTGGTGCTTTACATTGAAGTTACTGTCATTTTGGTGCTGTACATTATTCTGGACCTAGTTGCTTTAGGTGTATTTATTCTGTTTGCTTATTATTTTGGTGTTTGTATTAGTGAAATAAGATCATTTGCCTGCTAGGATTGATCCTATGTGTGTAAGAAGTGGTGAGTTTGATTTGAATCTTTTCATCATCACAAATCCGTAGTTTTCTTGAGGGCCTTAGGGGCAGGATATAAGCCACAATTCCTAGGACTGGTTGAAGTGGAAGAGGGCGGTTGGTAAATTGCTGTTGTGGAGGTTGGTTGGGAAGTTTAATGATGGACTACAGGAATATTTACTTGAGAACACTTGGTGCGATCTAACAGTCAGGGTTACTCTCACATGCTGGAAAATGGTCTTGATGGTAAACATCCCAGGCAGGTAGGCAGACGTGAGAGGTAGATGGCATGTGCACATGAATAATCAATAGCTTGCAGTGGAATAACTTAACACAAGTTGCTGTTCTTGGTTCTTCTTCTCTGCCTGTTTCCTCTTTATTTCTCGAACTCTGATAAATGACTTCAAGATCCAATATTATGATGGAGCAGATGGTAAGTTTGTTTTGAAGTACATACTGTTCAAATAGATTTTTGTGTTTCTGCTCTCATTTGCAGCTATTATGTCTCCGCAATCCCAATGTTCTCGAGTTTCTGGGGCTTCCTGTAAAACAAGACCCAGTAGTAGCTCCAACTAATAAAGAGAAAGGCAGCTCAGATGTAGCAGATATTTGTATACTGACAAAGCAGGGAGAAGTTTCTGCTAAAAGCCTATCACCTGCAGAATTGGTTGCTGTGAGTGATGATGTTGCGTCATGCTCCTTTTAAAACATGTTGGTTTCATGGAAATGTTTCTTATTAATTTATCTCAGCACATTTCAACAGTATTCAATCAAAATCTTAACTGATGGCCATAGGGATACTGCAATCAGATTACTGAGGTAATAAAACCTCTGCTCTTCAGATGATTTGCTTTATCTTCTATGTTTATGTTCCATTTTCTGAAACACGAACTACAGACTTGCTCTTGAAAAGGATCCCGATCATGCAAGAGCTTTGCTTATCATGGGGCAGACACTCCTACAAACAAACAATTTGCTAAAGCTGCTGAGAGCCTAGAAAGTGCTATTTCAAAGGTCTGATCCATGTTGATTGTGAGCAGATTGACACAAAAGAAAGCTAATGCGGCTCTTTTTCACTTCATTGCTTTCTTGTGAAGGACCTTAAATAACTCAATATTCTGACAATGCATAGTTTTCTAGTTAAGCCATCCAAGTTTTACTCTCATATTGAGTTCTTCCTGACTGGAGTATTTGCTCTAACTTCCATTCAGCTCCTTGTGGCCGGCCATCCTACAGAAGTTGAAAAAATTGATCTTTTGATTCTTTCATCACAATGGGCGGGTATCGCTAATATTCGGCAGGTACTATCTTAACTCCTTTGTATCTATTGGGTCGCTCACTGCAAATAAATGAAACTGAGGATCCTGTGTTTCCCTGAATTACATTTGCATGACGTGGCATCCAAATCTTGGAGTTTATCTTTATTTTCTCAGTAGCAGAGAAAAATACAGCGGCCTCACAACAAGACAATGCAATTTTCTAATAATTTAAGGGCTGTAACTGTTAGTGCACTGGCAATTCATGGCATTGACCACATATAATTGAAGATTATTTTCCAGGGACACCCTTAGATTGGTCAAAAGAGTGCTGGATAAAGACATTGCGAGCAGATTTGGGCATCCTATTCCTTAATCTGTTTGCCTAAGGGATAATAATTTTCTAATTGCTGCCAAATTGACTTTTTGTGTTTTGATGAAACATTTTCTATGTTGCACCAATCCTTTCGAGCTTCTCCAGGCTCTGCCGCTGGGCTTGAATGGCACAATGTGGATGATTGACTGCCTTGAAATTCAACTTTCCCATTCTTCAACATGTGAGTTTTAATATCCTGTGCAGGGAAAGATGGAGGAGGGACTTCTGCACCTAGAAAGAATAGCTCAACTAGAAGAGCCTGAGGGTGCAAAGATCAAGGCCCACTATTATGATGGTTTATTTATGCTGGCAAGGTATAAAAATTGATGCCGCAACTCTCCCTTTCTTAATCCTTTGCCATTTTACATGTGTTATTACTTCATTCTATTTACCTGTGAAAAGTGAAGTTCTCAATGTTATTTTGTCAATAACTACATACTGACAGAAGTAATTTGGCCTCTAGTGCTTTACTGAATGTGGACCGTAAAGCTGAGGCATTGAAGTACTTGCAGATGTGCGCCGCTTATGATCCTGCTTACAATGCCTATTTTGAGTTCTTGGAAACTGATTCAACAGATTTTGCCAGTGATCTAGCTAGCAGCAGGAGGGATTTCTGAGTCAGTATAGCGTTTTGAGAGTTTCATTTCATTCCCTCTACATTTTTGTTACTCTGGGACATATTAGGTGCAAATCTTAGAAAGCATTATACCATTCTTTTTCTCAACTGATCCTAATAAGATGTCGTAAAGTGCTAAGAACATAGTGGAGGGTTTTTCTGGATGAGCCATAACAGCAAGTGCACACCAGAACTTGAACATCCATGAGAAATACCTAAAACATGTTTACATTGTCTTGTCCATGTGGGGTAGGTGTTGGTTTGTTGTATCCGAGGATTTGGATCTTGGTCGTTGTGTAACAGATGAGACTAATACATGTATGAATGATGACTCATGATTCATGTATTATATGAGGATGGTGTAGTTATCGACACATGTAAGTTTGTAATTTAGTCGACATACCTAGTGGTCCTCTACAATAAACGCACTAGTGGAGGAGGAGATTCAAGTTGTTTAAATATGTTTTTAGTAGATTAGCGTGTTTGATTGTTGTACAATGATATGGGGGACAGTGCTTGAACGGCCACCAAAATGTGAGGTGCATAATATGAATGGCCAGTAAGATGTGGAATCTAATGTGCATGTGTTGTCTGCAAATGAGTGACTCCACGGGTATGGATTTCCATATTTAGTTAGACTATGGGCGATGGGCGAGAGCCCACCCTTCTACCCACAAATCTATTTGAATATATTCTTACTTGCGTTGTTGTTGCTTAAAATCTGCGGTGTACTTTCTTTAGATGTGTGATGTCTTAATTATGGTTCTTGTTTGTTTATGAACGTTAAAAAATTTCAAATATTTCATGTAATTATTATTACCTGCTGATTGGCTTGTGGAGGTTATTGGTGTAGTTCATCTCATAAGACATTTGAATGGGAGTGAGAATATGAATGCATGTGTGGTAATAGAAGGAATGTGAAGGAACACATGATTTGGTTTTGGTGGGGGGGGGGGGGGGGGGGGGGGGGGGGGGGGCAATAATGTTGTCCATAAAACTAGTGATTAAGCATGGAATAGATGTTTTGTAAAGTAGTAATGAATGATGGGAGAAAACAGGGAAGGCTTTTGGTTAGGGAATAATGGGCGTGGTTAAAGTAAAGGTAGGAGAAGATGTGGGTTGGTGTGCGTGAGGCAATAACTTTTGAGTTTGTGGTTCCAAATTGTGTGCAGTGCAGGAGAGGCGAGGAGAAGCTCAAAGCACATGGGGGCACCGCCAAGCCAACTATTAGTATCATAGTTACTTATGGGATTAGGAATTAGCATTGAGCAAATTAGCATACCCACTCATGATTCACAATGAAAAGGAATGGCCCATGCTTGTCCCGCCCCCACCATATTTATATAGTATAGTATTACTCCCACTGTCCTATGCATAAATTTAGTAAAATAATGATGATAATAATTAAGAAATCTGTACATAGAAAATATGGGGGACCGAATTTGATATAGCACCGCACCTAATTAATTGTTATTATTATTATAATATCATAATTAGAAATTAATTAGTTTGGTGGGGGGGAGGCTGAAAACCTAATATTATTATAATAATATTAATAGAAATGTAATAAAAAATTGGGATGGAAAGGAAGGGAGGGTGGAATGGGGAGAGAAGGCATGAGAATGAGATGATGGAGTAGGGCGCGTGGCAACAATTAGTAGGAGTAGTTGATTCAAAATCCAATTCCATGATAGATGAGTGGTAATGTTAAATGTGAGTGAGGTGGGGACACGTAGTGGCAGTGTAGGGGGTAGGGAAAGTAAAGTTTGGGACGCAAGTGAGTCATCATCTGCTGTGCACAGGTGATGGGTGGTGATCCCCGCCTATCATTTTCATCCCTTTTTCTTTTTTTGCCGCCTTGGGGTGGACTTCATAATAATAATAATAATAATAATTAGTATGAGGCGAGTGGCTCTTGTAATGGTACTAGCCCCACCCTCAAACCAATATTTGATTTTATAAAACAAAATAGTTGGAAGTGATGAAATTTAATGAATTAAAAAGGTAAGTGGGTTGTGGACTGGTTGTTTGATATTCATTTCTCACCTCACACTCATCAAATCTCAGATATTTCGGAACCCCAACTCCAACTACCCACCACCACCCCCCCCCCCTCCCTCATATTTTTATTATATCTATCTAAATTACATGATGGGCTTTTGATTCCCTTGCTTACCAATTACCCCCCATATATATATGTTCATCTATGATTATTATTATTATTAAATTTCATATCTTTTTTTGAAAACCAATCTCTCTCTCTCTCTCTTTCTTGCAAAAAATTATTATTATTATTATTATTTGCATGCATTCTCCTCCTTAATACATAAATTATTGACGAGGAAGATGTTGATGATGATGATGATGTTGATTCAGAAAGAAAAAATGGTGGAAAGAAGAAAGTGACGGGAGGTTCGAGGTGGACGAGGTTTTTGTGGACAGGGATGGATGGATTCACCACCAATGCCAACAAAACTTTTTTTTATATAACAACAACAAGAAGAAGCATGCTCTCTCTCTCTCTATATATATATTATATTGGGTGTAATAAAATACACATGTTTGTTTGTGGTGGATTTTATTTTTCTCATTCTATTTCCACGCACACACATACATATGTGGACGTGTTTGTAATGTGTGGCATTATTTATTTATGAGGTGGATCTATGCTCCATATTCCTCCTCTCTCACCGCCTCTCTCTCTCCCATCTATATTTCTTCTTCTTATATTATATACTACTACATTTCATTTCCATCTCTCTCTCTCTCTCCCTCCCTCTCCAAGATCCTTCCTTCTCTCCATATGCATCTCTCTCTCTCTCTCTGATTCTTGAAACTTAGGAGCAGCAGCAGGCAGCAGCACTACAACACTCATTCATCCACCACAAATTGCTCTCTCTCTCTCTCTCTGGTCTCCCCTTTAAACTCGCCATCTTTTTCTTCTTCTTTTATTCCCTTCCACCTCAATTGTCCCTTAGATTCCCTCTCCCTCTCCCTCTCTATCCCTCCCATTTTTCACTCTCAAACCGTACACTTTTTCTTCTATCTCAGCTCCCACCCTTTTTCACTCTCACGCCGTACACTCTTCCTCCTTATCTCTCTCATTTCCCTTCCTCACTACTTACTATTCCTCTTTCTTTTTTCTTATCATTTCCATTTCCTCTTTTCTCATCACTACCATGAAAGTCAGGTTGTGTGAGCTCTGCAATGCCCAAGCCACCCTCTTTTGCCCTTCCGACGACGCTTTTCTCTGCTGCACTTGTGACGCCAAAGTTCACGACGCTAACTTCCTCGTAGCTCGCCACCTTCGCAAAACCCTTTCCTCTAGCTTCACCGGAGATGGGATCTACGGCCTCGGTTGTCAACCTTCTCCGCCCTCCGCCCTCGACTCCCTCTCCTCCTCCTCCAATTCCTCCGTTTGCATCTCCAGCACCACCAAGGATTGCTCCGGCGGAAGGAGGGATTGTGGGGGTGTGAACTCTTCGTCCACGGCCACGACGGGGAAGAGTCAACAAAGGGGGCACAAACCGCGGGTGGATTATTTGAAAGCAGAGGGCATATTGTCGAACTGGTTTCGGAAGCTAGGGGAGGGGGGGGGAGGAGGTGGCTTGTAGAGTTGTGAGGTGTGTGTGGATGGATGGGGATTGGGATGGAGGAGGGTTTTGCCATTGCGGGTTTGGGTGGCGGCGTCGATGTGGCTGGGGTTGAGGGTGAGTGGGGAGAAGAGTTGGGAGGTACTAAAGCGGGTGGAGGAGATATCAGGAGTGCCGGCAAAGATGATAGAAGCGGCGGAGGCGAGGCTGGAGCGTGGTTTGAGAGGAAGGCAGCGGCGGGGCGTAGAGGTGCTGGAGGAGGGATGGGCAGAGTGCTGATAGAGTTTGGAGTTGGAGTTGGAGGTCGTCTTCTTCTTCTTTCGAATTTGGTGAATAGTGTTTTTTAGTTATTGAAAATGTAGAGAAAGTAGCATAGGTAGGTAGGTAGGTAGGTAGGTGCGTAGGTAAGGTTGTTGTTTCTATAATCTTTATCTGTATTCTTCTTAATTCCGGGTCTTGATTGATTTCAATCCAGTTATTAGGATAAAAAATTCAAATATTCTTATTTAATTAATTTTAATATGTTGCGTGTTGTTAATTTCACCCATCAATTTTCATATAAATAAATTTTGGGTAAATTGTACAACACCCCCCTTATTTTGGTGAAATAACACGAAATTCTCCTGTGTTAATTTTATAAGCAAAAAAAATTCCTGTGTTATTGAAAATTATGCATACTCTCCTTTTCTGTTAGTTAAGTTTAACGGTGTTAAAATTTTTGTTGAATTGTCCGTTATACCCTTATTCTAATAGCCCTTGATCTTCAATAGTTTAACATCAACGGTCCAAATTTAAAATAATTTAAATATATATTTTATTCATATACATATATTATATATATGATATAATAATATATATTTATATATATATTATATATATATATATATATATATATATAATATATATATATATATATATAGATGCAGTGGTGCCGCCCGCCTCTATAAGCGGCGATGCGTTGTCGCTGCCTCTGCGGGCGGTGCGAGGCAGCCGGCGGCAAGGGGGAGGCAGGCAACGAACGATGGGTGAGTTTTCTTTCTTTTTTTAAGTAAAAAATAAATAATAATTTATTAAAACACTTATAACGATAATTTTAATTCAAGTAATTTTTTATATTAAATAATATATTTTTAAAATTAATATAATATTTTTATGTTTAATTAATATGATTTTTAAAAATTAATATAATGTTTTCATTTTTAATTAATATAATATATTAAAATATTTTTATGTTAAAGTAATATAATTTTTAAAATTAATATAATATTTTTATGTTTAATTAATATATTTATGAATAAA
The DNA here is from genome assembly GCA_034509725.1 of Sesamum angolense. Classification (NCBI taxonomy): domain Eukaryota; kingdom Viridiplantae; phylum Streptophyta; class Magnoliopsida; order Lamiales; family Pedaliaceae; genus Sesamum; species Sesamum angolense. The sequence goes on along the minus strand of JACGWL010000009.1, from coordinate 5,738,317 downwards.
TAAAATTTATTTAAATATTTTTAAACTAATTTTTCAGGTGTTAAAATAAATATAATTTGTTAAAATATATTTGGATTAAATAATATTTTAAATTGATTGATAATGTATTGTTTATTAAAATATATTTACATGTCAAAAGGAGGGCAAAATAGATATTTGCATACATAGACTAACCTTAAAAAATGCCAAAAATAAAACCCACTTGCAAAATGGGCGAGTGTCATCCACTCTCCGTTAGTTTCTAACGGAGAGGGGCTTTTTTGCTGTGTTTTAAATAACACAGGGGGTTTTTCGCCTATAAAATTAACACAGGGGGATTTCGCTCTATTTCACCAAAATACAGGGGGGTCTTATGCAATTTACCCATAAATTTTCAATACAATACTGATATTAAAATACGGTATATATATTACTATTATGTAATTTAGAATTTAAAAAATTATAAATTTATAAATTTTTGTGATAGCACAGAGTTTATGCTAGTGCCAACAAAAGTTCAATAAATTAATATGTTTGGTGAAGAATATGGAAATTTTATTATGTAATGATAATATCAACATGTGAATATTAAAAAATGATTAATTTGAAATTTTTACAAATTTAAGGAATTATAGTGAAAAATAGAACTTAAATTGTTCATTTTGTCCTCTAAAATATCTATTTTTTTGGTCATTTTTCGCCGAAAATGGTTTGAGGGAGTAATTTGAAATAAAAATTAAATTTTAAGGATCCTAAAGTCAAAAATTAAAGTTGAAGAATTAAAGTAATTTTAAACGAAAACTTAAAAAATTAAATATAATACTTACCCAATATATATATATATAACCATTCCAAGTTTTCTCAACCATTGTGATTGTGGAACTGCCTCCCAACATGCTAATTAATTAATGAATTGCAATATTAATTAATTCTCTACGTTAATTAATGGTTGGGTTGGGCGAACTCATTTCAGAATTGGATTGAACTAATAAAAAAATAAAATGGTTCAACACAAGCTCGCTTGGAATTGGATTGGTTTTGGACCGATTTTAGAAATCAATACTTGGGACCAACTCAATTCATTTGGTCTTAAATTGGGCCTGTTGGGCCTTTTCTAATGATGCTTGGCACATATTGTTTATTTATTCTTCTAAGTTGACTATTTTAATAATGCTTTTATACTTTTGAAACTCCATGACGTTTTATCTTCATTGTTCTACTTTTAAATTTTTACTACTTTAATTCATTAATACTCTTTTTCTTTTCTCAAAATTTATTTTAAGTTCTTTTCATTTTATTATCATTTAAGTTTATTATTGTAAGCTTGTTAGTCAAATTACTATTTAAGTTAATTATATATTCTTATCTATTATTTTTTTTAGATATACATTTCGTGTGATTTAATTTATGATTTATTTATTAATAAGATAATTATAAATTTTAATAATTATTTATAAAAAATATCAATATCATTAACAAAAATAATAAAATAAGGTAGACTTGATTCGGATTGAAACTGAATTTAAAAATGAACCAACTTGAAACTCATTTAAAGGCCCAAAATTGGTCAAAGACCGGCCATAGCCGTGAATTTTTAGAGTTGGTACATACGGATGGCACTATGCAAATTGAAATCATAGCAACGTCATATGTTTTGTTGGACGAGTCTTGTCAAGCTTAATCCATAATTCAGTACCACCTGCCTCTACAGTGTCAATATCTCCACCTCCACCTCCACCGGCAGTCTGAGTCTGAGTCTCATTCACTAGTATGCACCATCACATGATTTGTGCTTTGGGTAAGAATGTATACAGCTCAAGTTGTTAAAGTACATTAGTAGCCATCCAATCCTGCATATCTAATTTGAGTACATCTCTACCCAGAGGACTCAAACTACAGCTGATAAAGTGTTTTTACCATTTTCGTGTAAGAATCCATCAGGTAAAGCCCATTTATGCTGAATATGAATATATTATGTAATGGGCCAGTTCTGTGGCCCATTAACATATATACATTATTATATGGGCTATGGTCCACATTGATTTTACTTTCTTTCCCCAGCCCATCATCATCAGACATAAATAAGACCTTTGTTTCGGGGTTGGGAAGCCGAATAAACAAGACCCGAAATCTCTCTTTCTCTCTCTCTCTCTCTCTCTCGTATCTTCTTCCATGGAAGCTCTTTCTGGTTCCGCTTTCCATATTCAGAGATTCTCAGACTCTTCTGCCTTCGCAATTCCTCACGCTAAAAGCACCGCCAACCATTCTTTTGCTTTGAGAATCACTCCCGCTTTCGCCAAAACCTCCTCTTTGCGGTGTGCCTCTCGAGTTTCCGCGCTCGCCCCCCAAGTACCCGGTGAAGCCGGTGACGAAGAGGATGCTCGATTCAATAACGATAACGGTGTCTTAAGTTTAGTTTCCGATGAAAATCTCTCTGTACCTGAGGTAAACAAATGGCCTGAAAGGAAAAAAAAAAAAAAAAAAACATCTTTTTTTTTTCTTGTCTTTACGCATTGTTTGATTTTCTGTTTCTTACATATTTGTAGCTCTGTTTTTTTTTTTTTTTTTTTTTTCACTTTTTGTTGTTGTTGTTGTTATTGTTTGAAAATATTAGTGGAGGAAGTTGATGATCTGGAGAATGCTGATTCTTAAAAATTCTTTCTTGTGGACTTTTGGGTTTATCGAGATTAATGACGTATGAAAAACTTTTTCTACTTATTACTGCTGTGGCTGTTTGGCCAATCTCGCTGAGACAGGCTTCAGTGGTCGTGTTATTTCTCGCTAACGTTAATGTTTGATTTTGGTAAAGCTTGTCTTGTCTCGGCCTGTGTTTCAAAAGTTTCCCTTCGGAGTTATGGTCTCGATTTAGTTTGAGTTGTTTCTGTTAATAAAATATATAGATATATTTTTTTCTTATAATCCAACAGATAAGAAAACATCTAAAGGCTTTTCTTCATTTTGCTCTAATTCCTGATTTGATCCATGATGAACTACTTTCTGCATTTATTTTGTCTTAGCAGGTTAAGGGAGCTAGTCTAGTTCTGCTACAAACTCTAAGCTCACATTTGACATTAGATATACATTTATCAAGTTTTGCAAGTTCAAGCAATCTCTTGTAATCTTAGTTAATGATTCTTTGCATACAAAAGAATGATTGATCATAACGCATTTTTACTTTTCTATAAAGTTGCGGTTTTGTATCTTTTAGTGCGCCGTCATGAAAAAAAATCTCGGCATGCTTTGAATGAATATTCATGTCTTTGGTGGCTTAAAATTTTGGCGTTGGTTGGAAAAGGAAAATTATTAAATTTCAAGCCTAAAATTGTCATGCTGCCCAATAAAGATTCCTCCATCCTGAAGTTCAGAATTAGAAAACAAAATTTGAACGTTATTAGTCTAATTGGTCCTTAAGTTGGGAGGTCGCATTTATTCTTGTCTCATACTCAAGAAAATCTAGTCCTAGTTGTACTTACGCTTTCTGGCATGATAAGTTAGTCATCTCTCTTTTTATATAGTCCATCAATGGATATTTCAAATGGCTTGTTCGGCTTTGTTGTGACGGCCTCTCTCATATCCTGAAGGGTAATTCAGACCTCAAACAAAGTAGTGAAAAGGATGTTGATTTGGCGACTCCTCCTCTTGTGGTCTCATACGGAAGCGCAACTGGAGGAGGTACAAGAGCTGGGCTTTTCAGAACGCCTATATCTGGAGGAGTACAAAGTGCAACCTCTGCTCATGGCTTGCCTAGACCGGCTTTAGCAGTCCGGAATTTAATGGAACAGGTAAAACTTACTCTTATTAAAGAATTATGCACATTTTTTTAAGTTAGCCATCCTGCTAGAAATTTGCTAAAAAGCAGCTCTGACATGTTTTGCTGCCATTTTCTTGCTGCATTCCAATAAGGGAAGGCTAGATTTGCTCATCTGTGTACTGTGATGTCCCGCATGCACCACCGTCGAGAAGGTTATCCATTTGGTTCACTCGTAGATTTTGCACCAGATCCTATGGGTCGTAAGTTCATTCTTGCTCTTATGTCTTTGACGGGGATGCTTATTTGGATTTTTGTTTTGTTTTTCCATCAGAAAACCAATCTATCTATTGTTATAATTCAACTTTTAGCCGATATGTCTATATATTGATGTATTTTACCCAGAGTTACCTAGATAAAAAGTTAAATAGTTCATTGATGTTATATTTGGTATCGTGAATGTTTTCTATGTAAAGACCAACTGTGACTGTTATTGAGTTGGCATTAGAGAGGTAGTTATTCCATGAAATGGAAGAAAGGAATGCCTTTCTTGCAATATATTTCCATGCACAAGATATCAATTGTTAACGTATTTCAGACAGAAGCTATTTACCATTTTCTAACTGAGGTTTCTGTTCCTTTATGGAAATTTATGGGATTGTCCTGTAGAAATCAATTTTTTTTTACTGAAATAGGTTACGTTCCCCAGCAACTTTTTTTACTTTAGATACAAATTGCCTTAAGCAATTTCAGTTGAGTGTTTAACATCTACTTGCAAGTCCTGCAAGCTGATATATGAAGTTTTTAAATCTCCTGCTGAAGAAAACAAGTGCAGAGATATGAGGAGGTTTATGTGCTTGATGTTTACATGATCTATACTTGGACCTTATTTGTATCCAGAAAGCTACAAGTCACTCATACGTATGCTGTGCTCTGCTCTCCATAATAATTTTGCAATCTTGTGAATGCTTCATTTCTTTTAGATGACATCCAGTGAGAGATGGTTTTTAGAACAATGATAAATTTTAGCTAAGCATTAAGCGACATGAACTATGAAAATGCAAAGGATGTAGTACTTTTCCACTTGACAAATCGACTTACCACTGTGTAAATAAACCAATATTCAGTATGGGGCACCTGGAATATTGTTTTAACATTTTCCATTGCAGATCCAATATTTTCATTCTCACCATTGGCTATACACACTCGGAACTTGTTAGCTGATCCAAGATGCACGCTAGTTGTACAGGTTAGCAAGTTCTAGAATTTTTTTCCTTTTTGTTGTCGCAGTTTATTTCTGCAGTTCTTCACCTATGGATTATAAAGATCTGGAGGTTCACTAGATTCCTGGATGGAGTGGCTTGTCAAATGCACGGGTGACAATATTCGGTGATGTATACCCCCTTCCAGAAGACCAGCAGGTAACTGCCTTCTTCAATTGGTGCTGTGAATTTGTAATATTATCTATAGATTTCATCCATCTGCCAATGGAAAGCGTTTTTGGTCCTTGAACAAACATGTTTTTAGCTAGAAACTTTGATGATTAAGACTGAATCAGGATTGCTTTAGCCCCTGAGTTCAGACAACCATGCACTTGGAGTCTCAGATTTTGCATGTTTAATGATGTTTGTTATGTCTCTTTGCATACCAGGAATGGGCTCATAAACAGTACATAGCAAAGCACCAACAAGGACCTTCCCAGCAGTGGGGGAATTTCTACTACTTCCGGATGCAAAACATAAGGTTGGTTGTTTCTGTAACATAGTTTTTCTTCTCCAATCTGTAATATTTGTCATCTTGATAGCCCAGAAACTAGGATGCTTGAGAACATATCATCCACAGGTACATGTTCAGCACAGATGAATGAAAGTAGCAGGTATTTAGAAACAGACATAATATAGAAGCTGCTCTATACTGGTTGATCAGTCTTGGTGGCTCAAATTTACTTATTCTCCTAGAATAATCTTCAATTCGTTTTCCTTGCTCTAATACTGGCGAGAACATTATTGTATATCAGATAATCCTAATCGACTAGCTTTTGATTGAATTTTGCATGTCACGACAAAAAGGAATGATTCCAAAAAAATCTTGCCTACCGTTTGTTGCCTCCAAGTTCAAATTAAATGCTTTTACAGTAATGCAATTGTATGTAAAAGCATTTAAAAAACTAAGCCAACTGTGCTTGGTTGTTTGCAAACTTCTGAGACGAGCAGCAATTATTTTTCAAGAAATTAAATGGAGTTTAATCTTTCATGGCAGTGATATATACTTTATTGGAGGATTTGGAACTGTTGCTTGGGTTGATGTTAAAGAATATGAAGCTCTGCAACCTGATAAAATTGCTGTTGATGGGGTGAACAGAATCTAAAGGTTTGTATTCTGCATTAACCCTGTTCTTATGCTCTTTACTAGTTATTCTGGAAAGTGAAGTAGTATCCAATCTGTAATGGCCAAAATACAGTTATGTTGATGGCATTTGATGTTTATTCTCATTATGAGATTTTCTGAATTCTATTGTTTTGTATAAAATTTCATCTTAGTTATTCTGAGTTGCATTGAATTTTCTACTCCATTTTTATAGGAACTAAATGCAACATTCTCAAAACCTCTGAGAGAGCTTTTGTCCAAAGAAGCTGAGGTAGATGATGCTGCTCTTATATCGATAGATAGCAGGGGAGTTGATATCCGCGTCCGGCAAGGCGCCCAGGTTTTCTATCTTGCCCAATGTGTCTTTCTGCTTTTGTTATGTTTTTTGAGCCAGTTTTTAAGTTTATTTTGTGGTTTGCAGTTTAATGTTCAGAGGATTTCATTTGAGGAAGGGCTCAGTGTTGAAACGGTGGAGGAAGCAAAGAAAGCACTTTGGAAACTGTTAGATAGAGGCCGAGTACACAATTTACAAAAGTGAAAACGTGGTTGCTTTCTTTTATCTTGTAATTTTATTTTGCCTTTGAAATTACAGGAGCAAATGGAAGTTGAGTTGTAAGTTATGCATAAACGTAATAAGGTTGTAGACAAATGCTTTAGAGCAGCATAATCAAACTTTTCTTGCAATTCTCGACTCTTAGTGAATACTGGAGCTGCTTTATCTTTATAATTTGCGGCCTGAGTATCTTGTGATGATTAATAGAGGTGGCAGATGTACTGATTTTTGAATATTTGAGGACCAGAACCTCATTGCCTGAGGTATGCTAAGGGTAGAAGTAATTTGATGATTGGGGTTGTTTTTGAACCATTGACATGTCTTGTTTTTTTTGGTCTCATTATGACAGGCACAGATTTTCCAGATTATATGAAGTTTTTCATGAATGGAACATTTGGTTGATTCAAATAATGATTGTCAAAATGTAAGATGCGGACTCATTTACTCTGTGTGGAGCTAGAAATAAGAAACAGGTCTCAGTTTCCACTAGAGACGTTTCTTAAATCTGTAGTTGATATAGACAGACGAGGAAGCAGTTGATTTGTTATCGTTGATGAGATTTGTGTTTTTCCAAGTTGAAAACTAGTTTTTTCAACTTTCAATAATTCAAAGTGCGTTGGAAAGTTGTGTGGATTAACGTTTGAAATGTCAATTCCATTCCCAAGTTAGTTTTGGCCAATAGTATAGGCATTATTTTTGGAGTCGCGCTCTTTGGATGTGATGGGATTCAATAATTTGTAAGTGGTAACTTGGATTTAGAAAAGTGGGTCTTTTACCAAGTGTACTGATCCTGCAGGAATTTGATGAGAAAAGAAATTGAGTTGAGGACTGATAACTAAATGGTTTCTCTTAAACGGGGCATGAATTTGATCAACTTACTTACAATTATGGAGTCATGTATGGTATGGCAATTGAAAGGCAGGCGTGTAAAAGGAAAGTGGTGGATTGACTCAAAAGGAGCCCAGAAACAGAAGAACGCCCCAACCCAAACCCAATGTGGCTACTGCTACTCTCTCTGCATAAAAAGAGAGCAGATCAAATCATGTTGGCCTCCGCTGCGCGGAGTCACGAGAGGAGCCCCAATTGTGATAATATTGACAAAACTTCATTGGATGCTTTTATTTCCTTTCCCACCCTATGCCCTTCAATCCAATATATTCTTCTACTACTCATTTCCTCTTTCAAGGCCATGTTATTAGGTAATATGTGCAGTGCACAAGAAGGAGTTCCATTAACGTCATTAGTAGTAGTAGTGGGGTAATCATTATGACCACATTGATTAAAGATTATGGGGTGATGCTGACATTTTAATCCATTTCTTCCTAAAAGAGTCAAAGCATTATAAAAGAATTTTCCTCCCTGCCTTGTCCTACCTTATACTACAGACAAAGCACCAGCTGTAAAAATAGGTGCAGTGAGAAAAGAAAATATATATCATAAAAATATGGGAGGAACCAAAAGAAATCAGTGTAATCTCAGCACAAAACAACAGAGATTTTGTCCCATGGCTGAGAGCAGCAGCAGCAGCAATAATGGATCATCACCAATAACAAGAATCCCCCAAGACCATCTATTTTCAATCTTGCTTCTCTTACCCATTGAATCCATCCTTTGTTTTGCTATGACATGTAAAAAGTTGAAGTCTTTGGCTTATTCAGATTCTCTCTGGGAATCTATCTGCAGGAGGGACTGGGGACAACCCCCAGTTGACGCTCTCAAGGTCTCTAATCATCCCTGGAAGAAGTTATACCAGCAGGTTTACCAGTTGGACTCTGTGTTTTGCCATAGACTCTTGGCTGAGATCCCAGATGGTGATGAGATGCTCCCCAGCCCCAGAGCTTCTCATTCGCTCAATTTAGTGTCTGGATGTTTGGTTCTCTTCGGCGGGGGATGTGAGGGAGGTTAGCCACATCTCTTTTATTGCCTTCTTTCCATGCTTCTTCAGTTTTGCTTTATGATTCTTGGATTTACTGTTTGTGGATGTGATTGGTTGCATAATTATGAAGTGCAAATATCATTGCCTCCCTGTCTTTTATTCTTTCACCGACCTCACACTAACTGTTGCACAAATCCTCTCATTTCAAGTGTCAAGATTGGTTGCACAAGAGTAGTAGTTGTCATGCTTGCTATTAGTAGTTATAGGGCCACTCTCCGCTTAATCTAATATGAGCATAATTGAACTCCAAGTCTTGGTGAAAAGCAAACACAAAAGCAAAAAAGAGACTTCTGGTTTCTACTAATGAATGTAGGAATGTAAATTTCCTTTTACTAATCTCTTTAACTTGATGTTGGTTGTGCTTGCTTCTTCTCTGTCTCTATGTCGAATGATGTTATGATCAACATGAAGAGGTTCAGATTGTATCAAAGTTTTAAACAGCATTCCTTTAAGCTTTCATCATTTGATACAAGTAGTCTCTCCGATAGGGAAACATGTATTTACTTGAAAGTATCCACATGACTTCCAAAGAAATGAACCATAACAAATCTTTCTGAATGCACATATCTTCTAACTTGTGGAAGCATAACTTTTAAGTGCTCTAGTGTGTACCGGCTGTAACGACCTAAGAGATTTTCTCCATTTGGTTTCTTCAGGCAGGCACCTTGATGACACATGGGTCGCATACATAGGAAATGACTTCAGGAGAACATTAAAGTGGAAAAAGACTCATTCAGGCATTCCAAGTGGGAGATTTGGCCATTGTTGCGTTGTAATTGGTAATTCACTTGTCCTCTTTGGAGGGATCAATGACCACGGAGTCCGCAAAAACGACACATGGATTGGGCAAGTAACAATTCATGGAAGACGTGGCATTACGTTGTCCTGGCGGCTTCTTGATGTTGGTTCAATTGCACCACCACCACGGGGTGCTCATGCTGGATGTTGCATTGATAATAAAAAGATGCTTATCCATGGAGGCATTGGACCATCTGGAGTGAGACTAGGTGACACATGGGTTCTTGATCTCTCCAATGATTTGTCTACTGGGACATGGAAAGAAATTGTGACTCAACCAAGTCCTCCATCCCGTTCGGGACACACCTTAACTCATATTGGGGGGGCACAAACGATCTTATTTGGAGGGAGGGGTATCGGTTATGATGTGCTAAATGATGTATGGCTTCTTGATGCATCTGAAGGACATTGGAGATGGGGACAACTGCTGTTTGAGTTGCGTAGTATACCTCAAGGATTTTCCCTCCCACGAGTAGGTCACTCAGCCAACCTTATAATCGGACGTCGACTGCTTATATATGGAGGTGAAGACTCAAATAGGCATAGGAAGGATGATTTTTGGGTTCTGGACATCAGTTCAATCACTTCTGTTGCAATGGAGCCCAGAAATCTACATCGAAACAGAGGATTCAGAAAAATGTGGAGAAGGCTTGAGGCCAAGGTGGAGAAACCTAATTGTCGATCATTTCATGGAGCTTGTGTTGATGATTCAGGCCGCTACTTGTATGTGTATGGTGGAATGGTAGATGGGCTAGTTCAGCCTGCTGATCCATCTGGCTTAAGATTTGATGGAGAAAGTTTCGTTTTGGAGCTTGTGCTGCAGTCTTAGAGGCGCACTGCACATCAGAGATGCCTTGAAATCTTTATAGAAAATTCCATCGTCTTAACACAGAAGCTGCTCAGGTACATGCAAGAAAAATATCAAGGATGTTCCTCTTTGTGGCCGAGTGATGCGACGAGACAAACCTTTATTATGATGCAGTTTATGATCTTAGCTCTTCTTGTCTTTAAGGTGGTGCTGAAATCAGCCTCCTTAGGCGCACATCTCATGTCAATAGCTTATATCATTAGTAGTTCTGTATCTTGCAAAGTTCAAAAGCCCTTTATTTTGTAGAGTCTCTCTGCTATAAACAATAACATCACCCCATAAAGAGCGAATTCTCTATTCTGCATTCCACAAAACAGAAACTAGAAAGCAAGAATGATTTTTTTTTTTTTTAAATGATTATATTCCACACAGAAATTCGGCACGGACTTTAACAATACAAGAATAAAATAAAAAATTACCATTGGATGGATACAGTGTACTGTTTGTTACATCTGCAGATTATCTACCAATCAGCTACAAGAAAATCGTTCACAAGGTAATCTTTGTTCTCCACATCTCTCCAATGACCTTTTTTGGCGCTGGATCATCAGGTCCTCTGTCTCGTTGCCCTGATGTAAAATACAACATTCCATCCCAAAAGCCAACGAGAGTGGTTTTGACACGGTATGGGAGCTTCCCAATCACTGACCATTTCTGTTATATTTCAAATTAAGAATAAAAAGAAATGCATAAATTGCGGTCCCTGGTCACTTTGAGTGCTACGGTATGTAATCCTACTTCTGAGCAATATATAGAATGCATGCAATTAAATGACTTTCCACACAAGGCAAATAAAACATAAAACTGTTTCCGTTAGGACAAAGACCCAGTGATTTAGATTTTCAGGAAACAAGATTACTCCGACTACTAGTCCCATTCCATGAAAAGGGAGTCAATATCAAAGAGTAAAAACAATATCCAAGGATCAAATATTATTTTAAGAGATGGAACCTAGATTAATGAGGTCTATTCCTATATGGCAAAACTTAGCTAGGTAACTGCTAATTCTGCCGCCGAATCGAGCCACATAACACATACTGGGTCATGTCAAAGTAAAAATTTCGATGCCATTTCATGACTCCAGTTAAGGATCATGGACCCCAAAGTTATAAAACTTTGTGAGAAATAAAGAAAAGAAATAAGATAGGAAAACCAAAATATGTTTGAATTGTTTAGAAGAATACCAGTGTATTGAAGTCAAACTGGAAAATTTCTCCAACTAATATCATCTTTTTAGTTACAGGATGCTTCTCTGTGGTACCCCCAGCGATGATGATAGACTATTAACTATTGCCCAAGCAAACTCAATATGAGAATCTGCCTTTGGCATAGGAGGTAGCACTTTCCACTTCATATCATCATCTAGCATGTACATCAGCAAATACAACCTGCAGAAAAACATAAGTTTACAATCAAATGGCTCAGCATTTTCCAAGTAATGTGACATGTTTTGTATTTGTGAAAATCTCTTATTCACATCGGACAATCTTTAACTCTAAATCTAGGGGAATTAGACTTCTTTTGGGTGAGGAGGATGGGAATGTAAATTGGTCTACCCTCAAAAAGTTTGTCAAGCCTAAAATCTCTCTTGGCATCAGTATTCTGATCTATACTAGCAACACACAACTGCTTACTTTATCATACAAATCTGAAACCGATTACCTCATTCCGGCGAGAGCATTTGAAAATTGGAGATCCAGGTTTAGCCATGAAATCACCCTCTTGACCACCAATAGCATACAAACGATCATTGAACACAACACAAGCCCTACATGGAACAATATGCAGTAAATGATAAACCATGCTAAAATAAGCAAAATCTTTAAACTGGAGGTCACTAAAGATTCAGATTTAGAAACATTCTTTACCCAAAAAGTTTCCTCACATTGGCCAGAACAAAGTGGTTTTGATGTGACTTTGAGGGGTAAAACAATAAAAGACATCTTGACAACTAATAGCTTATACATTGATTCAGATTGTCAGAGAGTTTTCCTCACAAACAAAAACTCATGTTTATAGACACATCTAAATGTTTGACTGTTTGGTGTAGGAACTTCGGAGGAAAAAAAAAAAACAGCTACCAGCATTATTGGCTTCAACGTGTGTTTTTATTGTAGATTAAGATTATTTGCCTGAAAAAGATCGAGAAATTAATCAGTTAAGGTTACAGGTGCAGCTGCTGGGATCAGATATTTAAATGCTGAAATCTGCAGAAAACATGTCAGTGAGTAGATTATAGACCATATACTCAAATCCATAACTGGAAAGAACATGATTATTTAAATTGTCAAGTGACAGGCACATAATCATTAGGTTATCAATATTAAACTCATTATGTGGGTTCAATTTATAAGCAATCCCATAAACAGGTGTAAGATTCTGACGAGAAAGCAAACATTGATCACTATATGTAATTCAATTAAATGCTAGAAGGAAAATCTGAAATACCTGTGAGGCCCACCACGAGGAATGGGAATTTCATTTCGCCATTCTTTTTCTAAAACTTTACCATCTTTTACAGCAATACTCCAATGCTCTAATGCAGGTGTATGCCTGTTCTCTTTGCTACCACCCATCACATGGAGTCTTCCTCTCCAAAGTTGGGTAGCAGGTGCATACCTGAAAGGATCATGTCAATAAGTTTTATTGACGTGTGCTTATAATATAGCAACATTCCTGATGTCTGAAACACACCAGTTGTATTCCTGAATTGGAGTACACAGTTACACAAATTAATAAATATTCATGCTATTGTTTTTACATGAAACCTAGAATCTCACCAGTAATCTAAAATAGTTTAAGAAGCTACTCAGGAATGGGAAACTCACTGGACTTTATATAACATTGCCATAGTAGCAAGCTCAACAGATAAAAGAGGCACTATACCTTCAATTAATTCGGGTTTCCTTCAGTGTAAAAAGGTTATCAGGGCATTATATATGTAAGGGGTTTGTAATGAATGTGGCAATATCAGAGATGACCTAATTGGTTAATTCCATAACATATGAAACAATGAGCAGATAACAGAAAGAAAACACAAATTATCTTGCAAACTTAGTTGCACCTGAAGAATCCCATCAATATCTGAGATGGGCAAATGTATCACCAGCAAACACATGCACACTAAAGTCCAAAGCTAATATTAATCAGGAAAATATAGTTTGTTTGACATACAGATGATGGATGAAGACATCACTAACTTAAATCTGCCGAAGGTGCATTCTTGCTTAAAAGCAACATAACAACATAACAGACTCATTCAGTAAGAAAGCATGCTAGTACCAATTTCTGATGAGACAGATTGTACATTCATGTATACAGTAACTTCCCTTTACGTAGCCTCTTTAAGATCAATATTAGAAAAGCAAGAAAGAAATACAAATTGTTTCTTGTGACAATAACCTATAACCATGACTAGCAGAAAGGCCAAAACAAAGGTAACATACCAATTCCAGCATGAAACTAGCCGAACATAAGGACATCTGAAGAGCCAATGGTTTATCATAGAAGAATTCACTAAGACAACCGGCAGATACCAGAATCTACAAACACTAACAGGTTTCATACCTTGGGACTGGTAAAGGTGGCATGCTCCGCCACTGCTTTGTCTCTGTATCCAATACGAATGTGTGTGCTGTAGGCCCTCTACATTGAGGACCATATTGTCCGGTAACCACATAAATGTATCTTCCATCAGTTACCATGCCTAAATGCGAATGCGCCATTTCTTTTGGCATGTCAAACCTCCCTCCCCATGTGTTATCAGTGAAATTGTATATATCAACATGAGAATGCACCTAAAAGAAAACCCATCAATCAAGGTCAATTACCTTATGCTCACGCACACACACACTCATTGGAAGATATAAAAGGTACTTCAAGATAAGCATAAAACGAAAGTTTTTTCAAATAATAGTACTTCCAGCTGGTATATCAGATCCATAACCATAGCAGGTTGAAGAGATGTTTACACAAGCATCTCATTATACTATCATGTTATTTTAATGATAAGAAGAGCAAACAAACTCATTAATATAGTTACCCACTGGATATCATGCTGATCAACACATATTTCTTTTTGCAATGAATATCTTCAATCCCAGGTATCTTTAATTCAAGTTACAAATGAGATAATGGAACCACGGTAAGTACACAAACTTCCTTGCAGAGATGTCTAACAATTTCTCATTTCTCCATTTGTTCCACATTCTAGGGTCAGGCAGTTTACATAGTCATTAGAATTAGCCATTATATTGTACACAAATGCCAGATTTTCTAAAGTAAAACCGGAGGAAACATGGGAAAGACTTTTAAGTAATATTTCAAATGCAAACAAGTCAAGCAGCATATATGCACAGCATAAGAGAACAGTGTCGAAAACCTCACATAGTCGATGGTCCCGTATCCAGCAAATACATAAAGAAGATTCTTGATTTGTATTGCGGCACCGTCAAGCCGTGGCACTGGTGCAGGTGCCATCTTCTCCCATTTCAACTCGGGAGCTGGCAAATCAGCGAAAGTTGCTGATAAGACCCTCCCAGAGATATCCTTGTTATCTTGCTTGGGCTTATCCTGTCAGAAAGAGAGCGAAGATATTCTAACTTTGAGTGTGGCAGAATGAGAAGACGAAGGCGGCATTCACCCATATCAAGCTACCAAACAGATGAAAACACTGCTGAATTCCTCATATAATGAGATCTGAATTAGAAAGGAGAGACTAGAGAGATAGCGTCATGCTCCAACTGCTTCATTGTTTAGGATGCATTTACCCAAGAAAAGAAATTTGGATGATCACTTATAACAAAATTAGAATAGCAATGAGAGGTGTGGGGGGGAATGACAGTGAAGCAAGGGAATAGAGTGATTGACAGACCTTAAGAGGGTTTGGGAGAATGATATTGTTGGATTTTTGCAGAACCCAAGTGGAGGAAGAAGAAGAAGAGGAAGCCCAGAGCAGATCTGAAATGAGAAAGAGGCCTAAAAGCCCCACCAATGCGAAGACAAACTTGGTGGTTTTATGCTTCCCCACGGCTGTTCTTCCCATCGTCATCACTCAACATGCATTCATCACTCCTCCTCCCACAAAATAGAATGATTTGATCCCAAAGGAGAGGCGTTTAGTAATGGATTGGCTGTTAGCGTTGGGTTTGCTGTAGTGTGTCGTATGAATAATAATAAAAATAGCAAAGAAAATGGGAAAAATCTTCTTGTTTATGATTTGGGGGTTTCTACTTTTTTCCCTGTAATTGGAGAATTTGGAGGGGTGTGTGTGTGTGTGTGTGTTGGAATTTGTATGTTATATGTTATGTAGCCATAAGCAGAGTGGCCTGCTTTCTTGATTGCTTGCTTGCTTGCTTGGATGATGATCTCTCTCTCTCTCTCTGTTGCTATTGGGCCTCTACTTTTGATAATAACTGGATTTGGGCCTCTACTTTTGATAATAGCTGGATTTGGTCCTCTCTCAATTATGTTTCTTTTTTCCACATAAAATAATAAAGACACCCCACACAGTAACTCTATTAAAAATACACAAAATTACACCTTCAAACATTCCCTTTCATAAATATTTGAGCAAAATGATATAATCCCAACACTCCATATATATATAAATATATTTTACATTTATCCTCTTATAACTATAAAAAATATATATAAGAATGTTAAATGAGTAACAAAATTAAAAAATTATCTAATTTTTTTGTTAGGATCAACATTTTTCATTCAAATCTTAACAAAAATAGATCACGTACTTTCAAAACTTTTTTTAAAAGCGTATTTCTAGAGGGGGTGTATATATAATGAAGGGTTAATTGTAACTAGATCCATTGAGGTTTGACATAATTACAAAATACCTCCTCCCCTCAAATGAAAAATAATTATGTAGTCCCTGGATGGTGAAGTAAACATTACTATATTACCCTTGTCGGATTTTTTTAAAAAAAAATATTTTAAAAAATGGAAAACTGAGGGGGGTAAAATAAATAATTTAGAGGGGATATTAGTTTATAAAAATATTTATATAAAATTATAATTTATAATCCGTAACGGTATTTTTGTCAGTTCACCATAAAAATTGAATAAAAACCTAAACGAATAGGCTAATTGTTAGATAAACGTTAAAATCACAAAGTATTCATAATTTTTTAAACAATAAAAAAATATATGTAATTAAGTCAAACTTTAGAAAATACAGTTGTAATTTAGCCTATAATGAACCCTAATATATATGAATGCATATAGAGAAAAGATGTAAAATATTTGAGAATGCAGTGAACAAAAGATGTAATAAGAGAGTTTCCACTGTTGTAGTTAATAATAGTTTTAGCATTTCATTACAAAGCTTTCACCAACCAAAAGACACAAACACCCACCTAAAGAAAAGACTATACAGACATACAGACACAAACAATACAACAAAACAAAGTAGTACTAAGTTGTGACTGTTAATGCTATATAATTGCCCACACCAAACTCACAGACACACTCTATTGCAGCACAACAAACTTGTATGTATGTATATATAAGACATCATCAGCATATACGCTGCTGCTAATGCTGTTACTACTACTATTATAAGTGCTCTACAGACAAGAGAGAGAGAGAGAGAGAGAGAGAGACTTGAGTAAGTAACTACACCGGTATAACATCCACCTTTGATGTGTCCTCACACCTCAACACAATCCCCTCAAACGTAGCAGGAAATATGCATTTGCTCCATTGGCATCCCGTCGTCACCCCCTCCGAAGGAGCTACTATCATCAGCACGTTCTCGTTCCTCTGAACCACACCCATCACGCTTACTGTGCTTCCTTCCTTTATATACCTACCGCAACCACAACCACAATAATCAAGTCAACAAAACTCACCCACACCCAAACACTTCTAACCTCATAATCATCCACTTACCCTTCTTTTAGTCGCATTACGCGATCATCACTCGACAGATTCCTCTCTCCCAACCACCTGACGAATTCTGGAGAGCATTCTTTGTTTAGCGGCTCTATGTCAACCGCAATACTGTCATCCACATAAGGAGTCACCCGCGCACCATACCCAGCTTTAACCAATGCTCTCAGCCCAGACTGGAAGTCAGAGATGTAGAAGTCGACAGCATGCTTCTGCATCAATTATGGGCCAACAATTCCAGTTAACTACTCTAGTCTGTAGCTACAAAATGAATCACCACAGGTACCTGCGTCTCTATCTAGTTAACTATTAGGTATACAGCACTTGAATAAAATAAAGACATAGGACTTGAGCTGCTCATCCCAGCTAAAGGAAAAATAGGTAGAAAAGATGAAAAATGTGATGGAAATACAGTCAAACAAATCAAGTATTTTGTGGAGAAAGTACAGGTCTCCACATCATCTCTTCTTCCTCTCTTTGCCAATTATGGCAGGCACTTACCCATTGGCTGAGGGGCAGAAATACAAGATTATAGGTGAACAAAGTGGATGAGAGTAGGATTGGCAATTTCAACCCGAACCCGAAAAACCCGCCCCGGACCCGCCCCGTATGGGGCGGGTCTGGGATGCCATTTTTCGGGTTCGGGGCGGGTCTGGAGCAGCTAAAACCTGCCCCGGTCGGGTCCGGGGCGGGTTACGGGTCCTGTCTCGAACCCGCCCCATTGGACCCGGCCCCGGTCCAATCCCGTCTTTTTTATTATATATTATTAATATATACAATATATTATAAATAAAAAATTATCTTATTATATATATATATATGAATCCTAAATATTTTTTGCATATACCCAACTATATATAAAAATACCAAAAATAAAAAATTAGTTGATAAAAAGTTTAATAATTTAGATGAACGTATTTTTTGTCTTATCCAATTCATTTTAGATTGAAAATTATATTAAAAATTTAAATCTAAACTGATATTATTTCTTAAAAAAATATTAATTTAATATTTCTTTGTATAAATTAATTAGGTCGGGACGGGGCGAAATTTTTAGCATGGCGAGGCGAGGCGGGGGCGGGTTACGGGGCTGGCAAAAATTAAATGGCGGTCTGGTACGGTCCAGGCGGGTGGGGGCAAAAATTAAATGGGCGGGTCTGGTACGGGTCCAGGCGGGGCGGGGGCGGGTTATGGGTCTGGCAAAAATTAAATGGGGCGGGTCTTGAATCCGGGCGGACCCGTACCAGACCCGCCCCATTGCCATCACTAGATGAGAGTAGATGTATTTCACATTATTTTTCTTTCTTGTATAGACTAAAGCGGAATGGAGGATCATAGATCCACTTTTAGCTTGTCATAACAAATGCTTGGTCAGCAACAAATTTTAGTCATAGTCTGCCGAGGACTAGAAATTTCAGAAAATGGACTGGAAAAGTAACCGAAGACAGCATCATACCTCTGAAGATCTAAGCCCCGTGAAGCGGCGATGCGTAGGATTTGCTGCCTTGGATCCCATCCCCTATACTCATACAAACTTGTAGAAGTGTACACGCATCTAGGAACCTTTTGGAAGGATGACTTGAGGGGAACATTTCCACAGGTGACCACCTTCCCAATATAATAAAACATTGAGTAAGAATACAAAATAAGTGATCCCTAATAGTGCAATCACTGGAGTAACAAACCAGCAAACTCACGTCTGCATGATAACAGGAAGATTTGAAAGTTCATCTAGAATAACGTATCAACAATTCAAATCTTGGGATATTGTCCAGAAGAAGATATAGCACAAGTACTGGAAAGCCCCATAATTGTCGGTCTTTTCTTATCTGGGAAGAATGTTGCATTAATAGAAACATACAATAAATAAGCTAGCCAACCACAACATTTTCACATGACCCTAAGCGTTAAGGTTTGGATAAAGGGTGATCGTTCAAATCAGTAGTTAAAAGGCCACAATCCTTCGAGAATAATAATATTATAAATAACATGGCCACAATTATAAAGTCACATACCCCAGAGACCTTGACGTATTGACCATTTTTTGCAGTTCTTAGTTCAGAATCAGGGTAACGCGCAATGTATCCAATGACAGCTTTTCTTCCCCAACAAGAATTCCACATGAATAGAGCAGCAACAATGCAGAACAAAACAATAACAACAACAAGGAGAACAGCATTGTGAACTGCCCCAAGAATAAAACCCCCAGCAATGAAGCCCATCACAAAAAGCAGAATAACTGCCCATAGGATAGGTTTAGGGAGGTTCCTTTTAAAGGAATACTCATCCTCTTGACCAAGAGTAGTCACAGCCTGGTTGTTACTAACTGAGGAACCATGTGCTTTGATGGGTCCACTTGAGTCCAGAGGCCCAGAAACCTTTCTTGGGGCCCCAGATGAATTTAGTGGACCAGATGTGATTGGTCCAGATGTAATCAGACCTGTTGTCGGAAGAACTGGAGGTATAGGACCTGAGTTTTGGCGGGCTACTGGTGTTACACCCCCAGATTGAGGGCCAGAGGACCTTTTGATAGGCTCCCCATGTTTATTCAGTGGCCCAGAATTGGATTTTTTCATCGAAGCAGAACCGGCCACCCCCATGGATGATACAGGCCCTGAGGTAGAATAGCTTGACCTGGCTGCAGCATTAGGGTTTATAGGTCCGGAGTGTGAAGCAGCTCCAGCAAAAGACCCAGATCTTGAAGTAGAACCTGTAATAGGTCCAGATTTCCTAGATTTCGAGCCATCAAGGGGAATGTCAAACATTTTTCCAAGCTCACCGGACCTCTTGATGTCCCCACCAGTATAGGGCATGGCCACGGAGCTCATGGTTGGTGTTCTTTCTTTCGGCTGCTCTGGACGGCCTGATACATAGAGCCCATTGCTAAGCTGATGCGAGGGGAATCTAGAACCCATCAGGTTTTCCTTATGCAGTAAGTGTACCAGCAAACGGAGTAGATGCGGCGGTAATTATATCAGTGACAATTTAGGCCTCTGAACAAAAGAAATGAACTCAATCAAATAAAAGTTTCTTAAGGAAGAAATCAAAGATGAATCTCCTATAGATTTAGCATGTTACAAGACAGCTGTTTTCCTTTGCTTAGATGATAAAGGCTGGAGCAGAGAATTATATACAGTTAGGAATGCAGCATTGAGATTCTATTGCCCGATATATACAAACAGAAAAACAAAAATGGAAAGATCGTAACGCACTTTAACAAATGAAGTCAAGGGCAATCCAACTGTGAGATAACTATTACCCGTCAATAAATTCCCTATCCTTTTCCGTTCTTTCGGGTGCGGCAAAGTATAAACACGTGGAAGAAAGAGGAACGTCAAACAATGTAGAAACTCCATGCAGGAAATACAAGTTCACTAATACACAACAATATCTCTCACTTCCAATATCTGGAGCATTACAAGTTAACGGCAGACAAAATATTAACTGACTACTCAGATAAATTCAATTTTTTCAGATTATTATTATCAGGAGCACATTCTAGTTTACACTTCAAACAACTTGATGATTCTTTTCAACTATTTTCTTTAGCAGGACACAGAAGAGTTTAGGGCAGCCAAAAAATGCAAAACAAAAGGAGAAATTAAACTGATATATTCAAAATAAGAGAAATTAATTTGACATTCCAAATGCATGAAAACAATATATTCAAAGCATCTAACATAGAAATTTCTGGGTCTGGACTCTAAACATTAAGAAATTATACGAAATAAGTGGTGATGCACAGACTATACACAGAGCAAAGCCACAGAGAGAGAGAGAGAGAGAGAATCTGTCACTTCGCATCCATTTATATGATAAAAAACATGTCTATAAATTAACAGGACAAGTTGCTTAAAATTAATAAAACGGACTGAGTGAACCCTAATACTTTACTGCAAGACAAGAGTGACTGAACAAAGAGAAGCAGCATCAACTGAATCCTTTGAAAAAACTTAAGAACCAAACCTTTGTGATAGTTCATCAAAATTTATGAGAAATGAGCAAGCAAAGGAAGATGTAACCAAAAACTGGCTGCCATAATTTCATAATAAAGCAGAATCTTCCAAAAACTGACAGTGAATCAATTAATACAACCAACAAATCTTCGTCAGCTGCACATGTGCAAGTGATTAGGAGGTTCAGAAAACAACAACCTATTTTTTATAAAACTCCATTTTCAGTTTTTCTGAGAGATGCAGTAAGGACAAAAACTGAAGCCCAAATGGCGGAAAACAAGGAAGGGAAGCAGAAGTGAAATTTTCCAACACAGACAAATTCAGAACATGAACAACAAAATAAAAAGAAGCCTCACAAAAACCAAATCCCAGCGGGAAATCAGTCGATTCTTTGCTAAAAGTGAAATTTAACTGCATACAATTTTCCTTTTTTCTGTTTCTTGAAATCAACAACTCTAAGAAAAATGAATGAAACATAAGATTTCATTTTTTAGCAGCACAAAAAATTGAGTGATTAGCTGTACCAGTCCCAAGGAGTAACACATATTTATGGTTGAAACCCGATTAACACTCACATATCCACTTCAACATTTCAAGCAAAGAAACAAGGAAAGCATATATAAAAATGAAAAAGCCATTTAAGAGCATAACTTAAACTATGTTTGGATTTGAAAGAAAAGAAATTAATATGGATTAAATTTTGGTGCTCGGAAATCTTCTTGTAAAATCCCATCAAATATAAAAATATCCTTGCAACATTATTCATTTCAAGCACCCAAAAAAAACCAAATAAAAATGCAAATCCTGTAAAATACTTTCTTGCCAAACACATTAAATGAAAATTTAGAAGGAAAAGAAAAAAGAAAAAAAGAAATCTTTCTTGGAGGCCAAAAATGAAAGTAGCAGTACCTGAAGATGACAGGAGGAGGAGGAGGAGATTGGGGAACATGTAGTGCTATATGATATGATAAAAAAGAGGGTCGTTGTTACTTGGGATTGTGGTGCGATCCCATCACCAAACCATCAAAATTTCTACTACTTTCTCTCTCTAAAATGCTTAAAAATTGAGTCTTGAGACTTGAGGGAGCCGCAACGACTGGTGGGTTGTCTGTCTAACATCCAAGCACAGATTACAGGAGAAAATAAATACCAGATTTTCTGCTCATATGATGATGGTATTGGTTGTGGTGAATGACAACAACCATAATTTATACTACTGCTAAAGTAATTAATTTCTGGAAAGAGAATTCAAAAGCCCAAAACACACACCCCTTGCACCTTCTCTCACCATAGGAGGCATACCACCATACTCTTGCTGCTCTCTCTTCACTCCCTCACTGTGCTTTTAGTTTTTTCTTTTCTAGCTGCAATTTAAGCCCTCCTATTTTCTGGAATTTTACATTTAGCCCACACGAATGGCATTATTTCCTTTCCCTCCTAGTACTTTTTCCTTGCCTCTTGTCTTGTGTGTTGTACAATAAAAAAATGACTAATAAAGATCATTATCTTTGTCGTGTTGAATAAATCCCAAGTTTAAAATATTCACTATTACTATGTTTAAAATGAATAAATAAATAACAAAAAACTTTGTTGTGATTAACATTATAAAATTTAATTGAAAAACTTATGATGGAACAGCATAAGATAAAACCATATGGAGAATAATTTTTCATAAATATGTCATCTAACTAATTGTATACAAGTATGGTTAATGATTTATCGTATTTTTCACGTGAACATGAATAGCAATTCTTGTTAATTAAATCTTAAATTAGTGAGAAATATTAAATTGATCATGTAGGTCCATGCACCCAATGTAGCATGAATTTATTATATCGAACAGTGGTAGTATATAATTATATAATAATATTTAATATCTAAGCAATTACAATATATATATATATATAAGGAATTGGGTTACAAAATAATTAAAAAGAGAGATTGTAAATGTAGGTGAATTCCATCAGCTTGTAAAAGTGCAGGTTATGGGGTGATTTGAGGTGTAGTGATAGTGAAAAAATAAATATGAAAACAGAATGATGTTTGTGTTAAATCTCTTTGGTTTTAGCTTTTAGGTCTTTGAATGAGAGGTTGAGAACTCAACTCAAGAAATATTTCATTTCCTACTCCTACTGCTACTGCTACTGCTACGAGTATTAGTACGAGTATTAGTATTTAATAGTAACTAAACTGTTGATTCTAATAATATATAATAACATCATATTTATTTTTTTATTAATTGTAGATTTTTTGTTTTGGTGACGCCGACTTTGTTTTTGCATCCAATACCACCACCACCCATATACATATAATCCAATTATTGATTGTGGAAATCCCAATTACTACTACTTAGATTTTATTTATTATTATAATCTCCCGATTCATATAATTTATTATCATGCAAACTTAAACTTACACTCTTTATCAGCACCCCCCAAATTGACACTCCATAAATAATAACCATTATTTCTCAGCACTTCCAACCGGAAAAAAAAAAACAAACGAATTTCCAGGCAGGTTAGGTGGTGTAAATGAAATGGCCTTCTTTCTAATTCAGAAGCTTTTTGGCTGCTTCTCTCCTCATTTTTCTTTTCTTAATGAAGAATATTCAAACCCTCTTCTTACTCAATTTCGCAATCTTATTATATAGATAAACAATACAAAAAAAATATGGATCAGAAGCTTTCTTTCAGTTCCAAAGAAGAAACTGGACGGCCGGCCCAATTGAAGTATGGGTTTTCAACATTCAACACAATTTTCCAGCCCAATTCAAAGGAGGGAGATCCCATAGCCACACAATTTTCCAATCACAATCTCACCACATCTGCTTCGGGTAATGCTCCAAAATTATGATTGAAAAGAAACAATAGCTCAAAACGAATCCTTTACCCTGAGGGTAAAATTATGTACCATCAAACTTTCACAAATTTATTTGCATCGGTGGTGGTTCACCCTTACCAGCGCATATGTTCCAGTATCAAATAAGGTACATGTAAAAAGAAACAAACACAACTAATAAGGCTGAGGCGCTTCCCCCATGACATGAATCGTGCATTCTTTTGGTTGAAGCTGCAGTCACAAGGTAAAGAGCTGTTAGGTGAATGCGTTAATTCTCAAGGCATAATACAAGCACCATCTCTCATTACTAGTACAAGCAAGTCGCTGTTCCTGAGAAAAGACATAATGAATGTCATTCATGAACTCAAACATGCCAAAGCTGCATGTTTCTGATTAGTTCCACTCTCTCAATTGGACATATCTCATAATTTGCTTGCAACCCATAAAGGAAACCTACAACATGGATTATAATTTCTCAAATATATCTATTTGCCTTTTTAACTTGACTTTCTACCTACAAACTTTTGCACTGACCAGTGGCAAAAGAGAAAAATTATTCAGGAATCAGGATTACAAAGTAATTTACACAGGACATTTATATCATAGCACACAATTAGATTTATAGTGCAATAGTTTCCACTATTCTGCCCAGGAAAAGCCCAAATGACGCAATACATAATCAAGTCCTATCATCAGCAATTCTTTTGAATCGGTTCATAGATGAAAAGTACTTTGTTCAACCTACACATAAACTGTCGCAGCCAGCTAAGAACTTGTCTAAAATACTACTCTAGCAGATAGTTGATTGCCCAACGTGCTGAATTTCATCAGCTGGATATATATGACCTTAGAAGTAAAATCAGTAAAACTACCAGCAAGGATTACAGGCTTGATTGAAATACACAACACAGCCAATTACTGCCATCCTGCAATCCTTGGTAAAACTACTAGCAAGGATTACAGGACTGATAAAAAAATATAGAAGATAGCCAATTAATACCAACCTGCAATCCTTGGGTACATCAATGATGCTACAAATCCAACATCACATTTCAACATTAATAGAAACCAGTGCAGTTGAGAAGATAATTTACAATATTTATTACTGTACAGCAGCTCTCATCTTGAACTAATCACGCAGAAGAACTAGATTCAGAATATAACCAAGATAGTCAGGGCATGGAGCCAAGCCGAGCAATTCTACAACTTGCCAAATTCATAGTGTCTTATGATATCAAGTTCCAGCATTCTCGTAAAACTACCACATAGAAACCAGTCAGTATTGTTTTCGTTTTTCTAAGTTAAGCACATTATACGACAGTAACCCCGGAAAGGCGAAAGTTGAATAATAAGGTAAAACTTCCAAATGAGCTCCTCAAGTTTACATGGATACAAAACTAGGCATCCCAACATTATCCTCACCATACATGATTCATCTGAAAAATCATTAAAAATTCAACATAACAGAGATAGATACGTAAATATTCCCAGTCCATACGAGAATTCATAGGAAATGACACAAGAATCAAAATAATCCCACAGATGCATAGCAACACAACCCAGGCCATAGTAGATCACAAAGTTAGACGCTAGTATTTAAGGGAAAGAAATAAAAAGACCAGGAGGTGTCGGGGGGGACCTGAAACGACGACGGATCAATGGGCGCCGTGTTGCTGCTGATGCTCGAGGTGTCGGCGCTCCTCTGGCAAGGCAACGAGGTAGGAGAAGATCATCCCACCGAAGCAGATGTGATAAAGAGGGTCAACGGAGCTGGTTTCGATGTACTTGGCATGGTAATTATCCAGACCACGCTTGACGCTGTTCTTGAGGTAATCGATGGTGAACATGGGCTTAAGGTAGGTCGGCAATTCCTTCACCTTCATGCCCTTTATCTCGTTGTAGAAGGTCCTCATCGCCATTTTCGATTTCTTTCGCTGCTGCTGATGAAATCAGATCTGGAACCCTAACTTTAGCTCTAGCTAAAGTTCTCTACAAATTACAACCTATATCCATTTGAATCTAATAAATCGGTTGGAAAACCATAATTTCAGGCCTGGGCTTTGGAAGATGTGACCCAAATTCATATTGGGCCCCCAAACCTCTATTCGGCCCACACAGGCCCTAAAGCTGGCTTCACTGTCCAGATCAGCCCTAGCTGGCAATTTACAAACTCGGCCCCATACGTCCTAAATATATAAATATACACCCCTGCTTCTCTCTATATATGTACATATACCACCCCCCTCGACCGACTACCTTGTTCTCGTTCGGTACCCTCCTCAATGGCTCTTTTTCTCTCTCAAACCCTAATTCGAACAACCGCCTCTCCTGCCTACCTGTTTTCCGCCGCCAAGCTAAGGCCCAGTCGCTGCCTCTCCACTCAGCCTGGCAGCAGCTCGCTGTCGGAGCTGACGGCTTCGGAGGCGGAGGCGAGGGCGGTAGAAAAGATTGAGGATGCCATCCATAGCATTATCGTTAAGAGATCCAAACCAGATTGGCTGCCCTTTGTTCCCGGAGCCTCCTATTGGGTACCGCCTCGCCGGAGTTCGTACGGCGTTGCCCAGATTGTTCACAAGCTAGCCAACTCCCTCACCGATGAGGAGTATCTTTCTCTTATCACCTTACAGGGATGGCCTTCCTCCGCGTTCTATATTCAAAATGGTATATACTGGTTCTTTTATTACCTCATTTTTGTTTCCTTCGAATTTTCGAAGCTTTTTCTTGCTGCATATGGCGCTGCAAGATAAAGGTATCCGATTTATTCTTATATATAGTATTAGTTTCTGGTACTTGTTTTATATTGGAACTATCTTGTTTATTAGTGTATTCATATATCATTCCTTATGAGTTTTTTTTCTGTTAAAATCAAACATCCATGAAAAAAGGGGCAAATGATGTACTCTTCAGAGTGGAGTGCTCAATTCTTTTTGGGTGTGATGACGCTCAGCTGAATAGGAAGATCTGATGCCTCTGACTCGTTACAAGTTCTCTGCTTCTCTCGGGCCTTAATTTTCTTTTTCTTTATTTGTTTGTTTTGAATTTCATAACCTTTTGGATTCTGCATGAGGTGAAAGATCTTACAGTTATTCCAGTCTAATTTAATAATCTAAGATAGTACGTGGCATACCCTTTCTGTTATCAGTTAAAATAACCAGTCTTTGTTTATTTTCCACCAAAAAAGTTCCTCTTATTTTAGCATATTTAATTGGAAGCCTGTGATGTTAATATGTATTTCACCTGAAATGCCAACATAATAATGTTGAGTGCATTTGAACTAGGACGGACTGAGGCTTCATGTTTTGATTTTTGTAACTGAGATCCACTTTTGGGCTTTCCTTGCTCTGTCTCATCATACTTTTTGCCCTGTGGAGGAAAAATGTTTTTATCGTTTTTGTGTCAGTAGTTTAGTGTGCAACTCCATGAATGACGAGAACAATCATTCACAGTTATCCCTGTCTGATTAATCTCTGCTGAAATCTTGTAATCTGACATGGAATGCTGCATGGACTCGGTCCTTGATTATTTCATTATCAAATCTCTTTGCAAGACAGTCAGTCTTCATTTTCTTTATATAACACTTATGATATTCTCAAATATGGTTTCATATTAGAGGTCAGCTTGATTTATTTGTTCAATGATAATAATATAATGAACTTGGATGGCTCCACATTGTTTGTGGATGATGAAACAAACAATTCACAGTTATCCCTGTCTGATACATTTCTGTTGAAGAGTTTGTGATCTGACCAAACAGTGTCCAGCTTTGGGTTCTTCCCATAAAATTTACTACTTGTTTTTCAGTTATTTATTAGAGTTTCTGAGTCTCATGGTCGATGTGCCTCCGGTTTGGCAAGTTTAATCAGGATTGCTTGGTTATTGAGCTTTCTTGGTTTGTGCAGCTCTTGTCAATTGCCTCATGAGCCTATTTATTTGACTGCAGGTGCGTCTTCTGATTTGGATTTAGCAGGGGTTGAGGCATCATCTACTAACATTTCCTTACACGAGGACTAAGGCCGCCAAGTTGTAAAGATTGTAAAGATTGTATAGTCAGCTACACTCAGGTAGCCGCTGACATTGTATGCATGTAAATGGTGTAGCTTAGTATGTAAAATTTCACTAGTGTTTGATTGAGTAGGATCTGTACATAACATGAAGTCATATTTGTAACTTACATATTGTCACAAGCTTAAGAAATACTATGTACAACTCTGTCCTATCTTCGACAGTCGACCATATACGCCTCTGTAAATATTTCATTCATTGTTAGAAAGAATGATTTTATATTTTGCCTCTACACATTGGATTTGAGTGTTGCACTATTTCAGATCTCTACGAGTGAAGAGAAAGCAAAAACAGAGCTAAATTTGCTTGTATCATTGCATGTTACCATATCACATACAATAAAATGGAATTATATACATTGTTAGCGGCTTGCCTGTATATCATAGAGCAAAAAACAAATGGGACCAATACACAAATTATAACTTACAATGGACCTGACTGGCACAGAGTTGAAAATTGTATACCTATGATGAACTTTCAAATGTTTTTTCAACAACGCACAAGTAGTTTGACTGGTAGTTTTATAATCAAAATCTGCTCCGACGCTCCCCTTCATCTGGATTGGCTTTTTTCCTGAAAAGGTCTTAGCCTGTTTCATAGGCATATTAAGTGGAATCCTTGGACGCTTAAGGAGATGCAACAAAATCTGTATCATCAATACAAGCGTGGCGTCGACTGATCAAAAAACTGCAGAAAACCATGGCCATATGACACTCTGGCTGATTGCTAAAACTAATTTCCATTTCCATGATAAGGAACACAACTTTTATAAATACAACAAAACTGAAAGAGAATCACGTGAAAGATGAAGATGGAGTATGTTCGTCTCTTTCTATTATCTTGGAGAATTGCATATAGCACTCACAGAAGATTCTGCCGATCTTAGTAGAGGCCTAGCATTCTTAACTCAGTCACATGGCTAGGATCAAGTTCTGACACGCCCTTGTTAGCTTCTCGGTCTTCTACAACATACTCCTGGGAAAACAAAGCAAACACATTTGGTAAATTGAAAAGGAGAGATGTAAAACCTTGACACCGAAAACTTTTTCCAACAGATTTACAATATTACTCTAAAAGATATCCTCATGAGATATAGTTAAAGGCAATAGCTGAAGTTTCCTTGATTCTTAAAAGCATCAGCCAATTCCACAGTTCCACCAAATAAACAATTAGAATAGTTTTCCAATATGGACTGTAACTGATATCTATGGTTCTGCAGTGAAACACAACCTGCTTTATCTTATCTATGTTATCTCTCATATGTATAATAGAGCAGAACCATCAGACCAAATACCAACTGTGAACATAAACCTTTGTCAGTTCTTGCTTGGCAAGAACATGGTAGTGGCGTTCATTGATCCTCTGTCCACATATTATTGCAATAAAGAAGCCATAGAGCAACCCAACCAACACAATTGCCAAAACTGCAGAGCATCAAAGTTGGAAAATAAGAGCCTTAGAACAGTGTTAAAAGAATATTTGGCAACACGAATATCAAATTAAGTATCAGATCCACATTTTTGGCAACATGTTAAAGAGATAGCCGTCCTGCATAAAATTCTCGGGCTATCTATTAGAAGTCCTTAACAAATTACATGGAAACGAAACCAATCATGCTATCGCTTTTGAGCAATAATCAAGGATGAGGAGACAGACAAATAACAATCATCTGAGGAGACCTTCTACAGAGCTGTAAAAAGAACAAGAATATGAATCTCTAGGAAAGATAAGAGTGCATTTACCTGCCATTGTATAAAACCCATACGGGTGTTCTTCATAACCAAACATCTCCCGCAGTTCTTCTCCATAAAATTTGTACACCAGCACGCCAAGAAATGCAACAATCTAAGCAAAGTTATAGAAAGCATATTGATAAGACACAATTCACACCCAAAAATCTGAACTCTTCCAATCAGTAGCATAAGCTATACAAATAATCAGTTCAGAGTCACAAAACCAATTACAAGCTAAATTCACTATACCATGGAAGTATTAATTCCTAATTATATACACCACATGGATTACTAGAATGCTTCAAAGCATCAAAGGGTTCACACTTTTTAATGAGATTCAGAACAAAATGACTATCTTCTTTTTTCCAACTGTAGACAAATTTTCACATGATCTATATCTGCAGCACTCAATTTTCATTTATAAAACAACATGCATAACCCAGACAAAAAGAAGAAAAAGGAGAGGAGAGAGAGAGAGAGAGAGAGAGAAACAGGATTTCCCAACCTATTATAAAATTGAGAGATACAGATTGCACGAAAAGCAAAGCCAGCTAAATTGGAAGAGTTGGAGGTATATGATTCACCTCTTAACTACATAATGACATTACAAACCACAAGTACTGAAAACTTCTAATGTCAGAGATTTTCAATCCAATATCTCTGAACACCAGAGGAAAGAAACTTCAGATATATTTTAATGTTTGGTGCATATGTTAGCTTCAGAAATAAATCCAGCTAAGAGCTATGTACACTGATCATGTGGTTTCTCTAAAGC
This sequence comes from Sesamum angolense, assembly GCA_034509725.1. Lineage (NCBI taxonomy): Eukaryota > Viridiplantae > Streptophyta > Magnoliopsida > Lamiales > Pedaliaceae > Sesamum > Sesamum angolense. The sequence continues at coordinate 5,707,798 of JACGWL010000009.1, read as the reverse complement.
CCCTTTGCACGTGTGGCACCAAACATAGGCGGACACTTGCAAGCTGTAATTTTGTATAGTGAAAATCTGAAGAAGTACACCTACCAAGGTGCTACCAGGGTCAGCCAACTAAGAAAAACTGAGAGGGATACCATTCACCATATGGTAGAGTACTAACGATAAACACAGCAAGAATGATATAGATTATTCAAAACAAGGATCTTCATAAAAAGAGATGATCAAATAGTTTCTGTTTCTTCATTTTCTGAATTTGATCATTCCAATTCATGTCCGCATCATTACTTTATACTGACATATACACTTTAGAGACATAATCACTCAAAAGAGGGTACACCTCTTATGATGCCATCACCCAGCATACAAGGGCTACGATAAGAAAACTCACATGTAAGCAGGATTTTAAAGTTGTTCACAATGTAGCTGAAAGATAATGATTATGAAGGTTAATTACTCAGTTGCATGCATAAAACTGCTCGGAGTAAAAGGCTTCAAGCAATATTGTGAACTTAGACCAAAAAGGAAATTATGCAGAACAAAAGGATAGTGAACTAAGAGATTACAACAGCGTAACTGAGTACAGTGATAAGAAAAAACCAACAGAAAACACAGAAAAGGATGCAGTCAACCATATTATTTTCTTGACCAGCATAAATAATTTAGCACTTTGTTACACCAACACTAACCATGATACACAAATGTTCTGACGAAAATTCTGCAGAAAAGAAACATTTCCTACCAGCTGAACAATAACGAAAATGATAGCATGGTCTCTCGCAACAAGAAATTGAAACTTTAACCTCAACCACCACCGATCTGGAGGGACATTGGCACGCAATATAAACTTTGCCCTGCATTCTGTACAGTGAGCAAAAGCAAAGCCCTCCTGAATTGTAGAAGGCAGAAAACACTTAATAATTTTTAAAATAATTGATCTAAGCAGACAAAAATTAACTCTTTCTCAGCAAATTCAGGATGTTAGGGAAAGGATTGATAATTGATAGAGAAGTATCAATCTTAAATGGAAATTTGGCAATGATATTTCACACAATGTAGTCTTCAAATAGCTAACATAAAAAAAATAATATCAAGTATGTCACAAGTTCACTAGGATAATGCGCATTAGTTTTGCACCTTTCAAAAAGTCGTATATCACTAACAGAATCAGAAAGTAAATTTGATAAAAATGCATCCTAGTTCAGGAAATAAAAACTGGAGAACAAAAATGAACTAAAAATTGGTCGATCGGGGCAGAAAGGTCTTAACAAATAGAAACTGGAAGAGCAACCTATTGACGCACTTCCGCATACATCAATCAAGACTGAATATGCATCTTGGATTGCAAGTAAGTTATATTATCAACTGAAGACCCTATTATCGGCACGGAAGCATGAATATCAATCACAATCTAGTCCACATAATCAAGCAACCAAATAACCCTATGCTCTTCAGGAAGAGTTATTGGACAACCTGAATAGTTTTTTTCCTAAAAAGATGTATGGTTCACTGGTAAACTGATGCTCAGTGTTCTGGAAAACCAGCTAGCTAGTGAAGTACAAGGGATCACAAAGTTTTGAAGAAGATTGTCAAGAGAAGAGCATAGAAAAAAATATTAAGCACCTTTGTTGACCTCCAATTATCGAGACATGATCTGTGGACATACTTTGGGTGCCCTTACAATGGCATGGTGCAATTAAATCTTCTCCTGAACAGAATAATCAATGATTCAATAAGCAAGATGAAAAGCACCCTTGTGAAACTGAGAAGTTAATATTTCACTCATATAAACCTCATGTAAAGTCACTAGTTTTCGTTATCTCTGTCGTAATTGGAAAACAACGCCTCTCATGATGTGTATCTAGCTTATTAAAATAAAAGAATCTAGTATGGATGCAAATAACTGGTAGAGACCTTCAGTGTCAAGGCATATGCGGCATTGTGGTTGGTCTGCTCGCACGAGAGCAATATCCTCGTCAATATCCGGAATTGATAGATCAGCAGCAGCTATAGTACAAGAATCCACACCCACAGTTATTTCAATTGAGGAAGAACATTCTTCTGATCTCTCTGCTGTACTAGACTGAGATAAAATGGGTTCTGTTTCTGAAGTATCCTCAGTCCGAATATCATGTTGTGCTAATTGCATTGCTAAGGACTTTGATGGACGATTAAACGGATAAAATCATGATGATAACAGTTATTGTTACAGAGCATATCAACTGAGAGCTTCCTGCATGATGGGTTATATGGAGTCAAAAAAATCAGTAAATGGGCCCACAGCTGGTATTACAGACAATCAAAGAAGCTGCTAATTTAAGCACAGGTCACGGAATATAACTTCAACCCTTGAGCTCAGTTTATATCTTGTTCCAATAAAGTTGTCAGGGCAAGTCGCAGGTTGTATTTTATCTTAGTATTATTTAAAGATAGGTAGCCTTCTTTCACATATTTAACATTCAACTTCAGCAGGATGATTCGATCAAAACAAAATATAAACCAGTAGGGAAAATCAACTCATTTGTCACCTTGTTTTCAGGGCAAAAGAAGTGATATCATTAGGTTTAAACACTACAATTGCATTGACATTGACTTTAAATTAGTTGATGAGACTGCACGAGCAGCAATAGAGACCACAATCATCGAAATTTCAATTTCAAATCAGTGATGTAACACTGGAAACACAGACAAGTAGAGCATATGAAATGTCAAATAAATCAGAGCCCATGAAATCAACAACAAATCTATCAATAATGAAAAATAATTAAGATGGTTAGCTCTGCAAAAGATTATGGCAGAATAGTGGGTTGAAATGGTCAGAAATCTAATAGAATGAAGAGTTGAATAATGAAAAAGATATTGAAATGCAGGAGGTAGTTACCTGATGAATTCGGCCTTCTCAGGGATTCGAGGGGAGCATCATAAGCAACAACGACGATCGAGAATTGGCAAAACAAAAGAATAACAAATCACAAATATTAGGGTTTTAAATCGAGGGGAAATGAGAGCAGGAACTGAGAAGGCAGCGTCTAGAGAGAGAGAGAGAGGCGATGTGTGAAGCGAAACGTCCGTCACCAGACAGACCTGGCCTGGACTTAGAACTGACCGACGGCCAATAATATTTAACTAATAATAATAATAATAATTGTTCTGACATTGACATTATCGTTGTTTTTTTCTGAAACAAAACAATAATTAATATATAATCGAAATAATTACACTTACCCCCTAAAATTTGATATAATTATATGTAAATTCTTCATAATTTGAAAAAGTATATCTAGCATCCTTGGTATTTGTTTTCCTTTAACAAAAAAGTCATTTCGTTAATCAAAATTCACTGAATTTGTTGATATTAATAAAAAATTAAAAGAAATTATATTTACCTCAAAATAACTTATTATTTATTTATTTGAATTTATTGCATATCAAATAAATCTATTTATGTCAAATTATTCTAATACATTTTCACACGTTAATATATATAGGCCATCTTTACTTTGGGTGATTAGCCATGATATCATGGCTAATCACCCTTTATTTTTTGTTTACTTTATTTTTTATTAGCTCATGATTAGTGCCTTAAACCCAAAATATGATGTGATTTTTTCATGATAATAATCACAATTTAATATATCCCATTTTAATCATATCATTCAAAGTAAATGTGGCCATAAGGATATATATTTTCATCGTTATAAGAATAGTTTAGTCGAAAATAAATTATAAACCCAACTAACATTCCGGACGTGTCTTAAATATATTTTGACGACTATAAATTCAATAATTTTTGAATTTTTTCATTTTAATTTTAAATTGAGCTTTCATTAATATAGAGGAATTTTAAATTCTTTTCAATTGAGTCATTTGAAATTATCTTTTCAAATTTAAATTCATCGATCAGAATGCAATCTAAGCTTATTTAGTTATTTATTGTAATGTTTTTTCCATTAATATGAAATTGCATAATATATATATATATACATATATATATATTGTATATTTCATTTAATGCATAATTTTATCTAATACAATTTAGCCTAAGTAATATTAAAAATGAGTAAATTATTCTTTTATAAAAAAAAAAAACAAATTCCCTCTGTGTCTTTTATCCCCTTCACATGATTTCGTGTAGTTTCTACGAGTTTTTTAATTATTATTATAAAACTATATTTGTAATCTTATTTAAGAAATGTTGGATCTCAATTGAATTAAAGATTCAAAATTAACATAGTACATCTATGGCCTAAATTTAATTTAATTTAAATCAATGAATATATTTATATAAATTTTAACAACTAATAGGGTAAAATACACTTTGTTCCGCTGAACTATTCTTAATGTAACATTTACCTCCTTAAGCTAACAAATATAACACTTATTCCTGTAATTAATTTTTTGAACAATGTTACCCTTATATTATATATATGTATATTTAGTTCAAATATGTTTTTAAACAATTTTTCATTTTAAGTTTAATTAAAAATATTTAATTGAAAAAATATATTTTAATTATAATAAAGTAAAATATAATCAACGAATTAAATAGTTCGATTTTATTATATTTTATAGACTTAAAGTTAAGTAATAGATGAGTACAACAACTACACACACAAAAAATATACAAAGGTTTTATTGATTTTGGTTACAAAATTAAGTTATTGACTATTTATTCTATTAGATAAAAATAAGTAATTACATATCAATTTTTTGAATATATTTTATTTAAAAATATGACATAATATACTTAGTTGTTTTTCTAAAAGTATTTAAACTTTTGATTAAGCATATATATTTGTCAAATTCTTTTTAAAGCAAATATAAGTTGTTGGTTATATTGTATTTGTTGTGTATCTACTATATATATTAATTTATACTCCAATTTTAATTGAAATTTTATATTTATTAAAAATAATTTGATAATAATTTAATATGTAAAATACTAAAATATATTAGAAATAATATACTTGTCAATGCATGAGAGGCATTTTTGTCCAAATGAGGGGGTAAATGGCTTGTTTGCAAGCGATTCTCATAAGCATGTAAAAAATTACAGTGTGATATGATATATATATATAAAGACACAAAAACGTAGTAAGGCGATGGGAAATAAAAAAGGAATTGTTTGAGAAAAAAAATAAAGGTGATAGAATACTTTGAGCTCATTTCATTTTAGTTTTATTTGCTTATAAAAATAAATTTGTATATGTATATATTTTATATTTTTACTTAAACAAATATATAATTAATAAAATCAAAATGGTTGATGAACTAATAAAAAATTATGGAATTAGTATATCTTTGTGATATATGTATGATAATTATATAATTTTATGCATGTATAAGTTTATTTTTAATTTGGTTTCATAAATAAGTAAAATTAAATAAAAAATAATCACAAGTACTTTGAATACAAAATAAGAATAGTTCGATGAACAACTGAAACTATAATTAGATAAGTGGTGATTTTACCATCTTAAAGATCTCCTTTTTTTTTTTCTCTTAAATCAATTTTTGTAAGGGTAAAATTGACTTTTCAAACTTAAAAAATAAAGATCGCTCTGAGGGGGGGGGGGGGGGGCATGTATCATATTATTTGTAGTTAAAGGTATTTTTGTCAATCTTATTTAATTTAAAGGATTAGCTAAAAACAGGGGGTAGACCAGCGTTTATTTAGTTTAGGGGATAATTGATGATGATTACTTCAGGGGTGCAAAATGTATTTAATCCTCTATTTTATTATATAATAGATATGGATAATCACGTCACATTACATCTATACTATTATAAAAAAAAATGCCCTTCACGCTCATAAACGACGGTTAATGACACCGCCGTACTATTTTTTTGTGAAGTAAAAAATGCTTTTCAACTAATAAGATAACTACTTATTCAAATTCTTAATTTTTACATTAACTCGTAAATTACTTTTCTCTTCTTTTTTAATTTGTATTGATTTATATATTTTACTCTTATGTACAATATATTTAATGCGTGGATTATTGTTTAATATATGTACGTAAAAACAGCAAGTCACAATAGCTAGTTATTTAAAATGAAAACCAACCACTGTTTCTATTTATCTTCTACATGTCAATTGGAATGGACTAGTTAGTTTTGATATAATTTGCTACAGATATTCGTTTCTATAAATACAAATAGTTAACTACATTAACTTTTTATTAATTATTATTTTTCATTATGAATTTCTTACCTTTTTAGTCCATCCATTTATATTAAATTTTTAATCATTTTTATTATAAATTATTAATTTTTAAATATTTACAATTTATTTAAAATTTTCATAAATTGTTTTTTATAATTTAAGTAATTATAAAAAAAAACTTTTACAATTTTTAAAATTAGATTTGTCCTGATATTAATTAATAGACAACCTATAATATTTGTATTTATCTTATTGAGAAGTTACTTTTTAATAAAAAGTATAATTCTTTTGAGCTTTTTATTTTTTTTTATTATATTTATGGTCATTTCATCATTTTTCTATATGCATATGTACTTATTATAAATTTTATTTAAGAGGCCCTGCAGTAAAAATTATTGTGTTTAATGTCAATGATAAGTAAAATATTATTCTAAATTAATAAATTTATAAATTTTCTAAATTATAAAATTTATATTTTACATATTCAAATGTTATTTACTCAATTAGACATTGAATTTATTTAAATTAATAATTTTCGTGAATGAAGTGAGGATCATATAAATATGATTAAGTTGGTATCTTTTAATCTAATATAATTGTCAATAATTTATCCTATATCTGTGCTACATACATATATACGTATTTGTCGGTTTATTCATCTTTAAAGATTGTCTGGCTTGTTTACTTATTGGGTAAGTTTTATTCTTAATATTTTAAATTACATATTAGAATTAAAGTATTCAAAATTATTTTTGCAAGTATGCTTTGTAGTGAATATCTTTTAAATATAAAAAATATTATATCTCACCTGACATAATTTGCAGTACCATCTTAATATATTTTTTTTAGTGTAAATTGGATAACAAGATTTTTTGTTTTAATACATTTCTTAGAAAATATAAAAAAATAATTTTTTGATAATATAAATTAAAATTAATTATTATGACTCAATTAAATAACAATAACAATTGAAACCAAATTAAGTTTAAATAATTTTAATTTTAGAGAAATATCATAAAAGAAAAATACATCTCATTTGAAAGTTAAATTGACATTTATAATATTTTTTAAATTTATTTTTTTTGATGTAATTTGAATATGGAAATATTTTTTTAATATTAGATTTTCTAAAAAAAAAAAAAAATTATTTTAATAATATATAATAAAATTAATAATAATATTATGAAAAAAATTGTTACGGCAGTGGCCAAATGCTACTTACGACTACCGTGCAACACTTATTAGTGGTAATTAATTAAATTTATTATTTACCTAAAAAAAAAAATTTATTGGTTACAGTTTTGTTTAAAGGTGTAGCAGAAGGGCAGGCACTTACACTGACGACTTTGCCCTCCGCCGGAGCTGTGATAGAATTAATGGCAGCCATGGAAGGAGTCACGATGGCAGGCGCCCAAGACCAACAACAACCGCCGCCTGCCAGGGTGGTCGAGCGCCTGAACCCTGCGCTTCAGCAGCAGCTCAACCTCGACTCTGTCAAGACTCGCGCTATCAGCCTCTTCAAAGCCATCTCTCGCATCCTCGAAGACTTCGACACCATAGCCCGTACAAACGCCGTTCCCAAATGGTATCACCTACTAATCTTTAGATTTCATGTATTCCTCAAGCAAGAAGAATCTCAAGGTTTTTTGGCATCTTCTTTTGTTTTAGATATTCATTTGGGGTTTTATGCGTACAGGCAAGATATATTGGGGCAGTTCTCCATGGTGAATCTGGAGCTTTACAATATTGTTGAAGATATTAAGAATGTCTCCAAGGCTTTTGTTGTGCATCCTAAGAATGTTAATGCTGAGAATGCTACCAGTATGTGCCCTTTTTCTACATTGACTACTATTCTTTATTCGATTTCCAACACTGTTTGAAAGTGGAATATCTTCTCATTTTCAGCACCTCATTGGAATTATTAATTTAGATTGCTCTATTGAATCAGCATCCATGATCATCGAAGCATTCTGGAAAATTGATTTTATCCAACATGAGATAGCCTATAAGATCACTTACATTTTTGAGGAATTTGTAACTTTTCGACATTACATCTAAAGAGCTAAACTCAAGGAGAAGATAAAAACTAGTAAGAGAGGCTACTGAAAATGCGGGACATTATATGTGAAAAGAGATATATGCTAAAGAACAAGAAGTGAATCACTGTGTGGACTTCAATTTTGTGTGTTGAGTGAAATTTCTTTGCATACAGTTTTACCTGTTATGTTGTCATCCAAACTTTTGCCTGAAATGGAGATGGATGACAACACCAAGAGAGAACAGCTGTTACATGGTATGCAGAGCCTGCCTGTCGCTGCACAGATTGAAAAGCTTAAGGTAGGTGGTCATACTGCCTACGCTATTAGCTAGTAACAGCAGTCACTAGCAATGATCTGATTTCTAATTGGTCCCAGACTAGAATTGATATGATTGGAGCAGCTTGCGAAAGTGCGGAGAAGATCATAGCTGATGCTCGCAAAGCATACTTTGGTACTCGACAGGGACCAACACTTCTGCCAACAATCGACAAGGTTCAAGCGGCAAAAATACAGGAACAAGAAAATTCACTTCGTAGTTCTGTTAATCATGGTGAAGGTGCAAATTCCAAGAGTTCCATATTCTGTATTGTCTGCATTTTTGTGTTAATCTATTTCTAGTCGAGTGTTTGATCCGCACTGCAAGTCATACTACAAGATTCTAACCAATTTGCTGTGGTCCTATTTGAAATAACACAAATCAAATACGAATAAGCTTCTGGGTTTGGTCTTCTTCAATGCTTACTCTACAGTTTTGCAAGCTTAAAGAAAATAGTAAATTAGTTTCTGCTTTGTTCTTGAATTCTTCTTTAATGTGAGGATCATGTTGAAGTCAAGACTATTTAAGATTGGATCAACATTATTCCTGTGATTGTTACCTGTTTGCACTTCCATAATTTATAATATAATTTGTATATACATACATACAGGGTTAAGAATACCTGGAGACCAGAGGCAAGTAACATCTTCACTTCCAATGCATTTGGTAGATGTACTCACTGCTAATGACAGTGCACAGACTTTTTCAGATTCATCTGGTTTGCCATTTTCCTATGCTCTTTGCTTCATCAATTACTTTTTCACTTCTGTAATATTTGAATTGTTATACTAAGTTTGCTCATCTAGTGACAACATTGTTTTTGTGCACTTCAGGAATGTACCAGAAGAGCACACCTCCACTTTTGTCAACTGCCAGTAATAATAGTCAGGGTTCTTTGTTACAGGTCAATCTCAATATTACCCCATATAATTTTCAAACTCAGTAGAATCTTTCGCTCTCTTTTTTTCCGTTCATATTGCCAACAATCCATAACCAGCATGCTCTATCAGATGCTATACCCACATTGCTAGTGTAGATAACCCTTCTACCAGTAGATTAGAGGATTTCGTTGAATTGAGATGCAAATGAGGATTCACAATCTTTGTTTTAGAAAACCCTGCATGCTAAACCTACATTTCTATAAGTTTTTTATGGTTTATGCTTCTTGTTTGCTTATGCTGCAGCTAGTGCTGTAAAGTTCTTTGTTTCCTTCCACACCAATAAAGGAGAATGAAGCACATGGAAAGTTGATGTTTACTAACTCTGTCATAACTCATATTCAGATAAAGGAATATCCTTCTTTTATCGTAGCCATATCTAACCATCTCATAAAACCTGTTATCACAACTGGAACTTCCTTTCTTCTAAACTAATCTTGTTCATTTTAGACTTTTCATCTTACAAAGTACAAATTGGCTTTGATAAAACATTATAGGTTTATCATCTCTATAACCCTGTAATGGATGTCAAGTATGATGCAGTGTTCTAACACTGAATACCTAAAAAGAGAAGAGTAAATAAGCAGGATTGTGTTTTTTCAAATCTTTCCATGTCGAATAGTCTTGATTTTCTTGTGGTGCATCATTTTTCATGTTATTGTCCTTGCTTTTGAGAATAGGCTGCTGGAGCACAACTTATTGGAAGAGCAGCAGCTTCCCCTTCTGGTCCTACGGGGAGCACTTCCTTTGATAATACGACTGCATCTCCTCTGCAATATGCCAATTCACCCAGATCTGGTGCAAACATCATGAACACACCATCTCCTCAGCAACAGCAGCCTCAACAACAACTACAACAACACCACCACCAACAGAGGCAGAAAATGATGCAGCTACCACCCCATCAGCAACAACTTCTAAGTCAACAACAGCTAAGACCATCGTCAATGCCTGGCCTGGGACAGGTATGAAATTTTTACTCCCTCTGTAGAGATATAAGGGTATTTCACTTTCATTCAATAAAACTTGCATTCATGTACTGTTACTTCCATTTCTTTTTCACATGATAAAATCTGGTAATTGAATTTTCAACAAACTGCATTTCACGTTGAACTAGGAACTTGTTCTCCAGCATATCTTCATGTCTTATGTAGGAGTACCTAGCATCATGTTTGAAACAAGTTATTGAAGGACATGTTACTGTAACTTAAATCATGACTCTTAGTTTTATGCACGCCCTGTAAAATTACAACATTGAAGTTACAACATTTAATCAATGAGTGAATTACCACTTAAAGTCTTAAATAGTGGTTCTCTCTTTCTCTGTAATGTATTCTTCTTCCCCCCCTTAACTTTTGGGTATAATTTATTTTTTGGTGCATGTTTTCTTCATGTAAAATAGCCCTATCGTTGTGAGATCTGAGATGTGCTCATATAAACTTGCTTCTGTTCTTTAGCTTCTTTACTATGTTTTAAATCATTCTTATAACAAACTTCAATTATTATGAATCATGTTTGCAGAACCACCTACCGCAGCTGCATGACATGGCGAGTCAGACACAGCAAAAGTATCAGTCGGTAATCGGACATTTAACCTTTTATTATGAATATTAGCTGACAAATGTTGTATGGTTGGCAAATAGGGACAGAGAGCACCCAACTTGATATTATTGTGTTTTAATTAAGTTGTTTCTGTTCTTGGATCAGTAATCTAAGTGCAAGAAAGTAAATATGAGCATAAATTATTTATAGTCATATGGAACATTTGCTTTCATACCCAGTGGAAAAAATATTGCCTGCTTCTATATTGAGGGAATATGGCATCTTGAATTATCTCATGGTTTCATATGCAGTATCCAAGTCTGCCCTTCTTGTAGATGCAGTCAGCATTCTGTTTAACTTTCTAAAATTCTGATGCATGGCAGATGCATGGTCAGCATCATGTGCAGTTCTCTCAGCCATCGGTAGCCCAGCAACTGCAGGGTAGACAGCTTACTTCAGCTGCAATGCATATGACTCAAAATCAGCTAAACCAAGGAAACCAGCTCAATCGTCAATTGAACCAGTTCTCCAGCCCAGCAAATAGTGCATTATTTAATGCTGCCCAGACGACACCAACCTCTCAGATGGTCAGTCATTGTCAGCCTGTTTATCATATTCTTTTCATTTCTTCTGTTTCCTTCCCATGGATTGTTTCTGATACTAAATCTTTTCATAGTCAACTTACTGCTGATATTTCCTCTAGGAATCAATCTATTTATTCTATTTTTTGGTGTTTCTCGATTTTTAGCATAATGCGCTGCTCCGTTCAAACTTGTTCCTTCTTTTGCTCTGTTTTCTTTATCCTCTTTGTCCAATGAAGACATCTTGTATAGGACCTACTTCAGTTGTGGTATTGATGCACATCTTTGTTTACCATCAAGATTTATCCTTCAGAATGCACTGTGTTTCCTTCAGGGGTCATCCGATTCGCGTTGCTATCTTCAGAAGGGTGTTTGGTTTACTGAACCACTCTTCGGTTTCCGCCTTCTTAAGACTGACATCCAACTCCATTCTTCATTTATTATGGTTTGCTCAAGTCCTGAAGTATTTTTAGGTTCAGCACTGTAATGTCAATTCCTTTTACATCTCAATATTTCTTTCTGAATCTGGGAAAGCACTCGACATTTCCAACTGTTGGTAGAAACTCGAAATTATCTTTTTAATTTCAGCACCAGTTTTTAACCCGTCAGTTTATATCTGCCTAATGTTCTGATATTTTATGGTTGTTTTATTGTTTGCTGTTTGCTTGCGTACTGTTTGTTTTGGATGTTAGATAGCTACTCCCAATGCATTGCTTCTTGGTTATCTGCAAACAAGTTTGGTCGCTCAAGCTGTACTTCATTTTTTCTATAGTTAAAATTGTAGGCTATTGTGTCTCATCCTTACAGACCTTCTGAAATTTCAGATTCCTAATATGTCAGCTATGATGCCGTCACAATCAATTCTTCCAAGAATGCAGGTCAGCTTCCATATTTCTTTGGCATCATAACTTGATGGTTACGAATGCATGGCAAAAAGATACCATGCAGTAAAATTTGCTTTGACATTCTACGACGCATTGTTAATCGTGGTACTTTTTATTACAGTTTGGAATATCTGGTGGAAATAGGACTCTGCCTCCCCAAAATCTGAGTGACCAGAGTATGGATTGCTTTCTTTTTCTCTTATATGCTTTTATGCCCCCTGATTAAAGTGCATGGAGGAGTTATACTGATCCTAGATATTGTGCTTACTTAGAAAGTTTGGACTGCTTTCAGTGTTTAACATGGGAGCAACAAATGCTGGCGGTATGATGCCAATCCAGCAACAGCAGCAGCAGCATGGCACACAGGGTGCATTTGGGAACATGCCACAAAGTGCTCAGAATCTACAACCTGGCATGCTACCAATGCAAAACACACCACAGAATCATCCAAACTTTCAGCAGCAGAGGCCACAAAACCAGCAGTGATACATTGATGACTAAATTTCACTGTGGACATAAAATTATATGACCAGAAAATGGGTTTGAACATCTTTTGTCACCCTTTATTAATCATTGCTGGCCACATGCTGAAAATTCTGTAGCACTAGCATTGACCTTTGTGTTTACTACTAGTTATTTACGGATGGAAGCAATCTCCTTATGAGTTCTTGCTCCAGCCCTCACTCTTACACGGTGACAACTCAAAATGTAGAAAATTAGAAATTGTATAATCTAATCTCTGAATATACACTTCACTGCATGACTTGTTTTGCTATGCTCTTTACAAACCCGCAATGGGAAAAAATTGCTAACTTGAAATGCGGCAACAGTACTGAAGGGAGGTCGAGGATGCAGTTGCGTGGTGTTTCTTCAAGATGGCACATTAAACAGACCTCCAACAATGATCGTCTGTCGTAACCTGCATTTGAAGATGAGGTAAATGATGTATTGGGATACTGCAAAGCATCAATTTGCATACTGAAAGCACACAAAATGCTAGTTTCTTTAGTCTGCAACACTGAAAAAAAAATAAATCCAAGTATGCCATGGAGATGTGCTAATATCAACAAGACATGATTGAAATACAAGGCAGGCATGGAAAAAAAGAGGGCAAGCAGCACAAAAGAGAAAGTAAAAGTAGAAAAACAAGAATTTCCAATAAGAATTGAATATCTAAACTATAGCATTAGTCCTGGTTGGCGTAGAATTAGTTGTTAAGAGGGGCAAAAATGGAGTGAACTTGGCATTGGGAGACGGAGAACTCACAAGTCTCAACGACCATGAGCTTTCAGCGTCCAGCTCGCCCCTCTGATCCAATGAAAATGCTTATGGTGCTGCTGCTAGATAGAATAAATTTTCATCTGTAAAAAAATGGGCATACCATTGCACAGACATAAAGCTAAAAGACATATCCAATCTTAAAGTACCAAATCTCTCTGATTTAGGGGTACATTTACCTGCTCCAAACACAGAAAGGAATTAAACAAGAAAGATCTCTAATTACCCAACACAATGAGTGTGTTCCAAAGTTGAAGCAAGAAATGAAGCCATGCAATGCTTTTGGAAAGCTTACGCATAAAATCACATATAATAGGAGAAACCAGGATTCAGAAAATAAGCTTAGCAGAAGCTAAGCATCCATCTGAAAAGAGTAGAACCAAAGAGAACTTAGTGCTTCAGAGAACGAGTTATTAAAAGAAGAATAAGATAGGCAATAACAGAGGCCAACAGATGATAGAAATGTTTCTAAAGCCTATACTCTGGACTAATTTGTTTGACAAAAGATGAGCTAGGTGATATATACAGTACCTGTAACAGTGTTGACGACTTTAATCTTCTATTTACCATTACGGCAGATAGATTTTGTTGCTCGTGAGCTGGACATTTTCTCCACAGGAAACACAAGTTCCTTCACTCGTTTTATCAACCCACTGAAACAACAGCATCTGAGAGGTCATCTGAGCTGGATGTGCCAAAGTCCAGGACATCCTCAGTATCATTCAATGAACTGAAACTGGTACAGGCACCAGTATCATGTTGATAGGCCAGCGACTCCTGTGCCACTTTAGGCAACAACCCCAAATTTCTCAACTCAAGAAGGAGACTGTAAGCAGAGTCACATGGGAGGTTTTTCACTATTCTATACGTGTGATAGTCCATTTCAATGTTACCATCAACCATTTCTTGCAGGAGATGTTTAACCATGTTGATATTCCTATTCCTACAAAAACCAGACAGTATCATGTTATATGAGTGCTTATTTGGAAGTACATCCATCTCCTTCATTTGGTTAAACAAAGCAAAAGCCTCTTCCATCTGACCACCCCTGATAAGTCCATGAATGGCCACATTGTATGACACGACGTCAAGTGGGAGCTTTTCTGCAGCATCCTTCCTAAATAATCTTGTAGCTTTGTGAAAGCTGCCTGACTTTATAAGCTCATTAATCATTATAGTATGGATGTGAGCATCAGTGCCTGGATAACTGCGAATAATTCCTTGGTAAACATTAAATGCCTCATTTGTCCTACCTAATCTGCACAATGCAGTCAGCACTCCAGCAAAACTATATTTATCTGGTAGAAACCCTCTGTCTATCATGTCATTATAAAACTTAACAGCACCATTTGGATAACCAGCTTTGTGGAAATAACTTAGAAGGCAGTTGCAAACCACCAAGTCAGGTTGTATGGCAAGTCCGCTGGTTAAAAGAGGTAGAAGAACATATTGTCTAGACAAACAAATAGTAGAAACAAGAGAGGAAAAAGTATAAACATCAGGCATCAGTCTTAGTTCTCTCAAACTAGAGAAAACTTCAAAGGCACTATGGTACCACCCCATCTTAGAGAGACAATCAATCAATACATTACAAAGAACCAAATCAGGAAAACATCCTTGTGATTCTAGAGTGCCAAGGATTTCAAATGCCTTCCCAGGCATCCGGGATTCCAGGAATCCTTTAATCAATGAAGTGCACGTCACAATGTTTGGAGAACAACCAATCTTGACCATTTTCTCTAGTAAATAAGCTGCAACCTCAATCTGTCCGGACTTGCAGAAGCCATCTATCAATATGCTCCAAACATTCACAGACACATGTAAACCCAAAACCATCATCATGCCTAGTAGCTGTAATGCCTCCTCCAGTCTAGCAAACTTGCAGAAACAATTCATCACCAATGTATACGTCTCAGGGTTCATATAATAACCCTTTATCAACATACTCCTAAGTACACCTTTAACATTATTAACATCATTGAGTCTGCACAAATTACAAATGGCAATATTGAAACTCAAGAAATTTGGCGCCTGGGTCTCCTCCAAAACCCTGAGGGCCCCCTCAACATGCCTAATCTTGAACAATACATCCATAATAATGTTGCGCGCATATGTATTTGGAATGTAACCATAATTCCTCATCTCTTCAAAAGCCTCCAATACCATATCATACATTGCTCCACACCAGTAAATTCTCATTAAAAGCAACAATGTTTGCGGCTTTCTGACACAGCCGACGGTCTCCAATTCGTCAAGAATCCGTTTGACATTTCCATACCTGTGGATTAAGTTAGAAACCACGCTTACCATGTGATGAAAAGTTGGTTTATCATGGAAGTAATGGGGTTGCCGTGCGCACCACAAGAAAAAGCTCAGAGCAATTATATCAGAAGAGCAGTTTTGTAGAGTGGCTAGCACGATTTGAGGACTGAGAAAGGTGTTTTTGGGAGTCTGTCCGAGCTGTTCTCGGTCCCTAAATGATTTGGACGGCAATGATTCTTGAGGGTTACTATTCGTGGGGCCTTTAATTGGCGAAGCAAGATGGCGAAGTGCAGCAAAGGACTGTGACTTGGAGGGGGAAAAGGTAATCTTTGCAGGGGATTTGAGCCTCCATCTCCATATCATTTCCCGATTGTTTTCCCGACCAGTTCAAAGGAAACATAAATGACCAAAAATCACGTGGGATCTTAAAATCTTTGTTAAAAATTGATGCTTTGGGTGGTACCTCGCCGCTTTGCGGATTGACGGCACCACCGTTACCTACCTCCCAAAACTAAGAAGTGAGTTTGAGTTGGGAGGGGGAGAAGTTGGGGGGACGGGGAGAGGGTGGATGCGGCGGACGGCGGGAAGGTGGCGGAGGTTTGAGTTGAGTGGGTAGGAAGCCTGTGAAGTATTATTCTATTGAATTTCAGACAGAAATGAGAAGCGTGATGGCCTATGTTGGAGGAGCCCAAATGAAGAGAGGTAGGTAAAATCCAATTCCAAATAGCCCAAGAAGCCCAGATACAAAGCAAAACATTCTGTTGGGATTGAGTCCAAGATCCAGTCTCTATGACTATAATAATGTCTGAATAGAGACTACATAGTCTTTTTGAACCAAGTAGGTTTGAGTGTTGTTAAGAAGAATACCTAAAAGAAAAACAGCATAGAACCAAAGCGTCACGTGATGCTGACAATGGCATGTGAGACTGAAATATCTGATGGCCAGTTTTCCATCCATCCATCCATCATGCTTCTCTTAATTCCATATAAATAAATAGGTGGTCTTGTGAAACAACTGGCATTTGGATTCTTGAATTGCTTGCAGTCTTCTTTAGCTTGACTTACTCTCACAGTGAAGTCGAAGAAGAAGAAGAGAAACATGGGATCCGAGTCGAAGATGGTGCACTCACCCATGGTCACCTACGCCTCCATGCTATCCCTCCTCGCTCTCTGCCCTCCTTTTGTTATTCTCCTGTGAGTTTCTTGATCCGCTTTTCCTCCATTCTTCTCCATATTTCCATTCAGGATCCAACTACTGGCCTTGAATCACTTGAATGGTTTCAGATTAGTGACATATTTATGTAATCGGATTTACTGCCTTAATTTGTACGGATCATATTAAAACTTGAACTGAACCATAATTGCCCATGGCTTATTTCGATACAAGATGCATGATAGTTTCTTCCGACCGCATTTCCCCTGTTTGATGTTATATTTGTCTTGTTATGCCATGAATCTATAAAAAATGCTTCCAGATGGTATACCATGGTACACGCCGATGGGTCTGTATTGCAAACATGGGACTACCTGAGGCAGCATGGACTGCAGGGATTCATCAGTATTTGGCCACAACCCACTGCCACTGCATGGAAGATCATTGCTTGTTATGCGGCATTTGAGGCTGCACTTCAGCTCTTGCTCCCCGGGAAAAGGGTTGAGGGCCCAATATCTCCTGCTGGAAATAAGCCTGTCTACAAGGTAGTGTCTCTAGAAATGCATTTTGGGAGCATTAGAAATGACTAGGCAATAACTAATTTTGATATCTTTTATCCTGCAAGATTAAATCAATATAGGAATGATGAATATCGATTTCTTTTTTTGCTTCAATCTCGGTCCCATGAACTTCTCACCATCTGCTTATTGCAGGCTAATGGCGTTTTAGCATATGCAGTAACAATGGTAACTTATGTTGGCCTCTGGTGGTAAGAGTTTTCTTCAAGAATCTTTAGCAATTGGCATAGTTTAGTCTTAAGAATTCTCTTTATGAGTATCATAAATGAGTCTTGAATAGGTTAATTGTTTAACAGATATTGACATTGAGGTGTCTTTGTGTTGAAAATGTCAGATCTATATGATCCTTGATTATTAAATCATTTTCATAATTTGCTGATTGTAACTAATGTTTTAATCTGTTGAATTTTTTGAATGGCTAACTTAAATGCTTTACTTATGCTTAGGGGATATGAGTAGTTCTCTTTCTCTGTATTTCTTTATTCACCTTTTCCATGCTTGGTTTTTGAGTTTGTCTTTGTCCTGTTCTGCAGGTTTGGAATTTTCGACCCCTCAATAGTTTATGACCACCTGGGGGAGATATTTTCAGCACTTATATTTGGGAGCCTTGCCTTTTGTGTTTTATTGTACATCAAAGTAAGTTTTTATTGCATTATCCATGTAAGTCTAATTTTTTCTTGCTCGCTAGCATATATTTAAGTTTCTGACATTCGGTTTCCATCATTCAAGGGTCAAATTGCACCATCTTCAACTGATTCTGGCTCATCAGGAAATATAATCATTGACTTCTACTGGGTAAGAATTGCAGCTGCTTTTAGGTTATCCTCTGCAAAATTAGCTGCTGCCTTATGGACGTTAGCATCAAAAGAGGAAGAACTTAATAAGGGAATTATTGGAAATAGATAGTTGATGTGAATTTTCTAGAATACAAGTATGGAATTAGAGATCTAATGCTCTGCTCTTTTGGGCAGGGAATGGAGTTGTATCCTCGTATCGGCAAGAACTTTGATATCAAAGTTTTTACTAACTGCAGATTTGGGATGATGTCATGGGCTGTTCTTGCTGTGACCTATTGCATAAAGCAGGTAGATAACATTAAATATTCTGATACTACAGTGTAAACAACCGTTAACTTGAGATTTTCTTTAAGTTTCTACTTTTGTTGTCTCCCTCCTCCCTCCTCCATTTTACACGGGAACAAAGTCCAGAAGGCCAATGTCCATCTATCAGGCAACAACTTGCTCAAATACGTATAAGTTTCTCTTCAATTTATTTAGCCAAATAAATTAGCTTCCATGCCAACTCCTTGCCTATTGTTGCCTACAATGGTTTACTGATAGATCACAACTTCCGGGGTGTCTTGAGTTATTTTGTCTGACATTTGTTGTCCTCAAACACAAGGACCATTTTCCAAAAAACTAGCTCTTGTTTTGTGATTATATATCTTTACTTTGCTCTGCTTTTATTACCTGAAAATGTTGCAGTTTGCTTAGGATGGGTGTGCTATTTGCTTTCCTTTGCAGTATGAAACATATGGGAGGGTAGCTGATTCGATGCTGGTTAACACTATATTAATGTTGGTGTATGTCACAAAATTCTTTTGGTGGGAAGCTGGATATTGGAACACAATGGATATTGCTCATGATAGAGGTCTGCTTTCTTTTTGCGTTGTATGTATCCTGACTATAGTCCTGTGTTTGGCCCGATACACTGTGACTGTTATGAGTGGTTAATCTTTGGCATCACTGAAAATTTCTTGATGCATTGCAGCTGGCTTTTACATATGTTGGGGATGCTTGGTCTGGGTCCCATCCGTGTATACTTCTCCTGGCATGTACCTCGTCAATCACCCAGTGACTCTTGGAGTTCAGGTACCTCAAACACCTGTCATAAAGGAATCTGCAATGTGCATAAAACATAGTTTTATAGTGCTGAACATCATCTCCTCTGTTCTAGTTGATTTAAGTATAATGTGGATCGACTCAGGATTCAAATTACTGATATCTTCAAATGCAGTTTTCGAGCAGTTTTTTGTGATGGTATCCATATTCACCCCCAAAGGAATATGATTGGATCTGAGTTCAACTATATATGTAGTTGTGAACGGTTGACAGATTTTAAAATCTTTTTTTCTGCCAGTAAGTCGTTTCAACCCAAGAAGGCGACAATGAACAAAAATTAGGAATTTTGCTAACCTTTTTCCATCTGGACATTGTTTTGGATTTCTGTTAGGGTCCGGGGCAATCATTAAGGACTTGTGCTTGGCCAGAACATTGCAGTATTGAGTCTTCTTACTTGAATAACATACCTTTACTCTGCCTTAGGTGCCCCGAAAAACAGCATTTCTTTGTGATCTTGCTCGCTTGTTTAGGACTTCTTCTGGACAACAACGGAACAAGGAGTCACACTCGATGGCATTATACCTAACTTACGAAATGCAGAAAACTATAACGTTATTCAAATAAGTAGTAATTTATTTCTCTTGCTTGTTTCTATTTTTAGAGTCATCAGAAAGTAATGTTGGCCTTTGTTGCTCACTCCTTGTTTAAAAGACTGGAAAGCACTACTAGTGTCTGCAGAAATGGGTTCAGTTCTAACCAAAGCAAAAATACCGTCACCATGAATAAGCCAAGGAGAACAGCATGCACTCAAAACAAAAAGGATTTTCCTATTATGCACAGTGATATTGATTTCGTTGATTAATCTTTTCTAATAATTTTCTTCCGATAAAATGAAGTATACTCTATGTTGCTTAAAAAGTGA
The DNA here is from genome assembly GCA_034509725.1 of Sesamum angolense. Classification (NCBI taxonomy): domain Eukaryota; kingdom Viridiplantae; phylum Streptophyta; class Magnoliopsida; order Lamiales; family Pedaliaceae; genus Sesamum; species Sesamum angolense. Next base: position 5,687,304 of record JACGWL010000009.1, on the reverse strand, counting down.
TTTTCATGTCTCTGACATGCCCTTGATTGCCCTATTACACAGCTGGCTTTGTATATTCTTGTTGCCGGCATTCTCTGCGTATATATAAACTATGACTGTGACAGACAAAGGCAAGAATTTCGCAGGACAAATGGCAAATGTTTGGTTTGGGGGAAAGCTCCATCCAAGGTACTAGTTAAAGCAGTAACTGTCTATCTGGGGAGACTATCAAGCTGGCCCGTTGCTCCTAATTTGGGACTTCATCATTACATTTCCTTTGGAATGCTGTTGCCTTTTGTCAAAAGAGTAATTAACTTGTTAAATTTTTGTTTAAATAGATTGTTGCATCATACACAACCACTACGGGCGAGACGAAAACTAGCCTTTTGCTGACATCAGGATGGTAAGCTATGTCCCACTTGTATAAGCAGCCAATAACTGTAAAAGTTGGTTCCAAATCAGCATGCATGTCCTCCTAGTTACTGGTCCTTATCAACCACATTTTCTCTTGGCAAAGTCAAATATCTGTCTATTGAAGAGCCAGTCTAGAAATAAAAGAGCTGGGGTAGGCTACCTTGAAGTTTAGAATTTGATTAGTCATGATGGTTTATCATCTGGGCACTGTATTTTATTGCAGCATTGGTTATATAGAACCATTGTTGAGCATGGCATGGTTGTTAAAGAAGTTGGATAGACTATGACATATATCTACTGTTTTTGTGGTTTGCACAGGTGGGGTTTAGCTCGTCACTTCCATTATGTGCCTGAAATCCTAGGGGCCTTCTTCTGGACCCTACCAGCTCTGTTTAACCATGTAAGCTGTTATAAGTTATAACCTTGCTTGGGTAGCTCGCTCTTCCTAAAAAAGTGTGGAAATTTTTACTTTTTATCTTCTAGTCAATTGTCTTCTGTTTTATTGGCAGTTTCTACCTTACTTCTATGTGGTATTCCTTACAATTCTTCTATTTGATCGAGCTAAAAGAGATGATGATCGTTGCAAATCAAAGTAAGCACACATAACCTTCATGTTTTATTAAGCATGTTTCTGTGAGATTCTCTGTTGTCAACAATTTGAAGATCAATACCTTATCAGTTTGCTACGACACTTCACAACTTCTACAGTTCATTCTGTGAAATTTGTTATCTTCTCCATGATTTTCAGTGCTTTCAAGCTTCGAGCTGGATATTTCTTTGTTGAATATAAACTTAAGCCCAGAGAGTAATATTTTAACATTGACTGCATATAGTTTCTTCCCATTCTGTTAGCTCCACTAAATGTAATACAAAGGCCAATCGAACTTCAATTAACAGTGGCAAGGATAAACTTATCATGTTGAGCAAGATATGCTAGGATTTGCCAATATTGTCTTAAATCTCCCAATTGGAAAAACTGACCAAATAAATGCTGCTTGGCAGGTATGGCAAGTACTGGAAATTATATTGCGACAAGGTTCCTTACAGGATTATACCGTGGATTTACTGAGAATCTGCAGTGGTTGAATAGCTGCGTTTCCTTAAATCATTTTCAAGATGATGTTTATGACTTTTGAAGAGTGACAAATAAGACGAGTACTTTCAGTTTTATGACAAGGGGACTTTAATGATCCAACTGCAGGGTGCTTTATTTTTTGTAGTATATTGTGATTGTAGTGGTTTATTTGGTAAAGATGAGCATTTTTTACGTGCAATAGGCTCTGGAGAAAACTGATTTAACTCCTCTCTATTACACACTTTCTGCCTGAATAGCCAAGGAGATTCATAAACATAAGCTAATCAATAGAAACATGCCATTTGAAAAGCTTCAAATATCCAACATATTATAATGTTAGACAAAAATATAATTGTCATACAATAAGTTTTCGGTTTTGACCAGAAAACTTCTTTGTTGGATAAATTGCTGTTAGAAGCATTGGAATGGTAATTTGACACAGTTAACCAGTTCTAGAGGAACTAGTATACAAATTACAAACATGCCGCTGAAGTATTGAACTGCCGAGAGAATGGACACGATGTAGCTTGCTTGCACTGTGTCCCTACTATGGATCATTTGGGACTTAAGTCTCCACAGCTGATGAGAGAGAGCATTAACTGCACACGATATGACAATACCTAGAGATTCCAAATTCAAGTGCAAATAAATACGAGCATAGATCTCACCCCACCCGTATGGCCGTATCTAAACAGGTGGCCTCTGTTATAACTTAGCCAGGTGAAATATACTGTTTTCATGAGAGTCCCATGGTTATCCTTTCATTTTGAACTCATACAAGTTGCCCCTCGCAATCTAATTAGAAGAGGGTAGTAAATAAAGCTCCAAAAGCTGCTGACATAAAGTAAAGCAAATTCTGGCGCTCAATGATTAAACAGAATCACCCAAAGATAGAGGAGTACACATGTTCGACACATGGAAACCTAGTTTCACTTTAATACATGCAAGGTTACCAACCACCAGAGCTGCAAACATGCCTAACAGATGATTAGAACAACACCAGCATATAAATCCAAGACAAAAAACAAATACTCATAAAAATTCAAAAAGTGAGTGCTTCCTACCAATGATCACATAAGCTCACATTGATTCCAGTTAGATGTAAACAACAAATGACATCTCACCCTTGCATAGACAAATCTGGATAACACTGAAACGGGCTGAAATCCAAAACAACAGAATGAGACATGAAAAATCATGACCAGGAATGATGCATTGTTATCAAGCACCCAATAATTATTTGAAGCAAAGACCAGAAAACCAAACATTATGTAGAAATACTACTCGAGAAATCATACTCAATGACTAGTTACATGCCAAGGACAACTGACAGTAGTCAAAGAGGAAAATCTGGTACATGGACAGCACACAGTGCAAGCAAATATACATAAAAAATTGCTGATTATATCAGAAGTAGGTCATACGACAGATAAAATCAACATAAAAATGAATTATCATTTCCATTATCTTGAATAACCAAACAAAGTAACACATGCCACAGATGAGAACAACACGACCAAATACTGATACACTTTGGAGTAATGATATTCAAAAAATAATCTATGCAAGGAACAATTGGAAAAGTCCTAGAGCAAATGGCCATTCCAACAGCAAGCTAAAACTCCATCAAGGAAGTTTTCACCACTGATAGCCAAAATACAAGTAAAGGTCAGTCCTTTGAAGTAAGACCACTAGACCTCTATCAGTAAATGACACTTAGTTTATGAAACCAACACAGAAGCAGTAATACCAAGCACTGGCAGCCGTAATTCCAACTTTCTTTTTCCCCTGCTAACATTGAAGTGACCAAAATAATTAAAGTTACAGCAAAGTCATCTATGATGCTCATGCAGTAGAATAGAAGTCAATGGATAGACATACAGCATTCTTCATGTCAAATACACTTAAAAACATCATAATCAAACAATATAGTACCTTGTAGTTGGCCTGCTTCAGGAGATATTAGCCTTCACATGCAGCACAACAAATGATAAACTAACAAGCTTTGCTATGGGCTTCGGCCAGATGTTGACAGTTCCCTGCAGGTCATGATCTCCTAGGCGGTTCCATCCTTAAGTTACCAAACCATCAGCATGCACAAAACACAGCAATAAGTTCCATGTGGTAGCCCTAACCAGACTATGGGAATTGCCATCTTGGTCATCTAAGTGATATTACAGTATTTAGCTTAGGTAGTCCTTCTCCATTGCAGTAAAAGCTGATTACACATTCTTTATCAGCAAACTACAAATGGAACATTTATGGAACTCATCATCATCATCATCATCATCAGTTCAGCCAGTAAAGTGCCCAAGGGAATAGTGCATTAAGTATCTCATGTAAGCAACTTGACTATAGTTTATGCACAAGATTCAACCTTGACGCTACACTATATTACCAAACCAATATTTTTTGGAACATTTCACAATGGAATATTACATAGGAAGGAAATAACTTAACCTAACAAGTGCAGATACCAATTTCTCCTCAACAATATGGGTCTCACTCAACCCATTAAACAACCAATTCTACATCTACAAATACAACCTAGTTGTAGGTACATTCTCAATTACTACTATCACTATTGTTATTATTATTGGCATCATTGTTATTGTTAATCCCATGGTGGTTATTGTTGTTCCCAGGCCTCCTACTCTTTAGCTGCGAAAGCTCCAGCTGTGTCTTCATGAAGTACTGCATCCTCTGCAACTCCAGCTCCTTGGCAAACTTCATCCTCTGCTTCTCCATCTCGACCAACTGCTGCAGTTTTGCAGTCTCCGCTTGTTCATAGGCCTCGCCAAATTTCAGAATGGCCCGAGTCAGCTCCCTCATAGAATTCCCCAGTTACTCTCCTTATTGACGGTTCCATTTCCTCCCTCACTTTTCTTATTCATCATCCCATGCCTAACAGCAGTAGCATTATTCAAGATTGGGGTTTGCCTCTGGATCCTGGGCCTCCTATAACTCTCAGGAGGCAAACCATCAGAAGATTCCAAAGAATTTTCCGGTTCAGACTCATCATCTGAATCGACAAGGGGCCTTTTGCGATTGGGCTTCTGCTGAAACCTGTCCTGGGGTACAGAAGATGATCTAACCCCAACAGGAATCCCCATAGGGAGCCTATGGTAGGTATTATTAGGATCGGCAGGGGGAGGAGTGGAGGAGTTAATTTTAGCGGTGGGGCCAATCAATTCATCGAGCTTGTCAAAAAAGCGCCACTTACTGGGAGCACCGCCGGAGGCGATCTTGGCCTTCTCAATCTTGTACTTCTTTTTAACAGTATCAATCCGATTCTTGCACTGGATATCAGTTTTGGGGGTTTTAGTGTAATCCTCTCGGCTGCTAACAATGTCAGCTACATCTTTCCAGTGCTTCTGCTTGAGATTACCGCGGCTGAGCTCCAAGTACCTTTCACCCCAAGCGTCGATAAGAACGGCGGTGGCACCCTCGCTCCAGCAATCCTCACGGCCGCCGCCGGAGCCGGGGTTTTTTGGTGCTGAATGGGGAGAGCTAAGGTAAGGGAGTTGGAAGAAGGAGGGGGGGCGGCGGCGACGGTGACGGCGATCCTGCCGTTGGGGGTAGGGGAAGGGTGGGACTGGATTTCATCATCGTCTTCCATGTTAGATCTGGATCTGGAGGGGGGGAATTAGGGTATGGTTAGGATGAAGAACGGCGGAAGGGTTGGAGTTCTGAAGTAGGATGGAAAGGAAGGGAGGAGGAGGAAGACGACGCCGTATGAGGGGGAGGGGATAGAAAACAAACGCAGGGATTTATTTATGTGTTGACGGAAGATACCCATACGGAGAGGAAGTCGGCAGCGGGCGGCGAGTGTGGGTGCGTGACTGTGGGTGCGTGAGTGTGGGTGCGGGTGCGACCACCCCCAACCCAAACCCCCTCATACATCTCTATAACTATACATTAATAATTGAGTTTGGGCCCCCAAAGCATAATTGAGTGAGAATTGAGGGACTTCCAACTCAAAATCCATTCCATCCCCAACAAAAACAAATCCCTAATAATCCAATCAATCCAATCCCATTCCATCTCCAATCAATCAATCAATTTTATCTTCTTTCGTCTATTCATATCCGTATCTATTGCCTCTCCTTTTCCTCTTTAACATTCTTTTTGCAGGAGAAATGTCTGCATATGATAACGTCGTCGGTGGGAAACTGAAGCTTAAGGGCAAGGCTCTGGATGTTAAGGCTGGAGGGATGAAGAAAAAGAAAAAGCAAAAGAAGCAATACGATCAAATCACTCAGACTGTAGAAAGTAACTTCCTTCTTTTTTCCTTTTCACCCAAGACAATATATAAGTGAGCCTGGGAGGAACTTCTGCTCTCCGCAGGAAATAGGCATTTATGTCATGCTATGCGTGCCTAGGTGTTTGTAATTATTTAAATTATACTCGACTATCACTTCATACTAGTTATGCCAACAACTTGTTTGGACGGACACAAATTAGGTGTTTTTGTTTATGTCTTGGCGGATCCCGACCAGAATTCATAATGCCAGCCAAGTAGGTAATGGCTTATGTGAAAATTTGTGGAATTGTCTTGCTTTTATTTTTTCAATCATGATATGACTGGACACATTGTTGTAACTGTTACCTGCATATAGTTTGGGCAAGGAGCAAGTGACTGTTATATGTTAGGAGTCAAATTGCTCTTGTGGGTGCCAGTGCTCGACTGCATTTGCATGTGTCTGGATTCGGATATAACTATGTATGCATTGAGTATATTTTAAGGAGTCGGGGGTTGTGTTGTTGCCCATAGTGTTTTTAGAGTGTCCGAGTGACATGATATGATGATGATATAGTTGTGGTTCTGGAAGTGAAGATTTGAGGCGCCCTGTGTTTTGCTGCATGCTTTTCAAATAGTTTCTCCTTTTCTTGTTTTTTCTCATCTTTCTTATCTCTTCTTTACTTGTTCCTCATGCTATGTAGGTGAGAGTGCAGAGGTGTTAACGGATTTGAACAAGGAAGAGGCTACTGATGCTAACAAACCCATTGGAGATGGGAGCTCCACCCATTGGGATGATCAGCTAACCCCAGCTGAGAGACGTTACATGGAACAAAGAGAGAAAATTGACTCTCATAAGCTGGCAAAGACCTCTAATAAATCACACCGTGACCGTATTCAGGATTTCAATCAGTATCTTGCAAATATGAGCGAGCATTATGACATACCTAAAGTTGGCCCAGGCTAAAAAATGATCGAGTTCACACCACTGAAGCATCCTACTGCTTTCCCTATGGCCATATGATGTCACTTCCAGATTTCTTCTGCTGATTTTCCATTACTCTGACGTTTTTCCTTTTACAAATTAATTTTTCTGCTGTAAACTTGTTCATATGTCAATCTCTTGTGTAACTGTCGAGGTTGATGGACCTGCATGTCCCACATATTGTACGACGTTTGGCTTGAGTTTCTGTTAACGGTGCTATGAGTTTTCTTGTAATCAATGGTATAACATACTGTCAAAACTCCCATGGTAAAACCAATTTTTTCATCTATTGGTGTTTGCACAAAAGATATCATTCTGAACTTTCACCTGGTGAAATTAAGTAATTCATGAATCAGTTTTCAGCCTCTTGGTTGAAATCTTGCCGTGTCTGCTATAATCCCCCCCACTAAGGATACCTCCAACCCCCAAATTTATTGTGCTCCACATTACTAGCAATACTGTAGTTAATTCTATGGAGTCATTACGCTTACTGCCCTTGTACACAATGATGCCTTGTTGTTAGATACTCGATGTAGGTGCTGCACAAGGAACAAAAATGGCACCATTTAGAGATTGACAAGTATAGACATATTTTCTTCACCATATCAGTAAGCCTCTACTGAAAGTAATGCGCACCACATCTTATAATAATGCTTGGAACCAATCAACTTCAAATTACATTTGAGGATGCTGCTGCAGTTGGAAACCAATTTTTTGTGGAGCATTTTCCTACTAAGGGTTCAATAGGAAAGGGCTTTCTATATACAAGGGCATCTAGGTATTTTAGGTTATCGATCACTAAACCACCCAGTAAGAATGCAACACCATAAATTGTCTCCACAATGCCAGTGCACAAAACCTACTTCGCAACTTAACTGCAGGCACTACACAACAATTTGAACGGCCCATTTATAAGGATAGAGAAACATGCTTCTGAGACTTTTCTGTCTTCAGACAAAAATACATACTACATCATTTCTGTCAAACCACTAAATAGTATCAACAAAAGTGAAAGTACCAAATGGCACATGCGAATGGTAACTCCAACTACCAATTGACTCAAGTGGCTAATCAGAGAATTTAGCTAACTTCAATAGTTAGTGAAATATAAAGATCATCGAGGATGGAAAGATAGGTAGGATAAACAAATAGAAGACATGGTCGTTACATGAATCACTGCACATCTCCAATCGTGCTGCTACAATTTATTAAAGCCACAAAAAACAGACAAAAAAATTTAATGCCTGACTGCTGCCCTTTTATTATCAACCAAAATTCGTGGGGCAAAAACCAAGTACAACATAAATATAGCTACACAAACAACTACCATGTCTTGAGACTTTCTCCGCAGGGGAAGAACACAACACGCCAGTTCACCCGCCAAATTGAATAATAGGTAAAAAGCGTGATCTACCATAGGCAAGGGCATACATCCATCATCGAGTTTCGTCCTCAAGGTTGCGGAAACCAGCAGTCAAATCATCATTAAGTTTCTTAAATTTAGCAACCAGTGCTTCCTCTCCTTCTGCTGGATCCTCGAATTTCTGGGAACTGCATCATTAAGATAGAGGATAGATCAGAGTTACCATTACCTAACTCAAAACACAAGTTCAATAGGAATAGCATAAACGTTCAGGTCCTTGGGTATGATTCCACTTACACTAAACGGTAAAACAAATCTCCCAGACGATGCTTGATAAGGGTGTAGGTTATCTTCTGACCATCCATTCCAGCTCCTCGCTCCACCGCCTGCAAACAACTCACATATTAAACCAGCTTGTTCTAGTTAGCCATTTCATGGTAGAACCAACAACTCAGACATGCAATTTCACCCAAGGTCCAGTGCACAGTAATTACATAAGATCACTTACAAAAGAAAGATAAGGATATCTAAACTACTCTTTAACACCCACAATTCTCGGCATCACAAAAATTGGCCAGGAAGTATAACAAACTGAACCATGGAAAAAAATTTGGTAAACTTTTTCTAAATTTATGAGGACAAATTAAGTAATTACATATTTTTGCTCCAATTTTTACATTAGAAGAAAGTAACGAGAGTTTAGGAAAAGAAATCTGCCAACTGCTTTACCTGGTTAGCCAAATTGTAGAAATGAATAATGTTGCGCATCATCCAAACAGACTTGTAGAATGGGCAAAATTTATCATACCTGGGGACAAAGAAACCCGCACATAAGTCTTTACAATTTATTCAATTGTATGGATCAAGAATTAAAAGTTAGCAAGCACTCACGGAGTAAAAGCATTCTGAGCTAGATAATCCTCCCTCAAGAGCTTCGCAGTTTCCAGAGTAATTTTATCTGTTTCGGCCAGAGCATCTTTTCCGACTAGCTGCAAGAATCAAAATAACTAGTTTAAAGTCCAAACACAAAAGAGTGCCCACATGGGAAGACTTACATGTATAATCTTCCAGTGTTCTCTTTTTTCCCTTTTTTTGTTTTTTTGGTCGGATTTGGGGATGGGAGAGCTACTGTCTCAAAAAATATTTTCACAGTACAGACACAAGCATTGCTTTAATGACTGATTATACTTGCATCGCCCATGAGTGATTAGGAACAGTACCCCACTAGTGGCTCTCTTTGTCCCACTTCACCACACAAGGACAGATAAGGCCATTCAAAACGAAAATAAATCTTACCTGCACAATTTCATTCAAATCATCTTCTCTCTGCAGCACTTCACGAGCTTTTGTCCTGATGTCGATAAAATCTGGATCAAACTTCTCATAAAAGGATTCCAGTGCCTGAGGAAAGAACAAGTTTCAGCATGTGACATGCATGCAGAATCAAAGCATTAGGCACGAATCTCTACATCAAACTAAAAAGGAAAAAAGCTCTACACTAATATTATGGAATAAACATACCCCTGAATACTTCGAGTAAGAAATGAGCCAGTTCACAGAAGGAAAATGCTTCCTCTGAGCCAGTTTTTTGTCCAGACCCCAGAAAACCTGAAACATGACAATAAGGTAGAGTATAGCATAGTGAAATAAAAGATGAATTTCCAAGATGTTAACTCTCTGAACTTTACCTGAACAATGCTGAGTGTAGCAGATGTAACAGGATCAGAGAAATCTCCTCCAGGAGGAGAAACTGCACCAACAATGGTGACACTTCCAGTTCTTTCCGGTCCACCAAGACATTTAACTTTCCCAGCACGCTCATAGAAGGATGCCAAACGTGCTGCCAAATAAGCAGGGTATCCACTGTCCGCAGGCATCTCAGCCTGCAGTGAAAAAACAGTGCTTCTCAACATCACGGAAAAACAAATTCAGTTTCATAATAAGCAAACAATACCAGGGTCATGAGATGGGCAAAGGACTTGAACGGCAATAAATGTGGAACATGATTTTAAGAAAAAAGGAAAAATGTAATCTCTGCATGATTGAAAGAAAAGCAGCAATTATGTTTACTCAACTTAACAACACTTGTACCGTAAGGCAATACTTTATTACATGCTCAACAAATATGGATAACAACAGTTGTTACAGCTGAGGTTCTGTCATTGTTTCTTTTCTGTATAGATATCTAAAATATTAAATGCTGTTCCAGTCCTCGTAAACTCAGGAGGACTAAAAATCAGAACTGCTGCATTAGTCAGGCACATTGTCACAGCAAGGACAAAGTATCAACGGTCCATGATTATATCAGAAGCACAAAAGGACATATACAAGCACAGCCCACTAGCAATAAGTGAGGCTCAAAGTAGCTTACGATTTGATACAAAAGCAATCCTATGATACATACCAATCGACAGAAATTTCGCGCAATGCCTCCGCCCAACGAGACGTTGAATCTGCCATCATACTGACATTGTAGCCCATATCTCTGAAATATTCAGCTATAGTAATTCCTGAACATCCACAGTGAAGATTAAGAATCATTAGCTAAGGCTGAAAATAACCACCCACTTCCATTTCCCAGACCAAAGAATCATGGAAATTTAGAGATAGACTTGACTCATGCAAAGGATAATCCTTCAAAAATCCCAATAAGTTCAATCAGATAAACATTTCATGGTCAGTCCCTCCAGCAACTGAAGAACTCAAGTATGGTCAAGATTCATTGTATAACTTCCATTTAGTTAGAACCATGAGTGAAGAAATATATTACAATAACTAGCATGAATAAACTAGAAATTCAAGCGACCAGTAGTATAAGTGTCAATAAGTGGCCCGTAGTCCCAACAGCCATAGGCCACACAGTACACCGACTGCTACAGTATTCTAGTAGCAGAGTATGTCTTGGTGCTCTTAAAACAGGAGAACCAGTTTACATCGACTTTAGAAAATGATACTTCATGTGCTAAAAATGAAAAACAAATTGGAAATTTACACTTCATCGAAAAACAAAAATATCCAAGTGGAAAACAGCTAGTGGCACCAATTGAGATAGGGTAGTCAACAATCAGTTCAGCAACATATGACTCAAGTAATTAAGGAAACGTGGTGGGGTCAATAAAATGGAAAATAATATTAGTTTTTATTATTTTGATGCAGTCACATGCATAGATTTTTTTATCTTTTCCTTAACTAAGAATTTAATTGCAAAAAACTACAAAGACGATACCATTTAACATCGAATATTCTATGCATGTCTCTAGAAATCCAGCAAGCCTCTTGTTAAATTTTATTTTCCTCTCTTCCATCTTAATGTGACTAAAGCACCTGGGAAGGATAAATTCATTACAAATAAAAACTCAATGGTAAACCTCACTTACCCGTGTAAATTGAAGCCTCTCTAGCAGCCACTGGCATATTTGAGGTGTTAGCTACAAGTGTAGTACGCTTCATGACAGACTCCTCCCGGCCATCAGGCAGGGTCATTGTCAATTGAGGGAAATCCATAAGCACCTATAGTTAATCTCTACATCAGACACTTTTAAGATGCCACAAAAGCTTATTAAAACAAACAAGCAAGCAAACCAGGTACCTCTGCCATTTCATTTCCTCTTTCTCCACAACCAACATAAACAACAGTGTCGGAGTTGGAATACTGCATTTACATCACCACAACAAAAATGGGGTTAGAAAATTGTAAAGCTGATACAAATTATTCACTAGCACTGATAGAATAGAAGCTGTTGCAAATTAATGAAGTTCACCTTGGAGAGCGCCTGACTAATGACTGTTTTCCCACAACCAAATGCACCGGGAATGGCACAAGTACCACCAAGCACGGATGGGAATAGAGCATCAAGAACACGCTGAATGGAAGACAGCAATGAGATTATGCAACACTCTAGAGATTATGTTTTTTTTTCCAACTTTGTTTGTGTTTGTGTGTGTGTGTGTGTGTGTTGGGGGGATAACAGTAACAACATAAAACCTTCATAAAAAGTCACCTGTCCAGTCAAAAGAGGAGTATCAGCAGCAAGCTTTGAAGCAACAGGCCTAGGTGTTCGCACGGGCCAATTCTGAAGATAAGTAGGCAAAGCAAACTAAGTTTTTGGTTCCTTCCACAACAAATGTCAAGTAGCACCCCCATTCCAAAGTATTCATGATTAGAAAGACTAACCTGGAGCATGGTAAATTGTTTTTTGACACCTTGAAACTCAAGCTCAAGGACAGTGTCCTGCAAAAGGTCAGACAATTCAGTGCAACAAAACTTTGACTTTACATTAAAATTACTGGAGGGGTAAAATACAGCAGATGCTCTATTGGCATGATACAAACCTTCAACGAGTATTGGCCTGCGGGTGCGACGTAGGTTACCTTACCCATAGCATCAGGAGGAAGTGCGACATGATGTTGCATTAAACTGTTCTCAAAAACAGTCTGCACAGAAAATTGATGGGCAAAAACTAAGATTTTCTTATGAACTCAGTAGTAGAATTTGATCACGAGACTTGAAATTTCCAGACCGGATAATATGTCAAACTTACCGCATATAAGTCACCACCTGTCAAAAGATCTCCTCTCCTGCCATTTAAAATTATACTAAATTAACAAGGATGGCACTTCACTGAGGAACACATCTATACTTTACATGAGTACATTAAGTTAGCACCATAACATAAATGGAAAGGTTTCAGAAACCTATTTTCTTTGGCTGAAACTCCCAGAGAGTATCTTTGTCAAGTGCCGGGACAGATACACCACGAGGAATGTATACATCACCAGATTTTATTGCAATTGTTTTTAGAGGCCTCTGTATTTAGTATTTAACCCAAAAGAAAAACAAGAAACACTGTTAGGAAATGTTCAAGACTGCAAGCTAGAAAACAATACCCAGTCACTATCCAATTAAAATATGAAAAATGCAAAGAAGCAGAAATTACAAACCTGAATACCATCAAATATATTCCCCAAAATTCCAGGACCCAATTCAACTGACAAAGGCTGTAAAAATAGACCATTCAGTATGGGGCACATCATTTTTTCAGTCCAAAGGAAAAGTAATTGGCAAAAATCAAATATTTAAAGTTCAAGATAGGACATGATTACCTTGTGTGTTCGAAGCACAGGATCATTCACCATCAGCCCAGCAGTTTCCTCATACACTGCAATAAAACACAAAACCACTCTTCTAATCAACAGCCATTTGATGTGTATTTTGAATTGTAGAAAATGAGTATAAATACAAACTAAAAGGGATATCCCTTTACGGTTTTAGGTAGCTTGTAAAATGAGGAGTGGCGGCGTGTGGAAATGCTAGTATGCTATTTCCAGTCAGGGAAGACATATTGTTTGACAGGAGACTTGAGCTGAAAACAAGAGAGTTGGAAGGATCCCAGAAACACTGACCCTGAATAGTGGCAGAATCTCCTTCCAACCTAATAATTTCCCCAATAAGGTTGTCGTGTCCAACACGAACTAATTCATACATAGCAGCTCCTGCCATTCCATCAGCAACAACCACTGGTCCGGACACCTGTAGGAAGACAAAATATATGTAATTATATAAGAATGTTGATGCTGTTTCCATAAACAGCTATTGAATAGCATGCAACTTCTCTATGCTAACAGGAAAAAGCATCTCCATATTTTTCCACACTTTGATGCAATGGATGCCTGGGGAGCTATATCAAAAATCAATTCATTCCTTTTTTCCCAAACAAATCATCAAGTGGGACCTGATAACCAAGCTCAGGCCTCTGAAGTGATATAATGGCACGTTGGATGAAATGCTATCATCAACAAAAAGAAGGGGAAAAATTAGTATGTAATGCACCAGGTATCGAGGGCAACCACGCGACAGAGTTAGCAATTTCACACGGAAACAAGAAAATCGATAGTGTTGCCAAATTGGACAAAGAAGTATCGGATCCAAGATGGAAGAGTCCAAGACAACTTATGGGGAGAAAACATAATCAAATGTCAATACTCTGAGATCTTAAAAGATCATCAGAAGATAGCAGCTTAGTGGCTATATCTGGGTTGGATCAAGAGAAATCACAGATTGACCACATATAGCAGCAATTTTGGCTTCCGAACACTGAGCAGTTGCACCATTAAGTAACAAGAAAATTTCCCGAGGCATGAATGAAACCAAGCAAAATAATGAAGGGAAAAAGGCATATGAACTAACTCGTAGCAGATAACTAAATTGTAAAAAGCGTGGGTAGTGATAACCACAAAAAAAATTGGATGAAAATTAATGGCGCGGGGAAGCATAAATCACCTTGCGAACGTATCCATACTCGCTCTCCTTTTCGGCATCCTCGAAGGTTGTCAATGGACCTCCGTATACAGATGGCATGTTTCGAGATTAAAGGGATCGAGTGGGCAAAATCAATTAGAGACTGAAAGTCGATCTCAATAAACAAGATCGGATCGGTGAAGACACCTCTGTTGGGTTTAAATCAGATCTCGCACTGAGACAGATTTTTGTCAGCGTCTGCGAGGGAGTGAGAGAGAGAGAGAAGGATGAGAAGAGAAGAAGAGAACGTGAGGAGATTGATGTATGTAGGTAGTTGCAGCTGGTTACTGATTGATGGAAGGGCGCCTTTGTAAAACTTGCTAATGTGGGGATAAAGATCCTCTACTTTTGCAACTCTTTTGACTTTTTGCACCCTACCAATCATCTTGTGCCATGCCAGTCCAGACCCTCCTGTCTTGCCTGTTCCAGTTCCACATTTGCATTTTATTACCCTTTTCTATATATATATTTAAGAGTGATTTGACTGATTACAAATTTGCTTCGGTTCAATTTTTGGTTTATTTTGGGGAAATCTCCTTTTTTTTTTTTAAAAAATAAATCTCAGTATTGTTGAAGCATGATGTATCTTCTTTTTATAATTAGTTCAAAATATGATGAGATATATATGTAGATTTGTTTTTTAATTTAATATTTAGTTTAATTACATGTTGACTTCTTATTAATACTTAGTATTTCTTATATTTGTTTTCATCCAACATATTCATCTGTTAGTAAAATTTATAAAATTTATTAACAATCCATATTTATTCTCAATTAACTTACAAATTTATTGTCGGTTGGAACAAAATTTTCTAATCAAATTATTCTTATAGAGGTGAAAATGTACCTCATCACACGCATTAGTGTGTGAATATGTATAAAGGTAAATTGATTGAAAAATATCTGTTTGATTTGCAACTAGTCGATGATAAATCAATTGAGAGTAAATATGGATTTTCACTCAATTTTTTGTTCATATAAAAAAATTTGTAATTTGGCTAACATATTAATATATTTATTGGACAAAAATATAGATTTATGTATAACTTTAAAGTCTTTGGATTTGGTGTTGGGATAATGACTCATTTTTAATAAATTCTTTTTTTATATAATTTTATAATTTCTTAAATACATATTGGTATAATGACTCGTCTACGATATATCATATATGAGATTGAGTTTGTAAATTATATGGGACAATGACTCCTATTGTGACTTGTTTGATCACACCTAAAAATAAAGCACATTATTGCTATAAAGGAGAGCAATACGTGTTTGTAGGTTTGCACAATAATTAGAGCAAGGACTAGTAACAACGATTTTGGACGAAATTATCATCGTACCGTGTATGTTTATATTTTTTCTAATATATTTGAGTATTTTTCACCTTAGATCCATAGCAAAATATTTTTTAATTATAGTATGAAAAAGTAATAATAACCTGGTGATTAAAAATAAAAATAATAAATTATTATAATAGATACGCAATAAATATGAATACATGAATTTGATGATATATATATATATGTAAACTGAAAAAAAAAAAAAAAAAAGGGTTAGTAAACTAAGGTTCCGTTTACTTTAATGTATAAGCTTGTACAAAAATTTATGATAGGTTAATACAACATTTACTTTGTTGTATAGGGCTCGATATAAAATCAAAGCATTGTACTTATTACATTTATACCTGAATAATTAATACCACATAGGGGAGGTGGTATAAAAATAATCCCAATATTGCACCAAATGAGAATGACTATTACACCATCGAAATTGACTTAATAATAATAATGGTAATAATATTTAATTATCTAAAAAAAAAATAAATGAAATGGTTCACCTAAAGAGCGGGGTACAAAAAAGGAACTTAGGGGATAATAGGGTGGAGGAGTATGGAGTTTAGTGGTGGGCTGAATGAAATGGGAGAGGAGAAATATAATAACACTCAGCTTCATAATATTAATATAATATAAATATATGCCCCTCACCCTCTCAATTAGGATTAGGAGGAGGAGGAGGAGGAGCCCATTCATGCCACATGAAAATGAAAATGAATCTGGCACCCAACATCATCCCTTCCACCGCCGTACTCAAACTCTCGACATCTTCTTCATGCTTCCTCCCCACAACTCCGAAATCGTTGAGAAGTTGCAGTACCCCCACCCGTTTTCAGATATCAAATTCCAAAACAATTCCGGCACGGGATAGAGTCATAGACTTGGGGAAGTACAAAGGAAAGATGTTGGGAAGCCTTCCATCGAACTACCTGAAGTGGGTGTCGAAGAACCTGAGAGCGGGCGACACGGAAGAGTGGGCGAAGCTTGCGGATGAAGTGCTGAGGGACCCGGTATACAGAGACCGAATGGAGTGGGAGTTGGCGGAGAAGATGCTGAATGGAAACGGGGCGAGGCCTAATTTCAGGGGGAACGCGGTGTGTGAGTTGGTGGAAATGAGCGAGAGATTTGGGTGGGACAATGAAGATAAGGAAGGGTGGAGGAAGATTGATTTTGGGTTGCTGGGGACGTCAAAAGGTGGGAGGATTCCCCGATTGGGAGTGGGAGTGGGAGTGGGAGTGGGGAGGAAGTGTATTGTTGAGGTTGGGAATGTGAAGGAGAAGAAGAAGGAAGAGAAAATGGTAGTAGAGGGAGAGAGAAGAAGGGAGAGGAGAGAGAGGATGAGGGAGCGGAGAATGGGAGTAGTGGAAGAGAGAGACAGTAGTAATGGTGAAGGTGAAGAGAAAGAAAATGGTGGGGGAGGGGGAGGGGGAGCCCATTCCCGGGAAGGGAAGGGCTTCTGAGAAAGGTTCTTAACCAAAGATTATAGTAAGGCAGTAGTATGGAAGTGGAGGTCAACAATTTGATCTTTGTTCACGGGTGGTGGTGTTGTATTTCTTAGTAGCTTCAATTCAATTCAAGCCGCAGACCGCAGTGCAGTTGTTTACGAGTTCCCTCCCTCATCTACAATTTATTTCTTAAATAAATACAAGAAGAAGAAGATGATGATGATGTATAACATTTTTTGTGTTTTCTTCAACTTCCACACATCAATTTAATTTATTGTTATACCTACTTGCAGTTGGATTCATTTTTTCATATGTAAATAGAAAAATGAAAAATAGACTGCACAATAATATTTTATAACTAAACAGTACGTTAAATTATAAAAAATACAAACCAAAGTCATGCTCCAATTCGGACACCATCTATCTTATGCTTACTACACTCGTAATCTTTTGGGAATTATGAATAATAAACATAAATAAAACCAACCATTCAAATTATTCATCATATATATATTATATACACATAAATATGTTATCTATATCTTCTATGCTATTATAAAAAAAAAAGAGCACTTTATCTATACTAATATAAAAAGGAAAAGGGTTCCACACTCACAAACGGCGGTTAGTGATACCGCCGTACCAATTTTTTGTAAAGTCAAAACTGCCCTTCAAGTAACAAGATAACTAACTCATTCTACTTTCTAAATTATACATTAATTAATAAATTAGTTTTCTTTTTCAGTGTCATGTATTGATTTGTATATTTTGCTCTTATTTATAATATATTTTAAAATATAAAAAATTATTTATTATATGCACGCAGGAACGGCGTGCCACCACGACTAGTAGATACAAATTGGTAGTTTTCGTACCACTGCACCAAAATATTTTAATACCAAAAATACCCTTCAACTTTCCAATCCATGTTAAATCAACCACTCAATTAAGTTCCTTTATAAAATTATTTTCATGCGTACTAAAAAATTAATTTACTTCCATTTTGTTTAAATTTATTGTTAATTGAAATTGTAAAAATATATTAGTACTTATTTTGCATGTACATATAATAACCATTATCAATATAATATATATTGTAGAAAGAGTCAAATTTTTATTTAATTTGAGTAAAATATGTATTGATAATTAATATATTAAAAAGAATTACTAAATATTTTTCGTATACGAAGTTGTAAGATAATGAAAATATTTAATATAAAGAAACAAATTATGAACTTTAATAAAAAAAATATTATTAAAAATTACGTGCGCAGATATTACTTGCCATCTAATTCAACTAAAAAATGCAACATATGTTGGTGAGTGGTTTGGCTTAAATAACCAAATAATAAAAATAACTCAGAACCCCTCTGAATCAGTAATTTTCATTATTATTAGGGAAAAAAATTCAGTAAGTTTTAGAACAGTAGGGGTAGGGGTAGGGGTACACTTGACTCCAGCAATGATTATTATTAAGCACGATGCATAGACGCACTAGCAATGGGGGTTAAGGTTCAAGTTCAACAATAGTAATAAAAAGGAGGTGGAGAGGTGCCGTCTGCCTTGGATAAATGCTACTATTATTATTATTGCCTAATCTTATTGCTGCTGCTGCTTAGTCACAGTCACGGAGAAGGAAACAAGAAGACTAGAAGAGTAGAGAGGAGAAGACGAGGAGAAGGACCACAGACGCATACACACAGGCACCGACACAGCACTTAGTAAGTAGACTCCTTCCCCCTCTCCACCCCCATCCCACTAATACTAATTCATTCTTTTCCTCCCTCTCTCTTAATTCCTTTCAATTCAACACCTCCAATTCTTTGCTGTTCGCTTTTAGGGTTTTTTCCCACCGATTCTCACTCTTTCATTCTTTTTATTCGCTAACAATTTCTCACCTGTAACTAAGACTTTGCGCTCATTTCTTTATGATCCAGTGGATTGCATTTCAAATTTCTTATAACACGTGTTTCTTAATTGTTCAATTACAGCTGAGCTTTGCAGATTCAACATCACGAAAATTGTGTGTCATTGTCCCATATGCTGAATGTTTTAGAGTTTATATGGAACAAATGCCCTTGACATTTTCTTCTGCCAAGGATTGTTAAATCTATTACTTCTCCATTTCTTTCAATCCACTACCAACTTACTCTTTTACCAATCTCTTCCAACTTATAAAGACTATGTATCTTGGATTCTTTTGTGCAATTTCCCTCAACTCTCACAAAACTATACAAATGATCTTCTTTATTACAATCCCCTGCCTATTTGTCACCTGTAACCAATCTAACTCATTTCCATTTCTTTGATTGTAATGGTTTTCTTCTTGCTATAGAATCTACTACTGTTGCATGCTGTGGTGAATGGGAGAAGAGAGCAACCAAGCCTCTTTACTTTCTGCTGATTCTCCTTTTGCACGTCTCCCCGATCATCTATTCATAGAAATCTTTATTCGTGTTCCCATTGTCGAGTGGGGGCAGCTCTCATGTGTTAATAAGTACTGGGCTAATTTGTTTCGGGAGGACTGCTTGTGGCATGCTGCTCTTATCAGATGTTTTCCTTTGGCTGGTCAAGGTAAAAGGTGGCCAGGCCCTATTCCTCGCGGGATGAGCAAAAGGTAGCTCATTCCTCATCCTGCCTATGCACATCTGGGCTAACTCAAAATTAACGATTATGGTACCTGCACCGAGAGTTTAAGCATGCCTTTGTGTGATCACACAACACTTCTCATCATTCCACTCATTAAAATGGAGGAAACAGAGGAAGTAAGAATGATTCCAACACGTCACCTGATTCAGTTCATGAGCTTGGGACTTGGAAATATCCTTGTTTTCTCATTTTCTTTGAACCATGAACAAAGCCTTAGATTGTTGAAAGTGAAGCAGCATTTGCTTGCTTATGAATCAGAGCATTGGTGGTTCCTTTAATTGTTTTGGCCAACCAAGACAAATACATTGTTATAACATATAGCTTAAACCTAGTTATTATGAATATGTATACGATATCTTTCTTGCACCATAAGACATTTCAGGAATTCTTACCCACCTAATATTCTACTAATATTTGTCAGGAGGTTTGCTGCTCTGTGTATGAGTAAATGTATCTTCCCACTAGATGATGAGTTAAGTGAGATTGTAGGTCATACATGCTTGTTTCTGAAGGAGCAGCTTGAAATTTCAACAATGCCTCCTCCGTCCGGGATACTTCATGGAACCATTATAGGTGCCATCTCAATCCTTTAGGATATCTCTTGTATTGTTGTGCTATTCAGGTTTCAATTAATACTGGCAGAACAAGTTTTTATCAATACAAACTGTTGAAGTGGAAATGCTGACAGAGTAATGGAGCTATGTCACTGAAGATTCTCTAACTTAAATAATTTTACCAGGATATCTTTGAGGTCATTTCTTTCTTTTAGATAAATGTTGTATTGTTATGAAACTTAATAGAACTTCACATATAGTGGTCGGGTTCTCATGTTTCCGACTAGCTGAAACTTTTACAATTAGAAGTGTGTTAATTTCCAGTTCATCTTTGCATTAATCCTAAAAAAAGCTAACCAGATGCCTAATTGGAGTTCAACTGAAACAAACTATTGGTTTGCGAAGGTTGCAGAAACTGAATAACAGGATTGATCACTGTTGCTAGTGTTCGAGTTGAATTAAAAGGTTCTCCTGGAAAAGAGCATCTTGACCACCATTACTGCTGTTTTAAACTGTTGATCTTTACAAATCATTGATCTAAACTGGTTAGCTGTAAATGAAGGAACAATTAACTGTTGGGGAAAGGGATTAACCTTTATTGAAGTGCAGAAAACATATCTATTGCTTGCTGTAAAAGTCTCCATCATATGCCTCCATGGTTGATTCGTCCATGTTTGCCTAACTTCATAGATGTCCATGGCCTTGAGTATAGAGGTTTGTTCTGCTGCAGCTGCAGCAGCTCTTCTGTTCAGAATGCATCCTGTGATGTCTGTAAAGCTCACTTGATCTGTAACTATCACTCCGTTCCCCCACTTTAACGGAACCAATACAGATGGAATGCTCGTGGGTTTAAATTAAGAACTATGTCAACTGAATCATTTCTAGATAATCATAATACTATTACTTTCAGTGTTTGCAACATCAACTTTCCTGTAGACTTACATGAAACCATTCTCCATTCTGTCCTAAAAAATCTTGCTGACTCCTCATTAACCTGGTAATATCTTTATTCTAGCAGATCAGTTTATTGCATGTGGGACGTCAAGGGACAGGGCCCACGAGCTTGCATCATTGATTTGGTTGGCTGTTATTGACAACTTAGAGGACACTCATCAAACATTTCACTTACTTAAACGTCTTGCATTCGAGGGAGATGTAAGCAAACTTTAGAATATCATAATTGTTTCAACTTGTTATACATGTTAAGTTTATGATTTTCGAAATAAGTGCTATTCAATTAATGACATATTGACGCTACTAGTTGTCAAGTGTTATCTTCATGCACAGGAAAGGGGTCGTAGTCAGTGTCTGGTTGACTTATCATTTGAATATGAAAAGAATAATGGTTCCCGATGTCCCTCGAATAGAAAACAAATAAAGCTATAGGTAAAAATAGAAATGCTCTATAAGGTGTTGTCTGGAATGTGTATAATTTGAATGTGAACCACCTTCTGTTGCAATGGATTCATTGGAGTGTCGGACTCACGTGAGTCTTAATTTTGAGATATCTGATACTAAATATCGTCTAATTTCTTTAAACAACCTGTTTGACTAGTGAGGAGAAAAAGGTTCTATGGAGAATCAGAATTAGATTTCATAGTAATTAACATCTCAGGCAGTCCTTTTTCATTTCTGTCTTGCAAATTGTGCCTCTGTATCAACACAAGATGTGTTCACAAATAGAATCTTACTTTTGCAGGTTTTTCTGCCGTATCCATACTCAAGGTCATACAAAGTTGAGTGGAAGATATTTGAAAGGCTTTTTACAGATTTTCGTGACTGTTTGCGCAATGCAGATTACTATGATTTAGTGGCTTGTGCCAAACAAAAGTTTCAACCAATACCAGCTACTTGGCTAGGTTACTAGCATCATCGCTCCTTAGTTGTGGTGATATTTCCAGAAGTGTGCGTTGAATCGTTGCTTGTGTGGGCCGATCCCTAATATCAGTTGAACTAGTTATGGTTTTGTAATATTGATATTCATGACATGTTGTAGATTGCTGAGAATTACATTTTAGATCATGCATGGACAAAAAGATTGATTGTATATAAAAATATATAAAGCATATTGGGAGTTGTTGGTTGATGAATCTGAATGACTTGTTTTGGTATGAGATTGGAAGAGTGATAATATTTGTTTATATATATATATATATATATAAAGTGGGATTTTGCTGATGTAGAGAAGGGGTTCGGCATATTGTTGGGGGTTCGTAGGACTGAGAAGAAGAAATGGAGAGTCAATTATTACTTTTCTTACTTTTACCCAAAAAGTTGTTTGTGTCCGGTATTGATGCATCATGTGCTTTGGATACAGAAAAAAACGAAAGTGAAGGTACGAAATTGGAGTTTTTTAAGCCCTATACCATTGGAGCAGGAAATGAGATTTGAACCCGTCAAACAAGGGGCAAGAATGTAAAAGTAGATTAGAGGACAAAATCACCTAAAAAAAAGAAGCATGAGCATGAGCATGAGCATGAGCATGATGCATCGTAGTGTTGTGTTTGGCGGGTTTAGTATAGTGGTGTTTTGTTTCTGACAATATTCTCTGTGCTGCAATGGGATGGGATCCCCTTTCTTCTCCCAATGCTATGTTCTCCTCACTCTTCACTCCTCTCCTCAATTCTCACTCTATGATAATAATAATATTAATAATAAACAGGATGTCTATACTATAACAAAGTGATGCTCTCTCTCTCTCTCTCTCCCATCCAACCCCTCAAGGGCCAAGTGTTGCAGCGCCGAGCAGCTCTTTCCACTCACCATAACACATATATATATAAAAAAAGAAAAAAAATCTCGTCTATTTTTCCCTAAATCTCAGCTTAGTTATGGGAATCCAGAAATTCATTCATTGATAATCTGGCATTTATTGCACTCCTCAAATCTCTTCACACCCACTTCTTCCTCTTTTTCTCAAATACTAGTTCCTCCTACTCTTCTCCCCCCTAGGGTTTCGTCCTTCCATCTCGCCGTGTTCTTGTTGCATGGATCCTTCAACTCTTGCTGTAGCCCATTTGTGTAAGTTATCTTCCACCTTCTCTTTCTTTACTTTCCTATAAAAAAATGTAGTCTTTCTTCTTGTGATGTTTTCCTTAGTTTCACTTGTTTTCCTTTTTCTTTTTTCTGGGAAGAGTTGTGTGGGGGAGGGTTGCAGGATCAACATGTTTGATGAGTACAAAGAAAATGTAGTTTGTTAGATTATTTAGTGCTGTTCTCAGTTAACAAGAACTATTTTTTCTTACCCCCCCAGATAGTTTATCCTCTCCTCTTCATTTTTCCGGAAAGAAACGTTCCAGCTTGATAGATTCTTCTTACTCCTATGATGGCGACTCCTACTCCTAAGTTTCACTAGTTTTCATTTGATTTGCCTATTTCTACAAAGATTCTTCTTTTTTGCTGGTGGACATGCTCTGGGTAAAAATAGGCTCCACAATAAAAAGTGGATCTGATAATTGCTTGCATGATTTCCTCGCTAGTTAAAATCACTGATAAAATAAGGTCTTTCCAGGCTTATCCTAATTACGTTTGGCAAAAAGGTTATTTATTCTTGAGAGAGATTATATGAATTTTCATGAAATGCTGAATAATTTTTGTGTTCTTTTATTGTTATACCGTTTTTATCATTCAGGTGAAAAGAACTGGTAGATTACATTGCAAGCAGGACAGGGTAATAGAGGCTTAGTTCCACAACCATTTAGTAGTGATGGATTTTTTCAAACTGAAGAAGTTTAGGAATGCCCACAAACCCAACGCCAACAATGTCACACAAGACCAGCCAGTGCCTCAGCCGGAGGAGCCCAAGAATGGGAGTGGTGATCTATTGGGTAAATCAGTTAATGTTGATTCTACCAATGCTGAAATGGAAGATGATGATGATGATTTCATCACAAATGAGGTGAAGAGGAGGCTCAAAGAGCTGAGAAGAAACAGCTTCATGGTATTGATACCCGAGGAAACTTCTCCAGCTGATGAGGAAGAAGAAGAGGAAGAGGGGGAGACCAGCTCTAGTGAATGGAGGGATGTAGAAGCCGAAGGCCGACAGTTCTGGTCTGGTTTTGATGCTGTGTATGACATATACTGTGATCGTATGCTGTTTTTTGATCGCTCAAGTTCTCAGCAACTGCTAGAAGTTGGTAATATTTGCTATCACTCTAAATGTGTTTCCTTCACTTATGAACTTTATATTGGGGAACAGTTGTCTGTGGTTGCTTGTTGAGGATCATTAGCTTTACCTTTTGTAACATAACACTTATAACATGCACATTAATATGCTAATCTATTCATGTAGAACACAACTTAGCTAGCTCAAATTTCTAAACATTTAAAAGCATATTTCTTTCCTGCCCGAGATCCTCAAGGCCATCTTTGTGTAAGGGGCACAAGATTGACTGTTGTGATGCCTGAACTCACCAGTCCTGGACCAGGCAAGAACTTGTCCATTCTAAATGAGGAGAAATAAACTAGTGAGCTTTGATGGGTGTATTTTCTTCATATTGTTGATATTAAAGAGGCCAAGTCATTCATGCATTTCCTGTTTCTTTTCTCAGCACAGTCGGTCAACTTTTATGAGCATGTTATAGACACTAAATTTCTATCCTAAAATAATTGAAGCTTATAAATGTGTAGTTATTCTATGTGTTCTTGAGCAATATTTGAAGCTTTGCTTCTTTATTATGAGCTTTTGTACCTCAAAGATGCATCAATAGGATTGATGTAGAAATTTTGGCTGAATCTAGGCACAATTGACAAGTTAGAGATTGTGGAATGTCATAGCACGGCCAATAAACACTCAAATCTTGAGTGGACTGCAGCTACCAAAATTGGTGCTAGCACTGTGGAATATAGGATGGACCTATTATTACAAGCTTGCCATAACTGTTCCCACTTATGATGTCAACTGACTGTTGGAATAGAAACATGGATCACCAGTTATGACAAAGCTGCGTCTTTATGTTTGGCCTCAAATTATCTTCCGGTACACTACTCAATGCTTCTAACACTGATTCAGCAATTTCGAATATGATGAGCTTTTTTGCTTTGTGACATGATATTGGTTTGTATGCTCTAGTGAATTGTGCTTAGATGCAGTCGAAACTTTTACGTCAATGATGTCAATTCACCTTTGAGGCATGCATGCACAAACTCATAAAGAACAGATGCTTTAGAATTGGCTCTAATGCCAGTTTGAACCATCACGTCCTCATCTAAAAATTATAGGAGGTGATGGGCATTCCATGTACAATGTTTAATTTTTGTTTGTAGAAACTCCTCTTGGAAATTGCGATCTCTCCTATGCTTGGATCCCTGGGTTAATTCTAGTTCGATAGATGAAGTTGTCCTTAGAAGCTGGGTTAGGCCATGATAATGAATTGCTTTGAACACTTTTAAGGCTGGCAAATTTTCTTAAGTTTTTTTTAGCACATTGGGACTTTGAGCTCAAAGGCAATATTACAATAGTGGGAATTCTGATAACTTAAAATCCTACAGGTTCTCATGTTGTTTCAACTCCATCACCAAGATCTGCATCTAAAAAGCTTGCTTCTCCTCTCGCATGCCTTTCCTTAAGAAAATTTGAGGCACCGGAAGAGGAAATTGAGCACCTACAGCAGCCAGTTAGTGACCCTCATCATGATCTTGAAAATGCATATGTGGCCCAAGTATGCTTGACCTGGGAGGCACTCCACTGCCAATACACGCAATTGAGTCAGAAAATATCCTGCCAACCTGAAAGTCCCACCTCTTACAACCATAGCGCTCAACAGTTTCAGCAGTTCCAGGTCTTATTGCAGAGGTTCATTGAAAATGAACCTTTTGAACATGGCTCAAGGCCAGAAATCTATGCACGAACAAGAAAGTCATTGCCCAAACTGCTCCAAGTTCCAAAAATCCAAGGTATTGATCGAAATACTATAAAATTGGGGGGGGGGGGGTTAATTCCATTCCTAGAAACAAGTTTTTGAGTTAAACATGTCTGCTTAATTAGAAAACAATTTGTGGTTGTCCTCATGTCTTTGTTTGTTTTCCTTTCTATATGAATTGGTCTAAAAGTTGGGTAATGCTGTTCCTGCTCCTTGTGTCCAAAATCCATGGTTGCCTATTTTAGAAGAAATAATCAATATCCTCTGACACACCTCATGATGTATGCTAAATTAAGTAATACGTAGTCTTTCTGCCTGAAGATTTATTTAAGGTTCATTGACATTTAATATATCATATCTATTATGTCAAACAGAAGAAGGTAATCTCAACTTGATATTATGAAGAAACTATTTTATACTTTTTTGACGTTATATTTTCTAATCTTCCTTTGTTGGGCTATTGCCAATAACTATTAGGAATAATTACACTCCCCTTCCCTGAGGTTTGGTGTAATTACATGTAGACCTCCTGTAGTTTGGAAAATTACATTAACAAACCTCAGAAGTGTTAGATGTAGTTTTCCAAATCACATGGAGTTTACGTGTAATTACACCAAACCTTAGGGGAGAGGAGTGTAATTATCCCTAACTATTATGACGAACAACATCAGATACATGAAGATGCTCCCACTTAGATTCTAATTCACTTAAATTATATATCGGTGATTCATTGTTATGTGCAAGCCTCTCTTTTCTGTCTTTGCTATTGAACAATGCAACTATAACTGCCTTGAATGATTTTCTTTGCAATGAAAGTTGTGCAGTACGTATGCATTTTGGTAGTTTCCAAGCCTTGATTTTGTCTTTTTGGGTCTAAATATCTCTAAATTTACTTCTCCATGGTCTTAGCTTCTGAAGAGAAAAGCATAGGAGAAGGAGAGGAGGCACCAAATCTTAAGGTTCTCGCCCCAGATTTAATCAGAATAATTGAGAGCTCCATCTTAAGTTTCCGCCAATTTGTTAAGATGGAGAAGAAAAAATCAGGGGGTGTACGTAAAGTGTTTGGAAATCAGAACCAGATGGCAACACCCCTTCAGCAGATTCAATCGTCTGTTGAGAAGGTGAATCTAAACATTCACTCTTTAATATGCTTCTTTACTGCTAGAAAATATGCAGCAGGAACAGGATTTGCTTGTTGGATCAATGTTACTCGAGTCTAAGCTTTTGTGTTATTTAGATATATAGTGGTCGTACATGCTAACTTATGGATGTTGAAATTGCAGAAAGCAATGAAACTGAAGGAGGTGTGGAAGAGGAGCAGGAGCTATAAAAAGAAATCATGGCCAAGTACGGGAGAGGATGTGGAAATGTTGCTTGGAGTTGTTGATGTGAAAGTGTTGTCAAGGGTTGTGCGAATGATGAGAATTAGCAAAGAGCAATTAATATGGTGTGAAGAGAAGTTGAAGAAATTGGGTTTATGCGATGGGAAGTTGCAAAGGGAGCCGTCGCCCATCCTTTTTCCTTGTTAGTATTTTGTTTGGTAGATTAGTAGGAGGAGTTGTTGTAGTAGTAGTAGTGGAAGAATGAGTTTGGCATTGGGTAGTTTGAATTAATTAATGTTGAGGGAGAAGAGAAATATGCTACTTGGAATGTTTTGAGTAATTTGGTTTGTGGGCTTTAATCTGATTCTTGATAGGGTGGGTTGGGGTTTATCACCATCACGCATATATTCAATCTGGACTGGGGATTCATGCATGCATGCATGTATTATTATATTATTATTAGTCCAAATAGTCCCCAATTCCGTTCTAGGCATTGGGCATTGGTGGTGAAATTCCAATGTAATACCGTCATAACTATAATTATTATTAACAATAGTTAAATAAATATTATGTAGAGAAAGCACAATATCGTAACATCATACTCTTATTATTAATAATAATCCCAGCAGCAGCAGCAGCAATGATGATATAGAAGAAGGGAGGAGGAGGAGGAGGAGGAATAAGGTTGAGAAATGTAAAATTAAATATGTTAATAGTGTTTATTGAGTGTGTGAGTGGTTGATCCATGAACATGATGATGATGATGGATTTAATTATTATTAATCCCATGAACTATTATATCATTAATATATATCTATATAATTATAAAAAAAAAAAAAATCTTTGATCATATCAATTTTAAATTATTTCAATTAATTATTTATTTTATTTATTTATTTTTTAAATATTTGATCAGATTAGTAATTTTATATTTTATAATTATTTTTTTCTCTTAATTATTTACTACCACACATTTTTTTTACTTTATTATAATTTATTCTTTAATAATTTATTTTATTATCTCACATTAAAATTATTTTTATATGTTCGTGAAAATTGTGTACGGCAATAACTAGTATTTATAAAAGTAGAGGATAGATAGATAGTAAGGAGGAAAGTAAAAGAAGAAGGTGTTAATGTGATATTATTAAGGGATGGCATATGATAACAACAACATCATCATCATCATCATCATCATCATCATCCATCCCTCTAGATGCGATTTAAAATAATATAAATAGAAAAAAAGGTGGAGAGGGAGGGGGAGAGGGAGAGGGAGAGGGAGAGGGACACGGTGGTGGGTTTAAGAAGCGACATTTGTATTTTTTTAATTAATAATGTAATAATAATGTGGAGTAGAATTCAAAGCGCACACAACATAATAATAATAAAAAGTGGGGAGCCAGACAGAAGAGAAAAAGACTACAAGACTACTCCTCCCTTCAGTTCATCCCCTCTCTTCTCTCTCTCCTCTCTGTTTAGCTTTGAATTTTGGAGGCCGAGGACTTGGAGAGGCTTCTCTTCTCTATCTCTATTTCAACTCCTCGGCTCTGCTCTGCTCTGCTCTGGTGAGTCAAATATCATCATCCTCCATCCTTCTTCTTCTTCTTTCCTCCACAATCACTACTACTTCCTTTCTGTTTTTCTCTTGTTTTGACTTCTTTTCTTCTACCTACCTACTAACTCATAACCCTCTCATCTTTTTTACATTACACTTCTCTCTCCCTCCCTCTCTGCTTTTAATGCTATGTTTTTACTCTTTTGCCTCCTCCTCAATTTCATAGCATAGCATACCATGTCTACTCAAGAATTCCAGATATCATATCAATATGATTGATGCCTTCATCATTTCAACACCATCCAATTACCATATGCAATTTCTTTCTTTTGTCTCTCATCTATCATCATTACGATATGACTCACTAGTCTGCGTATGTGTGTTTTTCTTTGCTTACATTCCATCCCATCCCACTTAATCTTAATTAAGAAATGTGAAAACCACTCATCATCAATACCACTGCTATGGCAACCGAAGACCCTATGAGAATTGTGGACACCACCGCCCCTGCAAACTGGCCACCATCTACTCCCACTACTCTTGTAACTGATGAACTGGGATTGCTCCTTCAAACACATCCAACTAACCTTGCCCCCAACCGCAGCGGTAGTGCACCTCCAAGCATGGAGGCCTCATTTGTGGCTTCTGCTCATCTTTCCAATTTCCCAACTTTGACCAGCGGCTTACAACATTTTCAGTCCAAACATCTGCTGCCATCTGATTCCTTGTATTCGACGCACCATCATTTCAATACTCATTGGACTCAACACTTCTCCCACCTACCATTTTGAGGGAAAACATTCACCTACCACGCAATCACAGCAGACTACCATACGTGGATGATCATGGCACTGGATCTCTTTATGTGCCGAGAAGCTCCCTTTCCACTCACGAGGAGGCGCCTGAAGATGATAGATCATCTGAGGGAGCATCAGACGATAGAGCGAAAAGTAGTAGGTTCATGCTTGAGCAGAAGACATTGGCATTTAATGGTCGTCATAAAAGTCTGGTTGATCTTATACAGGTATTGGATGTATCAAGCGGAGTATCTAATTCTTCTACATTTTATGCTCTTTGCCAGGTTTATAAGGCTGCTCATGAAAGTCTGTTAAAAATGGTGAAAACCATCATGTGAATTCACAAGCTTATCACCTATTATTTTGTCAGGAGGCTTAAGCAACTATGTTCTTTTATATTTGTTTATTTATTCTCCATGGCATCATATTCTCTCTGGATGTTAGAATGTTCTCTGTCTACCTTCTCCTAGACAGGGTGAGGATTAGGAGACCGAGGGACAATGTGTGAGGAGAAGTTTAAAAGTTGAAACTTTCTTCTGAGGCCACACTTCCTTGCACAGAATGGAGATGCTATGAATTGATGAAAAGTTCATACAATTATATCGTCTGTAATTTGTATATGATTAGAAATCAGTTCTGATGCTTTTGAAAGTATTTAACAATATATTAAAGGATAGCTTTTTTTTTTTTTTTTTTGGTCGTGTCTTTTCCAATTTAGGAGGACTTTCCTCGAACACCTTCACCTGTATTTAGCCAGAGCCGTCCTTCAAGCCATGTTGATGACCAATCTGACCCTGATCTGCAAAGCCTGTCACTGGATTCACTTTCCCACAAAGCTTCAAAGTCACCTGAACCAAAGTCAGGCATAGGTTCTGGTTGTAAAATTGAAATATCTACAGGATCAACAGCAGCAATCGATCTTTCAACAGCCTCTGTTCCCATAAGTTCTACTCAGGATACCCCAGGAAGGTCTCTTTCTCCAAAGAAGGATGGAATAACTAGTAAGGACACATATTTTACTAGTGATTTTGCAAATGGTGATGCTATTGGTTCAGATGCTTCCAGAAACCTTCACAAAGTGGAGGATGATCAAGATAAACAGGAACTAGGATTTGATGAGCAGAATGAGTTGCATCTACAGAATACTTATGCTCAGCATTCTGCAGGTTACTATGTTCCCAAGTCTCAAGTACAAGAAACTGGCCAGCGAGCAAAAACCAATCTCATGGAGAAAGCCCCCCATGGACATGTCAAGATCACCTCGGTTGAGATGCAGCAGCTTCCTCGTGTTCCTGGGGTCCCTCCTCCTTTATATGCAAGTACTACAGCTTATATGGCTCCAGGAAATTCTTTTATGCCAATTTCGGTGCATCTGGTCTGTACTCTCCACAGTACAGGGGTATGCTATGGGTTCCTCATTTCTTCCCCCATATCTGGCTGGATATCCACCTCATACAGGTTTTCCTTTGCATTTTAATGCCAATTCTGGACAAAGTTTTAGTGTTCAAAGCGCTGGTATTCCCACTGGGGAAAGTGTCTCAAAAGGGTCTGTTATGCAGAGCTTGAACAGGTTTTATGGCCATCATGGACTAACACCTCAACCCACCTTTTCAGACCCTCTTTCAATGCAGTATTTCCAACAAACTGTGCAAAGTCCATATGGTCTCGCTTTGCAGTATAGCAATTTGCCATCACCTGGTATGATTAGCAGCCAAGTTGATTCCTTTGCCCTACGAAATAACCCAACTACTGCTGCTTATACAGGTGATCAGACACTCCAGTTACCCCCGAGTGGGAGTGTCAGCATTCCAAGTCCAAGGAAAATTGGGGTACCAGGTAGTAGTTACCTCAGCAGTCCTACAGGTTTGGGATTTGTGCCTCAATTTCCAGCATCACCTCTTGGTAGTCCAGTCCTGCCAGAGTCTCCAGTCGTAGGGCTCAACTTCATTGGGAAAACGATATGATATTGGATATTCTCAAAGTTCAGCCAGAAATGTTGGTGGTTATGCTGGTTGGCAAGGACAAAGAGGGGCTGAGGGCATTGACCGTAGGAAACATTCTTTTCTTGAAGAACTGAAAGCAAGCAGTGCTAGGAGAATTGATCTCTCTGACATTGTTGGTCGTATTGTTGAATTCAGGTAGTCGTTTGTGCTGGTTTTTTCTTTTTGCTTTTGTTTCTCCTTTATTGTAGGCTGAGCAATTTCCTCCAGTAAAGAAAATGACATAATATGCATTTTCAACTTCAGCATTGATCAACATGGGAGTCGATTTATACAACAGAAGTTGGAAAGTTGTAGTGTTGAAGATAAGGAGTCGGTTTTTAAGGAAGTTCTTCCACATCTTCAAGGTTGATAACAGACGTCTTTGGAAACTATGTTATTCAGAAGGTAGACTTTGTCAGTTCTTTTCAATTAAATATTTGGGGCACATTGGGGTTGTAAATTCTCCCTTCTCTATGATTCATGTATAGTTGAACCGTGATATGTGTTTACAGTTCTTTGAGCATGGGACTTATGAGCAGAGGAAGGAACTTGCAAGCCAATTATCAGGGCAGATGTTACATTTAAGTTTGGCAAATGTATGGTTGCCGTGTTATACAGAAGGTCTCTGAAATTCTTATCCTTCCTATGCTTAATGGTTGCTATTCCTAAAATTCTATATATCTAACACAATGTATCCTAATGGTTTTTTTTCCAATTTCACATTCTTTCAGTTACCAATGCATTTCCAATTTGAAGTTTTTGAAGTCATTGTTTACGCTGTAGTTCTTAGTGATTTTGTGAAATATACAGGAGTGTGCTTTCTTAATCCTTTTCCGCATGAAGTGTTGGTATGATTTTGGGTGAACAATTTCACTAAAGTCTTGGTACTCCAGTCTTTTACCATGAAGCACCCCTTAATTGAAGCCAGTGTGTGTATGCAAATGCTGAAATTGTTTGTTCATGAATCATTCTGTGCACAAATTTCTACCTTTGCTGAAAATTGTTTTCTTTAAAATAATTGGCATTTCTTCCAGTAAAATGTAAGTTATTTGTAACAAATAATTTATGTGTTAATGCAGGCGCTCATTTGTTCTCTTATCTAGTGCATGTAGCTTTGTAGTCCTTTTCTGACTTTTGTTGTATTCATTTCCTTCTTCTATCTGTTCAAGACTTCAAGCTCATATTTAATTCCTTTCGGATTATCTGGTATTATATGAGCTTCAGGAAAAATTAATGCTCCTGATTGAATAAATTCAAATGGTTTACAAAACTTTTTCATGTGAATAGCATCTGACAAATGCAGAATTAATTTTTCTTATTGTGTTTTAGGCGCTGGAGGTTATTGAAGTTGACCAGAAGACACAGCTCGTGCTCGAACTTGATGGGCATGATATGAGATGTACGAGATCAAAATGGAAATCATGTCATACAAAAATGTATTGAATGTGTTCCTGCGGAAAAAATTGGATTTATCATCTCCGCCTTCCAAGGACAAGTAGCTATTTTATCTACCCATCCCTATGGTTGCCGTGTCATTCAGGTAGATGTATTTGCTTGGATTTTAAGGGCCTCTAAGACATCGGTAATTCAATGTAGGAATTTTGATGGATTAGTTCAGTATTTTAAACCTGAAATTTTGGCATGAAATTCCACTAGGATAGCTGCGCAGTTTCTTTGGCCCTGCATGCAAGGAAGATAAGAAAATAAGAAATGTGACTTTTACTTTTACTGCAATTATTGAAACAATTCTCTTCTTGCAGAGAGTGCTGGAGCATTGCTCAGATGACTTACAATGTCAATCTATAGTGGATGAGATACTCGAATCTGCATATGATCTTGCTCATGATCAGTATGGCAACTATGTTACACAGGTCTGTTTTCAGTTCCCGTCCTCTATTAATTTGTAAGCTAGCACTAGTTATTTATACATCTATCCATATAATACACTTTGCTGTTGATTGCTAGCTTCTTGTTTGTGTTCCAAGCAATTTAGGCTGGAGAGGCCTGTTATTTTCTTTTTAGACCATGGTTTAACTGTAATGGAAGATAACAGTGGAGCTAACATGGTGAAGTAATTTTCAACTTTGACCAAGCACAATCAAAAGACTCAAAAGTGGGGATTGTGTTATTCAGAAGAATCTCTAGATGGAGAATGTTTACTGGAGGCAGTATGGTGCACAATCGGTCGAGTTCCTTTCTTTTTGATGAATCCTTTCAAGCTAATCCTTGCAGATCTCTTTATATTTGCACCTCCTGAATGCATTTAGATTAGAAAATTACTCTTATGCACATGGCTCTAGAGTGCGAGGAAACTGCCAATAGAGACCATCCTAGTGTGATTGTGACCATAACTACGCCAAATATCCCACATTTTTTCATTCTTCACTTTCTTTGCATTTTATTTTTCTTCTACTAATACAATTTTCTTCAATCTGTAAAATGTCTGTAATAATGGCATGGAACTGATTTTCATGCAATGACATGGATTTTCCCTGGTTATTTCTTTGTAATGATTAAGGAGTTGAACTCTGGCGCATGTGCATTATTCCAGAGGTTGCTGGCTGTTTGACCACCCTTGATGCTTCATTATCTCTAGCAGAGCATGCTTTTGGGTTGTTCCAAACTTTGTAATGGGTGTGAGGGCATGATCATTTCCTTTTCAATTTTGTTGAGGCAATAATCATTTCCCACCAATTAATGTGCAATACGACATATTCAACTGGTCTTTTGCTTTAGACATTAACTATAGGATAAGTAGATGATTTCAAATATAATAAAGAACCAAGCATTAGGATGTTGACTGATAATGTCTTGTGGTAACTAATGTGGTGATCATCATTCCCTTTCTTGCAAAATGTGGAGAAATTTAACTAAAGATCAACCTAGATGGTGTTTTAAGCTAAAACTTCCCTATTTCCTCCTTCTCACATATTGTAAATGATCCCCATTCAGCTTTCACTCTGACCTTTCATATTATTTACCTTGTTTGATGCTATTGCACTTACTTCTGGCGGAGGATTGTGGCTATTGTTATATGGGTCATCAATCACTTGAACTAGCTATTGTTTATGTGTCATCGTAATTGATTCCACTTTAGGCATTTTGTGCACTTTAACCATTCACAATAAACCTTGCAAAATATCCTGGTAATAACTTAGAATCTCTGTTAACACATTCGCATCTTCTCTTCATCAAAATAAAATACTGGTGTTAATGTATATGCAGTTAATGTCTTTCAGTAAATTTTTTAGTAATGGCAACTCTGATTTTCTCCACTGCCTTACACTTGGATTAATGATAATCAAACCTGCAAGGGAAAATCGGAAAGATGGTTGGCTTTTGTGTTCGAGCAAAATTATGTCCTATCTCTCCGATTTCTTTGTCACGGTTCTTATTCTTTAAATTCAGTAGTTGAATACCAGTATAAAGATTTGATCTCTGCCACAGCATGTTTTGGAAAGGGGGAGACCATCTGAAAGGAGTCAAATTATCAGCAAGTTATCTGGGAAAATTGTACAGATGAGCCAGCATAAGTATGCATCAAATGTTGTGGAGAAATGCTTAGGTTTGTGCTGAACGGGAAGTCTTGATTGAGGAGATTCTTGTGCAATCTGAGGGTAATGACAATTTACTGGTAAGGAAATCTGTTTCGCAGCACCCTTTTGATTTTTGTCATGTAAAGTTGAATTAAAGAGCACTGAAGAGCTCTGTCAAGTGTTATATCGTTATTTGTTCATTTGTGTGCCATGCTGGGCAAAACTGAAGCCTGCCGAGGTTGTGCTGAAATCTGTCAATGCTTAGGAGAATTGCACTAGTTTTGGGTTTTAAACGCAGGACCTTTTAAATTAAGCAGATGTTCTAGGCTGGAATCTCGGGTATAGTTTCCTTCCCTCACTTCTTAAACAGCTTGACAGCCACTTTTTGGTTGGCCAGTTCATCTCTGTTGATTGTGGTCACACAACTTGAATCTTTATAGGCCTATTGACAGCATTTGGAAAAATGTTTGCGTAAGAGTTACAAGGCCTAGATTACTAGTGTGGAGTCGCTTGAAAGCCGTGTTACCTGAGTAAGCTCAATCTTTCAACTGAACTGCCATTATTTGGTAACATTTGCTGACCGGCGCGTTTCCGATGTCATTCCTGTATAATAGCATTAAGAGGCTAGACTGTGATGCTGAACCTCGTTTAGAATGGTGCTGGTATGAGAAAGCTTAAAAGATGATGTCACTCTTGCTTAAGGAAACTTTGCTGCTTTTGTCCGATCTATCTTCTAGCGGTCCTTATCTGGGTTTTGGTGTCTTCTTGGGTCCCCCCTACTTGGGGCTCTGTCCTGATGGGTGATGGAATGCTCCTAGTAGAATTTCTAACAGTATTTATTGGCTTTTCTCTGTTAAACTTTTTACTAGCCTGATTCTTTGCACATATATGCCTCCGTTAATATATGTGTTTCCCTCTCATATTTTAGACAATGATGAAGGACCAGTTTGCAAATTACGTTGTCCAGAAGATTCTTGATATTAGCAATGATAAGCAAAGGGAAGCATTGCTTGATCGAATTCGGCTTCATCTTGTTGCTTTGAAGAAGTATACTTACGGGAAACACATAGTTGCCCGCTTTGAACAAATGACTTGTGAAGGTTTGGCTATCTTCCTTTGTTTTACTTTATGTGGCCTTCTCCAGGGTTTTATTATGCAGCACAATCTTGGGGTTCTCCTGTAACTCTGGTAGCATCATTGTGATTATAACTCGGCGTTAATTGATGCATGCAGATGATGGGACATCTCAGCCTTAGGGTTCCTTTAAGTGCCAAGAACTTGTTCCTGGTGGGCGACGGGATTATGTGCACCATCAGTTGGAGGTGAAACTGGGCAACTGAAGTTAGCGAATATGGCAGACGACTAATGCTACTTTTAGGAGTAAAAGATCATATTGGAAATGTAGGAAATGTTGTGTGGTATATATATTGAGAAAGTGTATTTGTGTGATAGAAATAATAAAGTGATTGGATAAGTAGTTTATAGATTTGTGGCATCGCAAATGAGTTAATTGGAGATGCAAAATATGGAGAATTCCAAAACTCTGCCGCAGAATAACGAATCAGCAGCATTCATGTGTTGTCAGAGACGTTTCACGGAAGCGGGAAATAAATAGCTAAAGCAATTACAAAGGAAAGAGACAGGCTTAAACACGAGTTGAGAAGCCAACTTATCACCTTCATCAACAAATCATCCGACCAGCATCCACCATAAGTTGACTACAAACAAGCTTGCAGCAAATTTTCCGCCGAGACTAGGCAAATAAATAAAGATATTACCCATGTTATGGAGGGTTTTAACAGCGAAACAAATTCAGATTGCAATGGCTCTCAATTAATCAAGTTGAGCACCCTTACTAGTACAACATTTTTTGCTATAGCTATCTTTCCCCTTCCCACCTCCCGTGACGCATACGAGTGTCAACAATTCGAGTGTTTTTCAAGATTCATCTTGAAACAAAATTTCTGTTGGAACGCATTGAAATGTTGCCAACGCCAATTGATTAATACAAGACTCCCAGTTAGAATGAAATGGTTGAATAGTCCTTTCGCCTGGAGCAAGGAAAAAGTATCCCCAACTTCACTCCCATTGAAGTTGCGTAGCGCTCCCAACACAGCTCCTACCTATTCCCATGTGCTCCAAATGCCTTGGGACGAGGAAAATATGCTTTCCCTTCTAAAGAGTTTGTGTACATTGCTTGTCTTCTAGGAAAGTTGTCGAGATCGTGGTCTTTCAGCGAGTAATATCTCTTTCCAAGCTTCATAGAACATCCAAGTAATACCAGAGGACGGCATGACTTTCAAACAGCTAGCAGCCCAGCCTCTATAAAGACCCCTCAGACCCTCCTCTCTCACAACTTCCGACAGTGCAGCCGCCATGTGAGGTGGGCATTTACCTTGCAGAGCTCCAACCATTAGCCGTTTTCTTGCAACCTCCAAGGGGAAACTTATTGTGCTAGCTGTCAAGCCTGGAAGATATGAAGAGATCATATATTTTGTTTGCTAGCCACAAATCAACCATAGATAGCAAAAATCGGCAATTATATTGCTATAGTCGTTCTAGAGGATTGTTAAGCTGCATGCTTTAAAAACTTGTGACAGGATAATGCAACAGTGAGGGAAAGCACATGTGTAGATTAAACTCAAGATAGTAGAGAGGTATTGGACTTGGTTAAATAAGTGCAACAAGTTATTTCAATTTCTCCACCAAACCATTCACAGGGATGTGTACTGACTGTAGTTTCAAACTGCTTTGACTTTTGACCCCTGAAAGGGATGTCAACAGAGTGCTGTTGTTTATAGGACATGAAGACTAGGCAGATTCTGGAGTACAAACAGTAGGAAAAACAGAGATACTGTTGATGCAGGCACAAAAAGGAACAGCTGAAACCAAGAACTCACCAGAAAGAGCCCCAACTAAGAGCAGCTCGGCACGAGTTAAAGATTCTTTTTTCTTCGATAAGCAGTATGATTTCTTCATTGTCTCATACATGAAATAGTAACATGTGCTGTAAGGGAGCATGCCAATTAATGTTGGTGATAGCCCAGAGTATAAAGCACGAATTCCACCATCCTTGTAAATCTTGTGTACTGCAATACTCAGATTGGGATATAGCTCAGGACTCACTGTCAGTCTGTCCTGTATAAGGTAAAAGACCCAACCACATAAAGAGAATAAAAATTGATCAGAAGCTCTTGATGATAAGAGAAAAACAAGCAACAATTTGCCGAAACAAAGCAGAAAAGAAGAAGAAATGAAGCGAGTTATGTATCAACTACTACCCCATATATATTTCTTTCTCCCTTAACTTTCTCTACAAAGAGGCAAGTCCATGAGCATGTACCTTTAAAACTTCAAGAGGATGACACACAAGGGTGCTAACAATTCCAGCGGCTGCGCCAGCCACAGCTACGGGAGACAGCCAGGACAGAGAAAAACTAAGACTGAGATGTCCAATGTTCAACTTTTGGCTTCCAGTCTGGTTCGATTGCTCTTGTGCTGATGTCACTGCTCGCTTAACATATTCAAATGTCCCTAGCTCAATTGCCTGGGTGGGAACTATGCGCAGCATGTTTATTGCATTTCCAGCCCAGAGTCCTTGCCAACCCTGTTGTTCAATAATCTGAACGAAGCTACCATAAATGTTTCTAGATCCAACACCAACCACCATTCTTGTCCTGCATCTTTCAAATTATCATATCATACAAGCAAAGAAAAGGATTTGTTGAAATAAAAAATTCAAGTATAACTGATTCAACACAAGATACTTTGAGAACGCTAAATGGTAAAATCATAAAACAGGTTCCAGTTCGCGGTACCTGAAGCACAGTAATGCTAACACCACAAGGTTGTCAAATCACAAAAAAAATCATATGCAAACCAAGAAAAGGTAGTTGACAACTAATGAACATTTTCAACATGTGCCAGAGTTTATCACTGGAACCTCAATATTGCTATGAAGTCATAGAGTTCAAATTCAAAAACCTACCTGGAAAACCCAAACTCAAGAGTATCATAGAACTGGCAAGGTTAGAATCTGGATTTTATGTCAAAGTTACATAGTAGAAGATCTTAGTTTCATGGCTAATATATTTTTATTTAAAAAAAAAATAAAAATAGAACATAGCTAAAGATAAACTTTGGAAGTCTGAAATAAAGAAGATGCCTCTTGCGTCAGTTGGCAGATGATAATCTTCTAGAACAGTAAAATACTCTTGTGGCAAATGTAAGTTACTTTTTTCTGCTATATTTGGTCTATATTGTGCAGGGGTTGCTGCAGCAGCAGCATATGCAATGAAACCACCACCACCACCCCAATAGAACCCTCTCCTTTTGGAGTGGAGACGGTAAACATTTTCTGCACGATACAATAGAATAACCCCAGAAGTCCTATCCAATTCCATTCCAGAGAAAAGCTAAAGATCTGGAACAACTCTTCAACGGAGGAAATGAATTTGTCACCCACATTAGAACCTTGTTGAATATCATAAGTTGCGACTTTGCACGTTCCAAATGTTGAACAAGAATGAAGAGAAAGTTAATTTTCCCAACAGAAATGCAATTTGTTTGCTTTGGCCAATTTTGAAGAGAAGAAAAGTAAGCGAGTCACATTTCATCTCTTACTTTTGAAAACTTTTGATATTAGAACTGATGTAACATTTCATCTCTTACTTTTCAGAACTTTTGATATTAAAACTGATAATTGTACCTAGCTTCAAATATGGCAGCTAACACTCCCAGGAGTATCATTATGTACTAAACTGTTATGCTTTCAACTAGAGAAAGAGTATATGAACTTTTTTCTCATGTAGATTCTGAATAAATGCGAGGCTGGATATATTGATCACGCTATATACCAGAAAGGCAACCAACCTGATGGTCTCAAGAGGTGCAAGAATGGCTTTGGTCATGGCCCCTGCTAAAGCCCCACTAAGGAACTCGCTAACTTCTCTACTCTTCACCAAATCCTGGATTAAATCAAAGAAGTTTACTTTATTCAGACACCTCTTCTCTTGGGTTCTGTCACTACCATGAAGAAGATAGGTTGAAAAAAAAAAGTAGGTAAAAAGAGTATAAATGCAATGGGGAGCAAAACGGTCCAAACTTGGTTAAGCAGAACATATATAATATATATATATATATATAGCAGACAAACCCATTACAGGTGTCCTCCAAAAAGGAGAGGATCGGCAAAAAGGTCCTGAACTTCCAGAATATACTGCTTTCAGGAGTGACAAGCAAGGGAAAAAAACAATTCAAAATAATGAACGAGAAAGCAAGTGGAAAGACGGAATCCGGAATGGATAATCGAACAAGAGGAAAGGGGGGGAAAGGAGGAGAAACGTGAAGAAACAAATAAAATAGAAAAAGAGGGTGGCGGACCTGAAATGCTCGTCCAAGATCGGGAACACGAAGCTGAAGGTGGAAAGGTGAGGACTTTTTATGGGAAAGGGAATGGAGTTGAAGCTGGAGTTGTAGCTCCTTCGGCACCATCATCACTCCATAAATATCTTCCATAACACAGTAGCTCTTCTTCTGCGATTCAGATTCCATGGCCATTACAAATTAACAATAGACGAAAAGAAACAGCAAAGCGAAGAAATTGTGTATTGAAGAAGCAGTCCAATCCTGAATGCAGATAGCAGTAATTACACACTTGGTTAATAGGAATATGATGATGGATTAAAGGCAACAAAAACAAAAGAAAGAGCTGACAGCACGTGATTGTTATAATAAATATGGTAAAGGTGGAGGGGGAAAGAAGATTAGAAATAGAAGGCAGACAGTAAGAGAAAGAGACGTGCCTGGTGGTGATGCTTAGTCTGGGCCGGAGTCTTTTGGATCATGTGGAACGAAATGGAAAGTCTCCAGTCTCCAGTCTCCACTCTCCACTCTCCCGCCCACCACAGCAAACAACACCACACACAAGAGAGAAAGAGAAAGAGATATTTATGGTTAGGTGTTTGTTGTTTTGCCGCAAACAGAAACAGCTACCGTGCTGCAGCCTTTTGGTTTTCAATTTTTGGTATTAGATTCGTATTCGTATTCGTATTCGTACTTAAAACATTTTCTCCAGTCCGTCCTTAGGGTTTCTTTCCTTGAAATGCTAAATGAATCCCACCTCCCTTTCCCCTCTTTCTTTCTTGCTTTAATACTATATATTATTAACACACTCTTGTGTCTACTTAATACTTTTTTATTTATTATTATCCTAAAGTATTTATGGAATTAAGATAAATTTAAAAACTATCATTTTAATTCATATAAAAGAATAAAGAGAGAAAAAAATTAAAAAATGATAATTGAGGAGCCTGAGGAAAAGGTAATCATTAAATAACATGACCTCAATTTAATAAATTATAAATTTGGGTAACATTCATGGTATAAATATAAAAATGACCATCAATGGAATAGTTTTTACTTGTTTTTTTTAAACATCCCATGATAGAAATAAAAAAGGGATTAAAAGACATTATTTTAGGCATAAATTTAGAAATTGGAAATGATATCCCTTAAGTTTTGTAATTTTTATTGCAAACTCAAATGGATCGAAAACCGTTGTGAGCTATTTCAGTTGAAGATTAGGCTCACTCCGTTCACTGCTAGGAGTGTTCCATTATTCTAAATTAGAAAAAGTATAATTAAGTTTAAATATTTTAAATTATAAATACCGTAATAATTTTATATTTAACAACATTATCTTTTTCTTTCTTTTTTAAATGAGAAAAAGTCAAAATTGGTTTAATTTATTATTGTGGATCGATTTTTACTTGTTTCGATCGGTTCGCACCAATTTTTATAATATGAATCAACTTGAACACATAGCCGATCCCCAATTAAACTGGTTGAGTCGATCGATTCTAAAAACACTAATGCTAATATTTATAATCCGTGTGATATAGAACTAACCAAAATCAAGCTAAACTAGTTAATGATGCTAATTCTATATATTTCTAAAGAAATATTCATTCAATAATCCCAAGTTATTGAATAGTGAATTTTAACTATATATTTATAGGCTTATAATTAAAGAGACTTAATCTAATAATAAAATAGAATTCAACTGGAAATAAATTTTATACCTAAGGAATTTTAATTACTATAACATAACACTATAATATTTCTCTTTACATATATTTATTTCTTTATTATTTTTCATATCTTGTTCCTTCTATCCACATTATCGATATTTTTTTCAGTTGACAATATTGAGAACTTAACGAAAGTCACTTTTTATCATGACTTTTTCACCAAATGATAGTGTGTATCTCCACGTGTTTGATCTATTATTCCAAATGCATTTCTCTTTGCCATATATGCTTCATCCCAAGTATTTGTCGCTGCTCACTCTATTAATGCGCACAAATTTGATTGCTTACTAAAAATACAAATTGACATTAGCTCAAATTAGATTGATCTGCCCTTTACCATATAGCCAATTAGATTGATCTTGTACTCAACGTACCATGCACCTCCATGGACCTTTGAGAACGAAATGTCTGAAAACCTGCTAGGGTCATACCATACCTAGTGTAGATCGTCGGAGGAGGAACGCTGTGAATGAATCTGATGCACAGATGTTTGAAGAACTAAGCACAGTTGGAGGAAGAGTACTATTAAAGGCCTACATTTACTTCATGGGTTACCTCTGCAGATGTTGAAGGAATGGAAGGCAGCTTGAGTTTCTAGTATTAGAGACTAGAGAGTCAGTTAGATGATTATTCATAGCTTGTTTTGTCTTGGTGTTGAAGCCAACATGAAAAACCTTCTCATTTCGGATAGTCATAGCAAACCAACCACTTCCATTTCCAACTAGGCTAATGAGGGGAAAGGGTGAACCGACATACCTATCTGACCAATCTATGCTGTGCTAGGTGACATGGCACTTGACTTACTTATGAAGCATGGGTTGCTAAAATTTAGGTAGCTTGTCTAGTGGACGAGCTCCCTTTCCATTATATCGTACCTTGTTGGCTGATAACTTGATGCGCGCTCATGGATGATAGTTGATTGATTGGAGTCAGTTTCAGCCTTTCTAATAGTTGGAGTTTGTAGAACAATTGCAGGAAATAATTGATTTTTTATCGTAAAATATAAAATATTTTTTTTTGGGAGTGATATGTCCCCGTCCTGTAATTATTAATCACCTGAACAAGAGAATAAATAAAGTAGCCTAGGGCAAATTCAAGGTCCCATTCGCGAAAGTTTGGTCACCAGTGTTTCTCTTATATCTCTGATTGAGCAGCAGATCAAACAATTTCATTCCTTGATCGATACTCTTAATACCAGATAGGCCTTTAGGGCAAATATTTTATATAAGAATTTCACCATATTAACATAAGAATTGATGTATTACAACATCAACGGATTATTACACATATCTTTTTACTTCCCTTAAAGATAAATAAAAAATAACAAATTTTCCCTTATTCTAAAATTAAAACATCATTCAAAAATTAAGAAACCCAAATATTCCCTACTAATTATTTCTATTTTACAATTAAAATTCAAAGAATTATGGTCAAAATACCCCTTAAAATTAATATATAATGATAAGATAATATAATTAAAAAATATTCCAATTTTAAAAATACACATTGAGGTAGAATAAAGATAATCATACTGAAAATGATATGAATTTTAAAAAAATTCAAAAAGATAATTTCTAATAATTTTATAAATTTCTGAAAATTTATATTTATCAAAATTTTGAAAATAATATACATTTCTGTAATCTTTGAAAAAGTAATTTCTTAAATGAATTGAAAATTATAATGTATGCCATTAATATCTACTTACCAAATAGAGAATTTTTAAAATTAAAAAAAATTCAAAATTTTAGAAAACTAAAATTTGATCAAAATTAAACAAGGTCAAAACACTTCCTTCAAATATATATATATATATATATATATATAAAAGATAAATATAAGTCCGGGGGGCACCCACAAAACATCCACAAGAGCGATTAGTCCAGCCTAGTAGGAGTATGTTAGCATGGCCTAAATAAAGCCCATGCGAACGTGCGGGCTGGGCTGGAGCCTGGAGCCTGGAAAGTGACTTCTCTCCACAGGAAACATATACACTGTCATGAAAATTTTGTTTATAGGCTGTAGGCTGTATCTTTGCTCCCGCGCTACGCTTCGCTTTCGCTTCCTTCTCTGTTCTCTTTCCCTCTCATCATCTCATCTTATTCTCTTCATTCATACATAATATACATATATGTATATATATAAATAATTTCCCGCGAAAACCCTAGTTCTTCCTTCGATATGGCGAAGAAGGAGGTCACCAGACAAGAACTATTGGAGCGTTGGAGTGTTATCGAACTAGAAGACGATGACGAGGGTCTCTCTTGTGTTCATCCCGTAAAACGTCGTCGTTTACGCCAG
The DNA here is from genome assembly GCA_034509725.1 of Sesamum angolense. Classification (NCBI taxonomy): domain Eukaryota; kingdom Viridiplantae; phylum Streptophyta; class Magnoliopsida; order Lamiales; family Pedaliaceae; genus Sesamum; species Sesamum angolense. The sequence continues at coordinate 5,642,517 of JACGWL010000009.1, read as the reverse complement.
CTCAAAGAGCAATGGTTCCCTCGCAATTCCTTTTTCTCTTTACTTTCTTCAATCACTTGTTACACTGATTGCACTCTCACTCTCGTTTCGCTTTTATCAAAACCCTGCCTTCAAATTTTTGCCACTTCCATTACGAGTATGAATGTTCACAAGCAGGACACATTGAAGAACAGAGTTTCTGCTTAATCTGTCTTCCATGTTTAACGATGAGTATCAAACATTGTTGTTCAAGCTGTATTAATTTCTCTTTAAGCTTAAATTGCAACAACTTGCCTGCCAACAAGGGTCACATTTGAGTGAAAAGCTATTGCCACTTTTGTATTTATTTCATTAATATTTGTGCTAAAGATGGGTAGTAATTCTCCATATCCAGGTTTTCAGATGCATTCAACTTCTTGATATATTTGCCAAAAGAATTTCATGTCTGGTGTGGTTACTGGGATCTGATGGGGCCTCTTCTGGAAACATTCTACAATTATTTCAAGGAAGAATGCCATGATTCTCCTCTCAAACTTTTATGGAATAGAATTTCTCAAGAGACGAGAAATTGCACTCTATGTATTCACCAGCATCATCAAGCACAACAGATGTATGATAAAGAATACGAGGAGAGCTGTATAAGTCCTCTTCTTGACGTGCTGCGCATGCTTGATGAAGAAAGAATCAGCCAACACCTCAAGGATCTGAATGCTAGAATAGCAGAAGGGGAGTATGATGCAGGACATGATTATGCAGAAGTTGTGAGTGTTATGTTTGAGGTACTCACTCACTTTCTATCTTGGTTTTGCCTTTTTTGGTTTATGTCATTTTATACTTTTAATATATAAACAGTCGCTGAACTTTTTGGCTGAACTAACTTATCATCAATTCTTTTTGATGGTTCATCTAATCTCTATTAGAGATTGAAAATATCATAAAGGCTGCTATGCTTGTTTCTTGGGAATCAAATATGATTTAAGTTCTCAGCGTCTTTGTGAAAAGTAACCTGGAAGAATTAGAGACGTATTTTATAGGAAGGTATTCAACTACCCAGAACAGCCAAAAGCAACATTCGGAGCCGCAAAATGGAGGTGGATAAGCCAATAAGCTTCTGATTGTAATTGCAAGTAAAGTTTCAATGGCAAAAAGGTTCAACAGAACTTCACCAAATAGAGAATGTGGACTGTAGAATGAAACACAAATGGAACTCTCTAGACCCTTAAGAAAGTAAAAAAACTGATGTAGGTTACTTAATCTGTATGATCAACTAGACAGTATCACAAACTTGAAAGATCATACAATAGATATAATCTGGTTGATGCAAGAACTTGTATGGAATATGGTTCCGCCTCTTGCTTTACCCTGCTGCCATCTCAGAATGCATACTGGTCAACTTTTGATTGCTGTTTTTTCCATCTATATTTCATGATTGTCTGCTGATTCTACAACTTAATTTTAGATTCTTGTAAAGAGCAAGGAGTTGCACTTAGGTATTGACTTCTTACTTAGCTGAAAAACATTACAGCATGGGTATATAATGGTTCCGGGAGTGAGGACGATGGACGGTGTCACCTTATCTTTTGCCAAAACACTTATCAGAACTAACACCTTTCTCACTCAGCAAATATACTGAACATTTGATAAGTTTTGCTCACTAAATCTGTTACCAATCTCTGAACCTTTATGGTTTCAAATATCTAGATCAACTGACCTAGTTGAACCTACTCTAACCAAATTATGCTGCTGGCATGCAAATCATGATTCAGTTACTGAATTTGAAAGGGGATTCTTCTCTCTAGTTCTCATACTTCCTATTAGTTGTGCGTTTTTGTTAGGATAATTACACTGCCCTTCCCTGAGGTGGGGTGTAATTATATATAAATCCATGTGGTTTGGGAAATTGAAGTACCTGATATTTTTTTCCATCTATCAAATATTATTTGACACTCCGTTAGTCAATATTTATTGAATTTGCTGATATTAAAAAAAAAGAATAAAAATTCATATTTACCCCCGATTGACTTATTACTGATATATTGTAAGTCAAACAAATATTTTTGTGACCAAACTACCCTTATATATCTTCACACGCTAATGCATGTGATGAGAGGGCGAAAATAAGTCTATCGGTGATAAATATGATTTTTATTCAATTTTTTTTGCTAATATCTGTAAATTCGATTAATTTTGATTAGTGGAAAGATTTATTTGTTAGATGGAAACAAACATTAGATGTATTTTCTTAAACTTGGCGAGTCTACGTGTAATTACACCGAAACTTAGGGAGGGTGGTGTAATTATCCTTTTTGTTTGGAACTCAAGTACGAGATACAAAGTATGTTATCTGATTTTTATTTTTCTAGTAGACACTCTGAAGTATTTTTCCAAGCATTTCAAAAACATTTTATCTCTAGATTTTAAGAGCATGGAAAAGGCAGGACACCTTATGATTTTTTCGGTCAAATTTGAACTTTTCAAAAACATTCCGCATGAGCAAGAAAAATTATGGACAGACGCATCATGCTTATTGCCCTGTTTATTATAGTTATATTCTTCCTTCGTCAGTATCAATAACATGATGCCATTTTATATGGCCTCATTATTAATTCTTCTTTGTGTTGGGAAAAAGGTTTTGATGTTCCCGATCTTGTTGGATGATCAATCCTTGGCCACAGAGTTTCAGATTTTTATTGAAGCAATTGATAATTCTCACGAATTAACGTTAGATGGATATCAACAGTATCCGGTACGCTTCAATTCAGTCACTTTTCCTTGACCTTCAGATTCTTTTCTTTGGTATACCTGCTCTGTTTTCCTACGATGGTCCTGCTGAACTATGGGTTCTTCATTTCTTATTGTTTCGTTAGGGAGTTTATGCATTGCTTTTCTTCAAAAGCAGAAGAATACGATCTATAGGTCTTCGCTTGGCCGGACATATGGGTAGATTGAGGTAACCTTTTTACTTGTATTGGCAGTTTGCTATAGCTTAGCTTGATTTATTGCATATATCTGCAGGTTACTTCATCTTCATTTAATTATGCCTCTGTGAGTGATCATTATTTAGGTTATGGTATTTGTAAGCTTGGGAATGGAAGTACTCCTTGGAGGCCATATATTATGCCAAGTTCTTATAGCAAATTAAGTTATTCTGAACTTTCTTTCTGATAGTACCCTAAAAGCAAAAAAATAATGGTTTCACTTTGATATGATGGGCATGCCTAATGCAAGTACGACATCTTCCAAAGTGGTTTTTCGGCGGGATCAAACTTACTTCACCCAATTGTCTTTCCTTGGAATGTGTTGTTTTTGTATGTTCATATGAACTGTACCTTTCTCTTTCAGAAGTATCTCATGGTTTGTTCTATTTGGTCATTCATGCTGCTTTTGGTGATTTTCTTAGTCAAGAATTTGTGGTGCGCATTATATTGGATGACTATGGTCTACAATTATATGCTAAAGGAGCTTGTTGTTCTTTCGATGCAAATCTTTTGACCTTTGATCCAGTAAAATGTTTAAAAATGATAGCCTAATTTATAGGTGGAAAAAATGTCTGTGGCTGTGCTTGCTTTGCCTTAATTCTGACTGTTCCTAGTTTTATAACGCACAAATTCCCAGCTTTTCTCTTTCTGGGGGTGTTTTTGGAATTTGAGTTTGTCTAGGAATTGTGTTAAATTGGAGTACTTTATTTGTCGTTGCACCTCTTGTTTCTCCTTCATGCCCTGCTTATTGTGGAATTCAGGAATCAGTCAAGTACACCACCACCTCGTTGATGTTTTATTTTGAGTCTTTAAGTGAAACTAATTGTAAAATTATTTTTCGGATGACAATCTTCCCTCACAAATCTGTTGCTTTTGCTTTTGACTATCATCATTGGTAGGGTAAGCACCCCTTTGGCTGAACTGTGAAAGCGATGAAGCTTCTTTCACTATTTTCAACTCCACATGTTTCTTAATCATTTTCTGTTAGAAAATGTTTCGCTTATATGTATGTGCCCATTTATGTCATTCAGTCATTTGGTGAAATCATTATAGTCAGGTCCACAACATCAGTATTGTGCAAAGTTGAGTCTTAGACATGGCCAAATCATGTTATAGAAAGATTTATTGCATGGAAAAATCTGTTTCATGCAGGAGATCAACGGATTTGGAACCATTGCAGCATTTACTAAGGAAATGCATTTGCATATTGGAAACAGAAGGCATGCAGCCAACTATTGAGACATCAAGGCCTAGGGTACAACTGGATCGAATAACTGTATGGCTTGGAATGAAAGCATTGTAGGAAGCAGCTGGTTTTGTTTCTCAATATGTGTAAACCTATACTTCTTTCATAGTTAATAGGAAATTTTTCCATTTTGCGTTTTGAAGGGTTGGGTTTTTAGAGCCTCCAGCATTTGAAGAAGGGATTGTAGATCGGTATCCCATTTTCCTTAGTATTGTGCTGAACCATATTAGTGACGATTCAGTCGAGTTTTCTCATGCGGTTAACTGCCTGAGACTACTCTTTGAGAAGCTTGGTATATGTATCGTTTCTAGCTTTGGTAATTTTATATATTCGAACTTTTGGCACCACATGTTTTAATGTTTTTGTTGCACAGGATGTAAACTATGGTTAAGAGCTACATTGTCTCCCAGTGTTATGAGAAATACACTTCTGGGCCAGTGTTTCCATACTCGAAATGAGAAAAGCCATAAAGAAATTTTTGATCTTTTCCAGCCTTTTCTGCAGGTATGTTTGTGTTGCGAAGTTTTATTTGAGTCTCTCACTAACCTCTCTTCTTTTGGTTTTTCTTCAATTTCTTGGAAACACAGATGTGTGGTGTGCATCTTGCCTATAATTTGTGTCTTATCCTTCCAGTCTCTTGAAGCTTTGCAAGATGGTGAACATGAAAAACAAAGAAGGCATTTTCTATACTTTCTCCTGCATCAAGTGCCCGTGAGCAGTAATTTTAGTGTGCTGATGAGGAAAAAGGCTTGTCAGGTTGCTCTCCTGTCCTCTATGATGTCTTTGCTAAAGCATGTTATTTTGAGTTGCACGCAAAGTTCATTCCATTTTTTTTTCTTTTTACTTGTTTATGCAGATAGCTCTTCTCATTGTTCTCCGAGGTTACAAGATGGATCCACCTTGCCCACCGTCTGAATGTGCACACATGTGGTAGGCATCTGTTGGCATGTCTCTGAGCTCTATATGAGATGCATGGAGAAATAATCTAATTTGAATCAGTGACTGCATAACTGAAAATACATTTAGGTTGGTGATTTCATTCTCTATTTCTCCTTGCTGTCAATTATACAGGGGCCCTTCTCTTGTGTCTTCTCTGAAGGATTCGTCGCTGCATAGTTCTCTTCGACAACCTGCAATTGATCTTATAGAAACTATTATTGTATCTGATGCTTCTGCATTGATCTCTATAATTTTGAATGGTCAGTTGCATCCAAGTGATAAACCAATCAGGCTGAGTAACTATGGTGATGTGGAAGAAGAAGAAGAGATTTTGTCTGGTTTCCATATTAAAGAGAAGGATGTTAGTTGTTGGAAAGAATTCAATATGCAACATAAAATGATCTCACAAGTTGATGGGAGCTGGATGTGTGTACCTATGTTATGGTTTGATGTGTTAGTTGAAATTGATCCATTGGTCCTTCCTTTATCCTTTTCAAAGGCTGTTTTTTGGTCATTATCTCTGTTTTCAGTAATAGAACCTGAGAATAGCACAGAAATGGCTCTTTCTGTTAGGAATTGGCTGGCAACCTGTGCTTCAGAAATTTCTTATTTGTTTGGGTGGAAGGTTCCCTCAGGTTCTGATGATGGTGGGGATGGAACAGAATCCAGAAATTCCATTAGAACTTCAACGATGTGCCTGCCTTTAGTTAGGACATTCAAGAGGTTAGTTCCTTATGTTAGATGTTCTATGGCTTCCATGTAATGTGAGCATGATAATGATAATTTGGGCACATGTGGTTTTTTGCACTCTAGATGATAGAATTTAACAATTGCACAATCTGGACAAATAATGCAGGTTAACTGCTCATTACACTGTTAGGATGGAACAAGGAGAGGTTAGGAAGCAGTGGACCTGGGAACCAATGATGAGCATTAGTTTGATACTCTTTCTTGTGGATCCTAATGATGTAATTGTTATTAATTATGATAGTTTTGCTTTTAGTTCTTGAGAATGATAATTTTCTGCTTTATGTTTTATTGAGGATTTTGTCTAAAGTTGAGCCTCAAAATTTACTCATTGTTTTAGAATACCAGACAAGCTGGCAGGCGTATTCTTGAACAAGTTTCGGATGTTCGTGGCCTTACTTGTGGTCTGCAATTTCTTTGCTCCACCCCACCATCATTGTTTGCCGTCCTATTGGGGTTGAGACATGCTCTGAAATTGGTAAGATGTAGTAATATAGTGGACTGCCTTTTGTTTTACCGTCAATAATAATTGCGAAGTGTTGAAGTCCAATTGAGTGATGATCACTTGACTTGATCACCTATATGTCTATATCTGTTAAAGTCGCATAAGTTTTTCGGGACTACTTCTTTTCTATAACAAGAGAATGCACCTAAAATTGTTTTTACTCATACTAAGCCTTATTGCTGAAGCCAGTTCCTTGTCTTTCCAAAATTTCTCTTTTGTCATTGATAGTTGTGACTTTTGAAAGAGATGTTCGAGTAAACTGGATCCACGGCCAGTTGGTTGCTGTCGTTTCTCCTTCAAGTAACAAACTAGTACGAAACTAAATAAATTTTGCTTTACTAATGAGTTTTGCAACCACATTTTTCAGGTTCAGCTGGATTCGGTTCTGTTAAACTTTCAGGCTTTACATCATCTCTTCTTCATCCTGTGCAAATTGCTCAAAGAAGGAAATTCATCTCCTCAGACTGTCTCCCAAGATCCGTCTAATGTTTCCGACATTTCAAAATTTTATTTGCAAGGTGGATTTCTAAAGCAACCTGTATTTGATTCTTCACCCACTGATGGTGATTGCTCATCATTTGTTAGCTTGACATTGTGGAAGAAGTTTAGCTGCTCACTATCAGAAATTGCATGGCCTTCAATTCTGAAATGCTTGGATGGAGGCAAGACATTCACAGATTACACAGTATCTCAGGTCTTCACTACACTAGTATTAGGAGTCTGAGCTGGTTCCTTCTCTGTTGATATTTTACTTTGCATTCCCTTTGATCTATTTAGTTTCTGTAACATTTTCATTTTTCCCTTGAGCATCTTATATTATTTTTAAATATATGTATCAGCTCCAATAGGACATAAATGGTTGAAGATTAAAATTTTCAACCTAGCTCATTAATCTTGAGTAATGAGTGTTGGTTGGAATACATGATCTGCTAATTGCTACTATTTCCTGAAATTTATTCAGTTGACTCATCTCAGTGGTAATGTAAATTACTTAAGGACCTGCTTCCTCTGTACTTTTTCTGCTGCGTCTAATGTAGGAGTCGCACATCTCCGTTTCTTGTTTCAGATGACATGTATCCGTCTGCTTGAAGTCATGCCTGTTGTTTTAGAAAGGCTGCCCCGAAATTCTAGCATAATGTTGGAAACTTTTGGTAATACGAAATGGCTTCACGATTTGGCTGATTGGGGGAAGTCATCCCTTGCTGTCGTGGTTAGGTATTGGAAACAAACATTAGCTTATTTGCTCGGTCATATTAAGGCGTGCTGCAGTGACAAATCTGCTTCAGCAATTTGTGATGTTGAGAAACTTATTTCATATGGTGAGCTTTTCAATTTACCCCTACTCTGTCTTTTAATCTCTAGAGTGTAAATTACCACATGATATTTGATCTTTGTTTTTGAGTGCAGAAAAAGTTTCAATAGATGAGGTGAGCAAGCAAGTAGCACGCCTTTCTGTTTCATTAACGGATGAAGGTTCTACATTGAATAAAATTGGTCGTCAATCAAAATGTTCACCTTCTGGAGAGTCATTGAATAGGAAAAACTGTTCAGCAGAATCCGAAATTCTGATAGTTGATGAAACAAAAATGAATAGTCTAAATTCTGAACCATTGATCGACTTGGAAGGAGAACATGTCATAGTTCTTTCTGATGATGAAAAACAAGGAGAAATTTCTGCTCATATGGGGCTTTCCAGTAGTTGGGCAACTACATATGGTGGTAATCATGCTGGTACAGATGCTGCTGGGAGAGAGTTAAAAGCTGACCTGAAGGAAGAAGTCATTACCCATGGGGGTTTGATGGTCTCCCCTGGGGCTCATCATCAGCTAGATTCTTCTTCAACTGATCTTGTCATTGAGAAAATGAGCTCAGATAATAATGTAGGCATACAAATATCTCAATCCTCTATTCAATCTGAGCCATCAGCAAGTAAGAGAAAGAAAGTTGAAACAGAAGATGGTGTAACCAATTCTTTCTTGTCAACAGACAAATCAAATTTGTCAAAACTATCTGATGGAACTGTCAATTCAGAAGAAATCGATTCATTTGCAGCTCAACTGCATTCAAGAAATGCCTTCCCCGAAATGAATTCTGCAAGCAATGTTCAACAGAGTTTGAAAAAACCTCCAAAAACTAGTGATGAAACGATGAAAGAGTTAGTATGTGATACTGATGACAATGCGTGGAAGTTTTCATTTTTCAAGCCACCAAGACGCCACCAGACACTAATAACAAAGCCAAGCACTTCTGTTCCTAAAAGGCAAGTTATCCAGTTAACCTCACCTGTGGAGAACAGACCTGGATCTATGAGGCTGGGTGCTGGAGTGCAAAAAAGATTTCAGCCTCCTAGGCTTGATGACTGGTACAGGCCCATCTTACAGTTGGATTTTTTTGTGGCTGTTGGATTAGCTTCTGGAACGGACAAAGATAATCAAAATGTTGGCAAATTGAAGGAAGTCCCTGTTTGTTTTGAATCACCTGATGGGTATGTTGAAATTTTCCGGCCCTTGGTACTGGAAGAGTTCAAAGCGCAATTGCAAAGTTCCTATCAGGAGATGGCGTCTGCTGAAGAAATGTCTTGTGGAAGTTTATCTGTGCTTTCAGTTGAGAGAATTGATGATTTCCATGTTGTTCGCTTTGTCCATGATGAAGATGAGTCTGCTGGATCTAAAAGTCTGTCAGAAAATGATCTCATTTTACTTACGAGACAACCGCTACGAAATTCTAATTGTGACACTCACACTGTTGGAAAGGTATCCAATATATGGATTTGATTATGTAATGACTTTTGCTTTTGAATTGGCTTGTATGATTTGAGTGGTTACCTAATTCAGGAGACAGAAAATAAATGGTTCTTGTGCTGTTGCCATTTAACTTTATGGGTGAGCTTCATTTTCTCAAGTTTCATTTTGGATGGTAAATTGAGTCATAGGAGTTATTAACCAATTCTACTGAGCAAAGTCATATACTTATGTGGGGTTGGTTTTTGAATGTCTTCTTTAGCTGTGTCGATGACGATTTCTAGTAGCTACAAGAATTCATCTCTCTGTAAAAATCAATTGATGTCGTCTTTATATGAAATTAATTAATGTTATTAGTTGCAGAAGTTGCTAGTGTCACAAATTATTTACATGCTTACTCATTTATGTTTTTTCTTATGATGTTGCTGAAATTCTTCTTTCTTTTTGCTGTCCAATGATACATTCTTTTGTCAGTTGGATGATCTAATTGGTGTAGTACCATCCTCACTATTAGTTGGGGACTTATTTATTTTGTATTTCATGATTTAGTAGTCTGGGTAATTTTTGGTTGGTGTTATGGTCTGTGTGGTTAGCTTAACTGTGAACTTGACCTATTTACCCAAAATGTATTTTCCAGTGCTTAGTGTGCATTTTTTCCTTATGCCTTTTGTCTGTTCATAGGTTGAGAGGCGTGAGAAAGACAATAAAAGAAGGTTAAATATCTTAGCCATCAGATTGTATCTTCAAGGATGTTCTCGTCTTAACCGAGCTAGAAAGTTCCTTACTGAGCGAAGCAAATGGTATGTTGGTCGTATTATGAGCATTACCCCTCAACTTCGAGAATTCCAGGCATTGTCGTCAATAAGGGAAATCCCTCTGCTTCCAGTTATCTTGAACCCTGTCAATCATCCTTGTGGTCAATATGAATCGAGAACTGAAAATCTTAGTAAACTACCTCAACCTTTGCAGCAGATTTTTAAATCATCATATAATGGCAGTCAGTTGCGGGCTATTAGTCTTGCTATTGTTCCGTTCGACTTGAAGAAGGATTTTGAGTTGACTCTTGTACAGGGTCCTCCAGGTGTGTGTGGTTTTTATTTTTTCCCCCCCTATTTCTTTTTGCTCTTTGGTTTCCTTCATATTTATCAATTACTCATTAACTTCGTCATTTTGTGCCAGGAACTGGGAAGACCAGAACGATTGTGGCCATTGTTAGTGGTTTGCTTGCTTTCTCTCAAATGAAAGATTCCAAAGGATTAAGAAATGGTGGACCAGCTTTTAGTAATAGCTCTACCACTAACCAAAGGATCAGTCAATCTGCTGCAATTGCGAGAGCCTGGCAGGATGCAGCATTCGCCAGACAATTAAATGAGGATGTTGAAAGTAACAAAAGATCTACAGGAAGCTGCATTGGAGGTCGGATTCTTATTTGTGCTCAGTCAAATGCTGCAGTTGACGAGCTAGTTGCAAGAATATCGAGTGAAGGTCTTTATGGCTGTGACGGACATAGATACAAACCATATCTTGTGAGGGTTGGTAATGCAAAGACAGTCCATCCAAATTCTCTCCCCTTCTTTATTGATACACTTGTCGAAAATCGTCTAGGGGAGGAAAAGAGGAATACGAGGGATGAAAAAAAGAGTTCGACTTCTGCAGATTCTTTAACCACTCTACGTACTAATCTAGAGAAGTTAGTGGACCGCATAAGATACTATGAATCAAAGCGGGCTAGCTTGCAGGAAGGAAATTCTGACTGTAAAAATCTAGTGGAAGGAGATTGTGGAGATGCCGAGGTATTGTCTGATGCCGAACTAAAAGAAAAACTGAGGAGATTATATGAAAAGAAGAAAGCAATGTATACAGATCTTGCCAATGTTCAGGCAAGAGAAAAGAAACACAGTGATGAAATCAGAGTCCTAAGACACAAATATCGAACAGCTATCTTGAAGGAGGCTGAAATTGTGGTGACTACACTGAGTGGCTGCGGTGGCGATCTATATGGGGTGTGCTCTGAGTCTACATCAGGCCATAAGTTCATCAGTTCATCTGAGAATACTCTATTTGATGCTGTTGTGATTGATGAAGCTGCTCAAGTAATTTCTTATTCCCTTTATGTCTTATCCTTATTCCCTCTGTTGATTTGCTAATTTCATGAATACTCGGTGCATCTTTTTTTTCTGCCTTTTGGAACTATGTCTCTAACTTCTACATTTTACTAAGGCCCTGGAACCTGCCACTTTGATCCCACTTCAGCTCCTAAAATCGAGGGGTACAAAGTGTATCATGGTAATCAGTTGATCATACATATTTTTCACTTTTTCCCCCACAATGTCAGTTATCATTGACATGGGACTTTTTCATGTAAGGTTGGCGATCCAAAACAACTTCCTGCCACAGTTCTCTCTAATGTTGCCTGCAAGTACTTGTTCCAGTGCAGCATGTTTGAACGATTGCAGAGGGCAGGACATCCTGTAATTATGCTCAAAGAGCAGGTACTCTTAGAGTAGTTCCTTAGTGAGATTAAGTCTTTCCATATTTTCCACATGATAACTTCAAAGGACTAATAATCTGATATTTTAGTTCTACAGGCAGTAGGGGATGCTAATTTATTTGATTTTTATCCAGATCTGACTATCTTTAAAATAGATTTCACTTGCAGACACTGTCTTAAAATAGTATGACGTGTAACCTAAATTTGATGCTGTCCTGTCAAAATACTTCATGTGTCCTTTTAGTGAGATAAATATCTTAAATTGATTCCTCACAATTCAACAACCTCTATTTCGGGAGCACTGGGCATGGCAATATAGCCATTTCGTACTAAGTCTGGTATATGCAATCTACCTCCAGAAGTTGAATCTTTGAGATGGCATTAATGATTTATATCTTAGATAAAGTATTAAAACCCTTTATTAGTTCTATCTTCCTTTCCAGTCATTTTGATTTTTTTTCTGTTACTGCTAGAACTACTTGTTTTGTCACTCAGTGTTGGAAAACAGACTAAGTATTTATAAATGTACCAGTATAGGATGCATCCAGAGATTTGCCGTTTTCCTTCTTTGCATTTCTATGAGGGCAAGTTGCTAAATGGAGATCAGATGTCTGACAAAGCTGCATCCTTCCATGGTACTGGGTGCCTTGGGCCATATGTATTTTTCGATATTATTGATGGGCAGGAGCTTCGTGGTAAGAATGCAGCATCCTTGTCCCTGTACAATGAGGCTGAGGCTGAGGCTGCAGTTGAAGTGTTGCGATTTTTTAGGACGAGGTACTTATCCTGCATCTCTGTAATTCTTTTTTCAATGACTTGTGTGATTAAGACAGTTATATTTGACAGTTATCCCAAAGAATTCTCCGGCGGAAGAATTGGTATCATTACTCCTTATAAGCGCCAGTTATCACTTTTGCATTCACGGTTCTCTAGTGCGTTTGGACCTTCTATCACCGCTGAAATGGAATTTAATACGGTTGATGGTTTTCAAGGTCGAGAAGTCGATATCCTGCTGCTTTCTACTGTTCGAGCAGCAGGATCCCGCTCTGGTACTGCCAGGGTCAGCTCTAGCAATCTTGGATTTGTCGCTGATGTGAGACGGATGAATGTTGCTTTGACTAGGGCCAAACTGTCTCTGTGGATTTTTGGTCACGCAAGAACATTACAGACAAACCAGAGCTGGGCAGCTCTTCTTGAAGATGCCCAACAAAGAAATTTGATTGTATCGGGAAAAAAGCCGTACAGTTCAATTTACAAGTTTGGTTTGGAGAACAGACCTTCAGGAAATTCCTCGAAAATTCAGTTGGAGGAAGTTGAAAGGATCAAACCTCCAAGTGAATGCGTGAATACGCAGAAGAAGGTTGTGAAGCATATTTCCGAAAGGAAAAGAAGATGCCTTGGTGCTATACCAGAAAGCATCCATACAGGTGAAGGAGGTATTTCTTCTTCAACAAAGGATGCTGCTAAAGATGACCAAAAGAAAGCCAGAGATGGAACAAATGTCTCAATGAAGGAGGTTGCATCTGCTGTAATTCCAAATAGTGATAACAAAGTATTGAAGGGTGCCAAGTCAAAATTGGAAGAAGACCAAGTGACAACAGATAAAAGCTGGGCCTGCAGGTCTAATGACAAGCAAATTAATGTGAAAAAAGCTGGTGTTGGAAAGGGAAATGATATTCACAATATAAGGGGACATTCAGCTGGGAAGGTGAAGAGTGGAAGCCAGAAGCACCAGAGACTTGTAGCTGATGAAATGTGTTCAAAAACCTTTAAGCATGATAAGCTACAGCAGGCTAAAGCTGGCGCATCATTGTGTGAGGGAAGCTCCAAGGAGAAGGGAGAACAAGGAGCTTCTACCCAGGTTGAAGTACTTAAAGATTCAATTATGAAAAGGAAGCAACAGCGTGAGGCTGTTGATGCTCTCCTGTCATCAGCTCTTATATCTTCAAAGAAGTCAGAATCCTCGGTGAAATCATCTGCGAAGAGGACTCTTTCAACATCAAATACTAGTTGTGATCCTATCAGACCCCAGAAACGAGTAAATGGTTAGGTCATCCTTTTCCTAGTTCATGCTTGTGAATTCTATTGGTTAGTTACATTTTAGTGAGTTAACTGTCACTGGAAGAATGGGCATCCATTTAACTAGGGATATCATAAGTTTGCTAGGAATATATATTTTCCTCTTTGAGCTAACAAGTGAACTCCAGTTACCATTTTGACCTAGTCCTTGGGATATCGTAAGTTTGCTAGGAATATCTTTGCTCCTCAATGATGATTAACTTCATATCCTTGTTTGGTTGTCTATAACTTACGAGTGTCTCTAGAAACAGGCAGTTTCATATAAATACCTTCGTTAAAGTACAGTATGTCGTATTGGCTGTTAGGATTGAGAATTGAAAAGTTACATTGGATAATTCACATTTTCAACTCTCACAAAAAGTTCAGTGCTTGGCTGTGCTTTGAGCTTCTCTTGTCATTACTTGGTTTTCACTTACGCGTTCTGCATCCTCATGAGTATAATATATGACAGATTCATAGACGGAGAACTCTTCAAGATCTAAGGAGTTTAAAGAAGCCTTAGGCCTTTGAAGATGCTGTTGTACTGTATCAAATGGTATATTTTACTCTGCAACTTCTCACCCCAAATGTAACTGGTACATGTTTGACCAGGCCAAGTAGATAGCATTTAACCTGGCTCGCAGAGTTTCTTCTGGTTCTTTTTGCTTCCTGGACAGTGAAGTGATTGAAGGGAAAAAACCACTTGTTGCCGATCTTTCCCGTTGTACATAAAATATACTTGTAGGAGTTGAGGTGGTCCCTTTGACTGGTGGCGGCCCCTCTGAAAGCATTATTTCTGCTTGTATTGGTTGAATAGAAAGCCATTTTACTCTTCTTCTATTGCTGATTTGATATGCTAGATATGGTTCTTTCCTTGCCATGATTTAACTTGTAAAAGCGGATCATTACTTGTTTATCATTTGACTGCCGGTTAGCCGTTCTGAAAAATGTGTCAATCAACGTGATCTGTGCTTCAACTGTTATTCTTTTTTATGTTGGGGATGATGGAACTAGGATTGGATGTTCATGTGTTACTGAAAGATTCCATGAAAGATCTTATGATATGTATGCATGTGTTTATAGAAGCTGTAGTTAATTGAGTAATCAGTAATTTAAGAAATGGTTAGATGGTGTGCTGTATTTGGTTTGGATGAAGTTGCAGAAGAAAGGCTCAATTCAATTAACATTTGCTCATCTCTAGGGCTCTCCATAACGCGCGCTCTCTCTCTGTGCCTCTGACTTAATGTATTTGGTTGCTTGCTACGAGGTTGCTGACACACAGCCCATCTTCTCTCTCTGCATATAACTTTGGTTTGGGGAAGAATTTGGAATTTATTTTTGAACTTATAGTCGGTCTTTCTCCTCTCTATCTTTCTTGTGCATCTGAAACGAGCAGCATCGAGTGATTTGATACAAACAACAGAGTAATTGCAAGAAAAAAGAGAGAAAACCCCAAGTGTTTTACAGAGTAGTGGAATTTTGAAGTCCAATGAGAAGTTGGAGGAATGAATATTGAGGCGTCCGTCTGGTTTATTTGAAAGCAAGAGGGAGTTAGGGTAATGATTAACTCCAAACCCCAAGTTGAGTGGGGATATATTTATTTGAAAACACATGAAACAATGTGTACTAACATGTCCACTACCTTTTTGTTTTGATTTTGACCGATGGGATCCCGTACTAGTTATGTGTTAAGTGAGTCGGTGGTTTTAATTAATGACTGCCAACTGGTAGTTTGTTTAATCAGCACACAATCCCATTCCAATTATTTCTATTAACAAGACGTGAAGAGTTAAAGAGCAGCAGCATTTCTGCAACAAGAATGACATGGCAAGCTATTGGTTTTCCATGTTGTTTACTGATTGATTGATTGATTGATTGATTGGGTGTGTGTAGTGTAAATAAATGGGGAGTTGAAACTTGAATTCTTCCTTCTCCATTCTCCACCAATACCATCTCCCAAGTAGGGGGAAAATCCATCCAGCAATAAGCAAATTAAATATGCAATGAGGTTACTACTATCAATTACTATGAGTATATGACGGCATGCATGCACCTATCCCAATGCCCTTTTCACTCTTCAAACACACACTTTCTAATTAATCCATCTATAATAATAATTTATTATTTTGTTTGTTGGGGTGGAGTTGAGGTCAATCAATAATGAATATATAATAGTATCAGTACTGGTCAAGTAAATTCCATACATAGAAATAATCATCTCAAGTAATTGCTGATCCATCTCAACTAACATGCATTAATTATCGACTACTAATATAATTTCATACAAGTGTATTAATGTTTAATTACTGATTAGCTAGATGAAGATAATTTATTAATGTTTGAGTCAACTGGAAAGGAATCTTCCAGGCCACTTACTTTTCTCTCTCTATATATGAAGCAATATTATTGGCGATGGAGCTGCTCTGTGCTTGAACCAAATTAAACTGCACCAATCATATATACATATTCATCAACAAACAAAATCTTTCTTCTAGTTATCTTTCAATTTCCAGCAGCAGTATTAGGTGCACATATTCATTATTCATGGCGGATTCATCGTCATCAAGTAGCAGCAAGTCGTTGTCCTCCGGCTCCAACAAGATAAGAGAGATAGTTAGGCTTCAACAGATCCTGAAGAAGTGGAAGAAGCTTGCCAACAACAACAACAACAACAAAAACACTAGTAATAGTCCAGGCAGTGGGGGCAGCAGGAGCATTAAGTTTCTGAAGAAAACACTATCCTTCTCGGAGAGCAGCAGCTCCGGCTCCAACTCCACCTCCGGCTCCTCGTCTGCAGGATTGTTGGGCGCAGTCGTCGTCCCAAAAGGGTATGTTGCGGTGTGTGTAGGGAAGGAAGTGAAGAGGTTTGTGATCCCAACAGAGTATCTGAGGCATCAGGTGTTTGGGATTCTACTGAGAGAAGCGGAAGAGGAATTCGGCTTCCAACAAGAAGGAGTGCTTAAGTTCCCATGTGAAGTGGATTTGTTTGAGAAGATACTGAAGATGATGGAAGATGAGAAGAGGGCGGCGGCCAGACCCGGATCATCATCATCATCATCAATATTAATATCCACGCTGCATGATGAGTTGATGAACAGTAGCAGCTGCCCTAACAACTGCTCACCCGACACTACTACTGAATTAACCCCAACTCCTCACCACCCTCAGATGTGCAGATGACATATATATATATAGTGTACTGCTCATCATCATTTTTTATATATACTTGCTTCATCATCAGTTCAATTCCCTGCCTCCCTAGCTACACCTACCCTTTTCATTTCTTGATTGAATGCTAAAACCACAAGATCCAATTTGTATCCTGTTTTCATTTTTAGATAAAGCCTTAATTACCAGTCGTCATGCATGCTCATCATATATATTTACATATTCTTGTCAATTCAAAGCCATCTATAATATATGCATGTAAGTAATATTAGTGTTATGTTAGCTAGCAAGCCAGCTACAACTGCATAGAATAGAATACATGACGACTTATAATCAAATCATAAAATACAAGCCAGCTACAACTGCATAAATCAAATCATGGATGCTTATAATCTCATTAATTTAATATTGATTGGTCATGGTTGAGCTAACAACTAACTAATAATGGATTTGAAGCAAACACATGATTTATCGGTACCTATATATACGTACTGCTTTATGATTGGGATCCATTTGTCGATGGCTGAAAATATATATTCCAAATACTTAAGAGATCTAACTAATTATTATTCAAAGTCCATATATTGTCGCTTAATTAATCATGTCCTTGTTTGTATATACGTATATGTACGTTTGTACGGTTGTAGAATTAATTAAAATTAACCAATATATGCATGCATATGCAGTCAAGTTCATTTTTGTTAAGAAAGATGGGGGGAGGAAGCATGCATATGCAGGATATATTTAATTAGTATATAGCTGGCTAGACAGTAATGTTAAATGCACGTCTCACAGTACATATACAGATGACATGGGGAAATACGTTTTTCTTGTGATTGATGTACCAAGGAAAGTGACCAATTATACTAACTTTGTGATTGATTTAATTCAATTAAACTTAATTTGGATAAGAATTTTCCATGATGCAGGCAAGGAATCTTGATCCATGTACATATATACGAACTACCAACTGAAAAATCTGATCCGACAAAGTGCCAAATTCATCGCCGTCTCACATTCCAATTCTAATTATATATATAATGTGTGTGTGTGTACTTGCGGGGTAATTACATGTTAATCACGAGACGCATGATCTCACATTTAATGAGCTTAAGCATATGATATGACATGCATGTGCCGCAGATTCAGCAGCTCTACTTCTACTTACGTACCACACTCTCTCTTTCTGTCTCTCTCTCTCTCTCTCTCTCTATATATATATATATATATATGTTATTACCACTATAATTATTATTGGAGGGGTACGTTGACATCCTAAACTCAATTATTTTGCTCTTCTTATCTGTAGTTTTGTGGTGATTATATGTATAATGCTTGCTGATATATATTTATATATTAATTTATTAATTAATTAGCTATTCTAATTTTGCCCAAATGAAAGGGAATAGTTGAGGAAATCCATTCAGGTCGTTGATTTAACATATGTATACTTGACGTCAAGTCACAAATGCATGCAACAGCTAATGATGAAGATGCATGATGCTGAACTGAGCTGCTGATTTGTTCAAATTTACGATGAATTAAAGGAGAGTTTTCAGAGTGCTAATAATTGGTGAAAATCATCTTCATCACAATTGGGGATCCTCAATCCGCCTTGGTGATTATGGTATCCGAATTCTTCAGCAGTCCTGTCCATCACTCTGGGACCAACAGGAAGGTGGTTGGGACGAGGAATCTGCGGTGCTGCGGCCCAACATACACCACCACAAATCCTTTAATTGGACGATGCTTATTTTCAGTTTGTCGATGGCCATCGCATTGGTGATGATCATGGTTTAATATTGATTGCTGCTGCTCCTCCACATGATGTCCACCTTTACATTTTCTATTCCAGGAGACCTGTTTTCTCGAAACTTTAACGATATGCCAACCTATCTTCTTCATATTATGCGACATAGTATTACATCAGAGATTATTGATGAGGATGATCATCATCAATATATTGTATGAAGTAACCTAACTGCGTACGTCAAATTAGGCACAGTATATCTATTGATGATATATATATATATCATGTGTACGTAGACGCCTTTGCCACAGGTGACGGAAAGGAGGAGGAAAGAACAACTCCCCTTCTCCAGCCCCAGCTGTGAAACTCAATTACAATTGATTTCCTGTATCTTCTACTCAAGTCATAAGATTTTTTCCTTTATATGTGTTGTTGATTCTGTATATTTTGATGCCATATTTAAAGGGTGGGTTTCGGTGTTTCACATTTTCGCTAATTATGGCAGCTTGCTGGTATCCCATATTTGGTGCCGCCCCCATTCCCCTTAATTACTTAGCCTCCTCATCTCACATATTAATTACTAACTTTCCAAAGTCTTTGTAACAGCACCAGAGGCCTGGAAACATACCATCCACACTCACTAAGAAATATTTATAAATTTATGCAATAGATGGACGCGTTCATCCCAAAAGGATTCTTTCTCAAACCACGTAGAACAAAAATTAAGCCCATTTCATTCAACTATTTTCTTCCAGACACAATCCTCTTGTTCATGCTAAATGCCAGCAACTCGGAAAGTACAATATCAGATTCACAAGGAATATGCACACCCAACCTACCATTTTCCTCCCACCATTTACCTTCCTAACTACTTTCCGCATATGCGTTACAATATCTGCTGCATGGTGATACATACGAAAACTCTTGATGCCTTTTGGTCTTGTTCATCATTGGGGTTGCACCGAGAGTAAATTAATATACTTTGTTCAGTTCTATAGAGTAATTGGCACTCCAAGAATGCCACCTCTTTGGACCAACTGTTCCTTGCTTCTAGTTCATTCGGAATTTCCGGATTCTGGCAATGCACAGCAACATCGGTCATCGCGAATATTTGTCCACCAGTACCTTTGCTTTATCAGGTGCAAAGAAACGTGCCTGTCCACATCCATGACCAGTTACAGTGCACTTTGTACATTTTAAGTCTAGAATATTGAGTAAAAGCTTACAAACAACCTATCAAGTAATGATCACATTGGCCCAGTGGAGTATACCAGTAGAAGATATGATTTTTTAAATGCTTACCAAAACTCTTATGCTCCCACAAGATAAAGAATGACCAGAAACAATTTTCAGGGAGATATATGCAGATTTTACAGCAGGTGTATTTCTCAGAATGCAAAGAGCCTCCAGATTCTGTACAGCTTATCCATAAGATAAGACTATTAAAACAAGTGCCCAGCTCAAAAGCAGAAAATAGCATTGGTCATCAGTTGCAACAGTAGATACGGCAACAATGCCATTACTATATTCGCATGACCATACCACCCAATGGAGAAGAAAAACTTTCCTAACGGGGGCTCTCGGAAGATTCAAGATTAAAACCTCTGATCTATTCTTAATTCAATCCTCTACTAAAGAAAACCATTAAAAGAGTTGTATGGTGAACATGGGCCTAAAATGCAATACAGCCACAACAAGAAGATTTATGCATTTGTAGATTATCATGAGCTCTCAGGGATAAAAGTTGCCATGATATATGACCAAAAGTGAGACCCACAATATTGAAGATGGACTTTACTATCTTCAAATGTTTTAGATACTTGTGTTACACTAAGATAAAACAAGGAGCAAAGGAGTTATTATGACACACTGAGGCCTCAACTTTCGGATGTTCTAGAGATCAAGAAAAAAATATACACCAAATACCACTAAGAGAAACAAGATTGCCATGTATAATTGTGAAAGACGCAAAAAAATAGATGTAAAATTAACCTAACGAACTTTGGTTGACACTCTAAACCTTACTCTAAATAGTCTCCCCATAACTTGAATTATATCTTTACCACGAAGACAAGCAAAGAGAAGGGTCAGTATGTTTGCGATTGTTGCACACAGATAGAAGGTGGAGAGGAAAACATCAATGCTCTGACCTGTATAAACATTCTCTCTGCATCACCAATACTTCCATTCTCTTTCAAGATAATTCCCTGCAGAAATGATAATAGAACTGCTTAGTGGGATTCTATCAGGAAATTCCAATGATACATGCCCCTAGTTTTCATCTTAATATGAAACCAATCTCAAATAAACACAGGAGATATATTGCATTTCATCTGTCAGAAAATTCTCCATTAGAAGCAAAAGAAAGCAAGGTAATACTTATGGAAGATGGCTATAGGTACTTTAAAAAGGGATAATGATGGAGACAGTTTTACATTTTCTGTGGTTGTGTTCAGTTAACCACTGGTTGATGCATGAAGAAGAAATAACAGAACAAGAACCTTCGCCAAGTAACCCCTGAAATCATCAGGGTGGCTAGAGATAAGTTGATCATAAACAGATACTGCATCACTGATGTGGCCCCAATCTGAATAGGCTTTTCCAAGCAGCAAGTCAACCTGAAAATTGCACCATGTCAACACGTCGAATCATGCAGGACATTGAAATTTTTTCCCCCAAACTAGGATTTCGAGCCCAATAAGATTGGTACAAAATAAATTAATTTTGTCTTGTATTTTGTTTCCAAGCATTGAACAAGTTAAGGGACCCTCTTGAAGTTACATCCTCAAGTTACATATTACATTGATGCATAAATACATTTCTTCCATGTATTGGGATTACATGACCCCTCTATCCTGAGCACATCATAGTTGAGTCTATCTATTGGAAAACATGGGTTTCCAAGAGTAGATTACATTTCTTCTAAACAATAATTCAGTAAAAGCAATTGAAGCAAGAAAATTATGATCACCAATATTGATGCATCAATAATCAATTCTTTGAAAAGATTAAGGAGGCTAGCATTAATCCATGTTAGCATATATTCATGTCAGGGATGAATAAATGATTGAAATAAAGGAGCACGGGATATTTGCCAATAATGAACAATTTTAAATTTATGTTAAATAAAAAAATAAAATAAAATAAATTCCATAGACAATTAGAGAGATTTGGTATCAATCAACTTTAGTAACAGTTATATTTACTTTAAATAATTAAGCAATTTAGTATAATTATCATTCCAGTTATACAAACATATATGGCTCATTCATGCATAGTTAAATCTATACCATATTTATTTGTCATTCTTTTATCAATATATGTATGTCAAAAAATTTATGATTCTTTAGTTGGTGCAACACTTGATGCATCAATTTTCGGTTTAGGATTCCCATTATTCCTCCCAAAAAATATAAAATTTTCAAAATTAGTTATCTCCAACCATTTTACCTCAATGTTGTAATAAAGTGAAAAACTTGAGATACATGTACTAAGAAGTTAAAAGGTACTAATAGCTCTTTATTGACTCAATCACCTTTTCTTAATTGGAAAATTTGTAGTATAACCAAATACCACAAAGTTAAAGTTTGATATTGTTTTGAAAAGATTTCACCAAAACATCTTTAAGATATAAAAATTAACAGGCTGAACTGTATGTCACAAGACGAAAAACACATTCATTTTGTTACGCAATAACACGCGTAGAAAAACACATAATACTTTACCTTGAATGTAGATAATAAAATTGGGTACCTAAATACCAAAAAGTTGATAGAATATTTTGTTAAATGACCTTTTGCAGAAATTAACAATCATTATCTATATACATATTATATTCAACTAATGAAAGAAGAAGAAAAATAATATCATCCGTACTAGTTTATGGATAAATTAAATTGACTAAGGTAATTGGTGCTTTGCGATTAGTTTTACTTTTACATTACAAGTTTGGGTGACTTTTTCCTAGAGGACCATCCATTGTCTGAATTTTATATGGATATTATGTAAACAAAGAAATACATATGCTAAGAGGAATGCTAATACTCTTGAGGGGACTGGGGTGCACCTCCTTGCCCTTTTGTAAATCAGTCCTGACTTGTTCATTCAACTTTTTACTTGAACAGTTTACTTGAGATACTTAACCTTTATGGTTAATCAAATTCAAATATTTCCAATATAAAAGCTGCATGCAGTCTACAAATATCAAGTACGCAACAGCAGCATTGTTCAAGAAGTGAACCTCTTAGTTATGCTTGAAGTAAATCCATAGCATTAGAAGAAGACTCACCTGAATGGGATCCACATCAGATCTCTTTTCTGCTGTGCTGACAGTCTCATCATCGTTACGCTTAGATTTTTCTTTATTCAGGCGTTCACGAGATGCCAGGAGCACTTGAACTGCCTAAAAAAGAAGCAACAGTATTCACTGTGTGCATGGATGAAATATTAACAACAGAAAATGTCAGAACAGATGAAAAAGGAGATAAAAATCACTGTCACTACATTAGGGTTTATGCAGCTCTACTTGAGTTGCATCAGCAAATTTGTATCGAAGAGAAGGTTGCAAGATACCTCCAGACAGTTCATTACAGAGCAACAGACTAAGACAAGACTATTGAATGAATTGAGAGAGAAGAAATTGAGTCACAAAATGCAGCATCATCTTAGATGTGTTTATTCAATTTGCATTATAAGCAACCTCATCAGGTCTTTTGGCAGCTAGCAACGAATTTGTAAGACCTCGAAGGATTTCAAAATCGACACTGTTTGAGGCCTGCACAAATAAAAAAATGTTACTTCAAACTTTCTATAACATGAGAAAACATATATGTAAGGAATTAGTAATGTTTATGCAACAAAAATATTCTTGATGTTGTTAATCATGAAGTGGTGGCAAGAACACAGATATAAGACTTTCATGCCAAAAGCTCGGTTGACTAAGCTTATTCAAGACATCTTACTTAGCTCCTATATCTTTGGAATTTTAACAAACTAAGCTTCTAAAGTATTTGGATTAGAAAAGAACATGAAACTTATAAGATGTTCTTAATTACAACGAGTGCATAAGATGTTGGTAATAACTTAATTTGTTAATTAACACAACGAAAAACAAAACATGGTTCTTAAGATACTTAAAGTAAGATACAAACTTTTCACTCTGTACAGGAACCTGCAAGATCCAAAAGTCTTATTTTTTTCATGCTTGTAATTCATCTTGCAAATATCTTATAAGATCTTTTCAGGGTCTTATAAGCTCAAGCAGAATACCCTCTTAGTTGCATGAAAACTGTCAAAAGAAATCCCACACGGCTGACCAACTTTCTGATAAATGTGGTTATGAGAGCATTGAATGAGTGTCAGATGGAGAGTCTGGACCATGATGAATGGAACAAAGGTAGAAAGTAGCCTTCCTTCAACATATATAAACAGGTCCATGTTGTATCAGGAACAGAGTGAAATGATTATAAGACTTATGTTAAACTAATATCCCATGGGTCCACGGCAGACTAACACTTTCAGCACTTCTATATGCAACAACACTTCCTTCGTAATCTTTGAGCTCATATTTGACTTCACCAAGCAAGCGAAAAGCATCAGGATCACTTGTTTTCTTCTGCAGATCAATTTAGGCCAATTTTGAAACAGAATCCCAGCATGAGATAATTTACAGTCTGACATGTTCATCATGATAGCAGAAGAAGAGCAATAAAGAAAAAACCTCGGTCAATTTTTCAAGCAATGTTGCGGCTCTTTTATATTCTCTCATTTCTGCTAAGGTCACTGCAGCTCCCTACAAGAAATAGTTTGAATGAATTTAAAAAGGCTGGCTTAGTTGATAAATCACATCATGGAGTCGCCTGAATCTTTCGGGTTCAATTCAAGTCTGGACATTTTCTTATAGAGTACAGAGCATTATCCCAATATGTAGATGTGATCTCATGCAGGACACTAGAACTCACTTCTAGAGCAGTTGAATCTTCAGGTGATATTCTAAGAGTTTCTTCAAACTGCTTCAGCCGCTTCTGCAAAAGCATATGTATATTATGGTAGATGGCACATGAGTTGAGACATTGCACTGATATAAGCCTAATACTGGAGAGTGTTGTATGGAAGATTTGTACATAGGAGCAATTTAAAGGGTCATCTAGACTATGATATCTACAAGAATGGAGCAAGAAGCAATGGAGTTATATTAAGTGAAAAAGTGCGTCTTGAACAGCTTCCATATACAGAATTACCAACAAAAACATTAGACTCAGCTAACTGCATAAAAAATGCATTGACAATTTAAAACAAGTATAAACACATGCCACAGAAAATTAAAATATGAGTTCTTATGGGTAGCATTTTACACCAGGGAAGAAAAACAAGGAAAGCAACAAGCAGTATCCAAACATCTGAGTTACAATCTGATTTAAAAGATTGCTTAAGGTCCAGGATATTATTCTGACCTCAAGGCTCGCTCTTACTTCTTCTGGAATCTTTTTAGCAACAGTAGCATCCTCCTTTGTTGGGCTAACACTAAAATTCCGAAGACCGTATAAGTGTTATTTATAAGTAGATTGCAAATAATAGATTGTCACATTAGGACATCAAAATTAAATGCATGCACTTGAATCTAATGGTTCGAAGCCAAACAATACTAATTAGTCAAAACCTACAATATTATTGGCAACTGCAAATACGAGTAGATGTCTAGAAAAAATAACACATAGAAGTATATTATAATGAAGTTAAATCCTCCATGTTGCCCTTGCAATCCAATCATTTCAAGAAAGCAAACAGGAAACCACATGATGGGAGGACAACTGTTGTGGCATTCTCGTAGACTGATAGGAAATGCGATGCGAAAATTGAATCAAACACAATGGACAGAAATTATGTGGAGCATATGAATCAAACAATTTACCAGCAACTGGCAGAGAATTGATCAGAATTGTTCAAGTACTTTGATGCATACCTTCCAGAAGGGAGAAAGTCTCCAAAAGCAAACACCAACCCAAATGCAACAACTGCAACTCCAACTCCGATCTACCATATTCCATTCTAGAAAATGGAATCAGCAATCACAGGAGAACTGAGAACATTCTAGGAGAGAAGTAAATAATTGCATCAGCTAAACTAATGATATACCTTAGTCCCTAGTCCAATTGCACTACTGTTTGTCTCAGTTGGAGCATCATAATCAATTGCCCCATATTCTTTCTGCTCTTCTGCTTTTTTCTGCTCAAGCGCCAACCTTTCACAGTTGGCAGGAGTTTATGGTCAACTAGCTTCAAATCAAGGTTGCTTAGAGTATGAAAGAAAGAAAAGAGAGATGCAGGATATGTGGCCCAAGTACTGAGAAAATATTTCCGTTGCATTCCTAAGCGACTGGATCAAGTGGGGGGAAAGATATGGATAATAGATATGAAAGTGGTATACCACACAAATTTAGAGCACAAAAAGAATAATGCCACCAAAAGGAAAATGAAAGACCAAAAGTTGTATAAAATCTAACTCTTAAATTCGAGAATATTTTCTGAAAAGTAGGAGAAAAATGAAAAAGAGAAGTTGATGCAAGGGGAACTACTTTCTAACAGCTTGGAGACGTTGCTCGAACTCAAGATCATCCGAAAAGGTGTAGTTCATTCTTCCACCAGTTGGAGAACTTAAACCAGGCGCCTCTGCAAAGATAGTAGAGAAAGCTCATATCTTTAACAGTGTGGAAGGAGGGAAAGTAATAACAAGGGAAGAAGAAAAGATATGCAGTTACGGTTGGAGGATTGCTTAGGGGACGATTTCAAATTCCTGTGAATTTGGGAGAGGATCAGTATTATATTAACAATGAAAAATACTAAAAATGAAATGAAAGAGGGATGTGATGAGGGGTTACTTATTTCTTGATTTCGGTCCAAATCCTCGGTTAGGGGGAGAGGAATCGTCGGAGCATTGGATTGAAATGCCAACCCTGCGCTTGGGATTGAGATAGGTAACAGTACGATAACAAGAAGGGTTAGGAGAGAGATGAAGATGAGGCAGAACAGCGGTCATTTTTGCTTGTGTAACTGTGAGAAGCAGGAGGCGGCTTATCGCTGGACTTGGACTGCCACAAAAGATCGCATTTACCTGGACGCGCGACTCTGGCTCTGACTCTGTCCTTGGGAGAAAAGTCGCGAAAGGTATTGTTGTGCACTGCGGTTCTACCTACCTTATCCGACTCTTCTAAAACCCAACAGACACAAGCAGCAGTAGGGTTTTAACTTTGTGTTTCCGAGAGGAAGGAAAGCAAGCGGCCATGGAGGAGCAACCACCATCGGAAGAGAGTAAAAAGAAGAGTAAAAGGATTATGCCGAGCCCTCGGGAGCTGGTTTCCCACTATGAGAAGCAGGGGATGGAATCTCAGGAGGCCTCCCTCAAAGTCATTCAGGATTTACAGGGAGCCCTTTTCAGGATGATCACAGCCAACGCCAACCGCAACCGCAACCGCAACCGCAACTCCAACTCTCCAGACGTCACCTCCGCCAAGCTCGATGCCATCCATTCCAGCCTCCTCCATCTCGAAATGAAGCTAGATTCCAAACCCAGTTATCCGCAGGCCCTGGCTATAGGCGTCACCTCTGCCGGCGTTTGGAACGCCGCCCTCCACCTCTGGAACGTCGTTCGCCAGGCTACCTCTTCCTCTCACTCCTCATAGTCCTACTATATCCCAATTGCAGTTGCTGTACCTAGCAAGGTGTTAAATCATTTCTTGAAATTAATATATCACAACAATGCCCCGTTGCGGACGTGAGTATTAGATGTAAAGGCTTCACTTTTCTGGCTGCACTTTTATTCCTTAGGTGGTACCGGTTTTTCTTGCTGGTATTTCTCCGTGTTTTTTTCTTTTCTCTTTAATGTGATGTTATCACCATAATCACTCCAAGAATTTAGACGCCTCTCATCTGTGTCCAAAAAGTTTCCGTCTTGTCCCAAAATGAAACTGTTAAGAGTGCTGATGATCACCGTGGCATGTTAAACATCGTTGTCATTGATTCGTATCTAAAACTCAACTGGTTATCCAAAAGCTCAGTGTATGTTTAGGTTTGCCATTCGTCCCATCAAGACCACGGTAGGTTTGCCAATTTCGCATATCAATAGAGATTTATATCAGAGGCTGGAAAAAGCTGAAACTATGGGAAACGTGTGTAATTCTCATTCTTTTAGCCCATGCCATGTTCTTGGCAGTGTCCTTCAACTTGAGAATGATTCATCGGTAATTAAAGTTAATCTTCTATTATTTCTGGTGGCCGGGTATCAATTTTCTTGCTGTTGGAGATGACAGCATATCGTGCCTTGCCTCCCATATGTGGTAAATAGCCGATCATACCATGTTGAACTCTGCTTCTCTTAAAAGTGGTGGAAGAGCAGTGCATAAATAGGGACTGATGCTTGAACCATCCTAAGAGATGGGCGATGATGTGGATAGAAGTAAGGCGATCCATTGGTTCGTCCTCAACTGCACTAGAATCAACATTCACTGAAGGTTCATATGCAGCAATTCACAATTATATTGTTCGTATGTTATCTTTAGTTTTAAGTTGGACTCAGGTCATAGGCATATTTTCATCTGACACAGGACTTCCATCATCACTATAGTAGTACACCAATATATGGTTGTCTCGTACCGTAACCTCTAACCACTATCCAGAACATTTCGGCTGCCTCCAGTGACAGCAGTTGTGTTTCAAAATGTAACAGCATAACAATTTCTGGACACCAGTGTAACCTCCAGTCGGTTAACCTTGCCCCTAACTCCTCAAGTTAAATGGATGAACTACACATATCTCAAGCAAAATGAACAAAGTAAATCCAGAAAAAAGGTAAATAAATGGAGGAATCTTCCGAGTAGCACGACCAAAGCAATCACTACATGAACATAAAGGTCCAACTAGAGGCCTTCCGGTGGGTTGAATTCGTAACCTGATTATGCTGGAAAATGGCTAGCTGTATCTCTCAGCTTAAGGAGATTTTAAAAATTTTAAAGCAGAAGGTGAGAAAGGATGCAATAAAATCTTTAATGTGAAGAGAGCACTTGTTAAGCAAGCCATAATTGCAAAAGTGAAGCCATCTCATGTCAATTTTGGGTCAATTTACACCAAACTGCAGATAGCATCACATGGATGTACCAAGTTGATAAAACATTCTCGAGAGCGATCTGGAAAAGAAGTCACGAGTTCATTGTTTAATAAATTTCGGAGTAGTCAAAAGTTTTGACCAGAAAAAAACCTCCCACTTGCCAAGGCTTGAAATTTTAATCAGACAATATTGATCTTAATTAATGAAGAAAGGACTTCTCTTGTGTCACAGCTAACCACAATGCAATGAATTATGGATCAAATATTCCATCTCACAGCTAGCTAGCAGCCACAGTATATATCGATATATGGGCAGAAAATGCAGTCAGCCAGCATAATATAGCAGGACACAGTTGGGCCCATCAGTAATTCAAGACAGTAATGTTCCATCAAACATTCCATGTATGCCCTTAAATAGAACAATTGACATCAATTGTATGCATGTAATAAGTGCATATACGAGTTAAACCACACAAACTTGAGCATATTCAAAACAAAATTTCCATCCCATTCCATATATATATATACATATGCTAATAATTACATGAAAGCAGATTAACTCCTAATTTTTGGTTGAACACGCTTGGAATTGGGGGCTTGGACGGATTTCAAAATCAGGCTAGGCTAGGTAATATGTAGTATTAAACTGCATATGCATATATATATATATATATATATATATATATATATATATATATATCAGAGGGTCTACCCTCCTCGTTCATTACTCCAGGTGTAGAGATCTACTAGCTAGTACTATGTCAGTCGGATGATCAGACCCAAGTGCCCTGGAACAAGGGGCGAGTTGCAGCTGCAGTTTCCCCGAATGTTTTGATCAGATTAGAGCATGCAGCATCCTGTAATTGTTCCGTCGTCTTCAACTCCAGGCCCAGCTCTTGTTCTATGTCGTCAGAGGCCGATACCAGCAGAAACTCGCAGCCTTCATAATTGAGAAGATCAGGTGGGTCGGCCGGGTGATAACGGCGATGCCCGAACAACCCCTGCAGGTGGGCTGGAAATGCTGCCTTGCGCTTCTTCTCTAGTCCCCTGAATTGTGATGCGCGTTGGTCAGGGTTCTTTATCTGGAGGAGGAATGAAGCTTGGCGTGCTATATTGAGGGCTTTCTGCGGTTCCTCCTCCTCGCCTTCTGTTGGGAATTCGAGCTTGTAAACCAAATGCGTGTGCATGCTTCTGCTTCCAGGATTGTGCTTGAGGATCCTGTATACGCCTTCTCCGACAGCTCTTGAATCGGGCAGGTGCCTGTGGCCTTTTGTTGCTGTATCATATTCTTCTGCCATACGCATCCAAATTAAGTAATTAATGAACCAGTTCGGTAGTATAATTATAATATATATAATATAATCCGTGGATATACATAAAATGGAAACCGGCAGCTGCAATATATAAGTTAACCTCCTCTGAGAGCAGCCTTAACGTGTTCGATTTCGGTGGTGATCATCTCGACAAAACCCCAATAAGGTGTGGTCTTTTTGGAAGGATCTGGAAGGCTTTTACGTCCCATAACTATGAGACGAAGCAGCGGTTGTTTCTTAATGTTTACCGGGTGGCTTCCATGGCCGCCGCCTTGTTCATGATGTTGGTGTGTATTGGTTTCAATTTCATGATGATTAGCAAGCCGCCGCTTAGCGCCTTCCTTGCCGGAGTTGGGGTCTTGTTTTTCCTCAACTTGCGTCTGCCCAGAGTAGGGACGCAAAAGCAGGTAGAAGCGTTGCAGGTCTTTGGCTCCATGCGCTTCTTCTTTATCAACTTTAGGCCTATAGAAGAAGAATATATCTCCTCTTTCCTATATATATATCAATAAAAAAAACAAGTAGGACGAATTCAAGATATATCAGAGAGATAAGTTAATCAAGTCTAGCTTGTATTAGGAAAATTATTACTCGATAGCTATTGAGTATTTACTTGAGCTGTAGGTACCTGAATCTCAATGCTTGGCCTTGGGTCTGCAGGTCTGGCCTTGGTTTCCTCGTCTTCCCATTTTACAACTATTGCTGCTGTCTGCTGAGTAGCTACGTACTTGCTTCTTCATCTGCTATAACGATGAGTTCTGTTAGTACTTTGATGAGAGTAATTGTATATTATTGATGACAATTGACAGATAAGTGGGGATTCTGTCTCCACGTACGCTTCGCCTTTGCGTTATCGCTCCACGTTTCCCTTCAACTTCAGCACCCTTTTTTATCTTCTCACTCATTCTTGCCTAAATATACCTTTACTTAATTAATTTCCTTTACCCTTATCCCAATATATAAAAAAACCAGATCTTTCTTTCAAAATTCAAACTATAATATTACACCTTTTATTTTATTATACATATACTAATGTAAATTTTGTACACACACAAACACGACATACTAGTATTTTGGCACCTGTGTCCATATTGGCGTCCTCTGAGGATGAGGTGATATGTTTTTTTTTTGTAGAATAAGATTGATGTATGGAATGAGGTGGCCAAACTTTAAACTTGTTTATATTGGGTCTGAATTGAGTGCTATCCTGTCAGCAACGTGATGAGGACTGGATTGGTGGTCTATGAGTGGGTCTGCTGATTGTACTAATTGGGCCTAACTCCATAGTTTCCTTGGATTTGGGAAATAAATGGCCCAAGAAGACTGTTGAAGAATCCTTCAGAATTTAGGAGGTTGCTAGACCTTCTCTAACTACCCCTCAGAATTTGGGGAATTTAACTTGAGAGAAAGCTTATCCCTTTATAACTAGAGGATAATATAAGTCTCCAACGGTCAATAGAAAGAATCCTCTAACAATTGGGTTCTATTCAATGGTAACTGTTTTCCGAAGTCCATGAGGGATTGGGCTCATTCAACTGACAAAGGGAAATTTACTATTTCGATAAAGGGTAATGCTTTCCTCAACACTTACGCGGACTAAAAATACTATTTTGCAATGCACTCTTGCACTGAATTACCATTTCACATTATTCTTTTACAATTTTAATTTTTATTTTCATTATTGTTTACTAATTTAAACTTTGAAGTGTAGGGAAATCATGTAACCTTGAATAAACTAGCTTGTCGAATATATTTTTTTGGATATTACTCTTATTTACATGCCAAAATTTCCTCCTAATCATTTGGATTTAACTACATATGATCATATGGATGGCGTATATATATATATATATATATATGTGTGTGTGTGTGTGTGTGTGTGTGTGTTTATTTTTTGCATAGAAAAAGTTACATGCTGGGAGGGAAGGATGACACACGAGACTAATTAAGAATTGGCACAAAAAGAAATAGTAACTAATTTATATATGTTGTACCTGCAAGCATGAGTACGTAATGTTCTAGCTTGTGCAAGCGCACACCAAAATGTCTGTATTTACTTCCCTCCTAAGTAGCACACAGAAATTAAGGGTACATATCATTAATCTACTGACAAAAAAGATGCTTGAACTCGCGATGGATCGAAGGATTTATACAAAAAAAATTAAAAATTTAAAAATTTAAAAATAAAAAAAAATTAATTCATATCCAGATTAATTAATTAATTAATGCACGGAATTAAGACATGAATGATGAAGAAGGAATTCATCATGTCAATATAGTTCTAGGTAGGATGGAATGGTGATCATGATGTGGTACCGGTACGTAGTTAACTAGTACGTACGTAATTGTGGTATATGAATTAATAATTAATCAAGGGATGACTCTTGAACTTGTTCGATCTTGTGCACTGCCTCCTCCAAATCCCACCTCTTTTCCGGATCCTCTTGGCAGCAAGCTATTCCAATCTGTAAAAGCTTCTCCATTTCCGCCCTGCTGCTTTCCGTGCTGATTTCCATTTCTTTGTCAAAAACTTTAGCCCTTTCTTCCCCAACAATGGCATTGATCCATGCTGTTAAGTCGGCAGTGGAGCCTTGCGCAAGAAACTTTCCTGTCAGGATCTCTAATATCAAAATCCCCAAGCACCACACATCGGTTTTCTTGGAGGTACGGCCGTGTTGTGCATATTCTGGTGATTTGTAAGCCACCAGGATTTGGTGGACTTGGTTGGGATTCACCACTGGCGCCAGAGTGTAGTCCATGAGCAATGGTTTGAGGTCTTTGTCTAGAAGCACATTTGAGGATTTGAGGTGGCCGTGAGGGACACTTAAGCTGGGAAGCTCGTTATGAAGGTAAACAAGCCCCTTCGTCACGCCTTTGATGATCTTCAACCTGTTTGGCCAGTTAAGACCTGGCTTCTCCGCTGAGTGTTTACTGTGTAGGCGCGCAGCCAAGCTCCCATTTTGAACATAGTCCAGCACGAACAACTTCTCATCTTTGCGATACAAATAGGCCACTAGAGGCAGCAGATTGGGGTGTGCCAGTCTACCCAGCCTTCTCATGTGCTCATGAAAGTCTTCCTTTCCTACGCTGTTCATTTGTTTGAACCTCTTCACTACCACCGCCTCTCCCTCCACTAGAACTGCTTTGTAAGACGCCCCAAAGTTGCCACTTCCCAGCACTTCCGCCGATGCCCTCATCAAGTCCTGTAAGTCAAACTTCGCTCTGTCTTCTCTTACAAACGACAGCTTGCCTGACTGTTGCTCCGATTTTCTGGTGGTGGTGGTGGGGGGGGTCGGGGTTGGAGTTGGGTTGGGATGGGGGTAGGGGTGGCCCGGCTAGTTACTTGGGCAGTGGCAACTGTCGCATCCGTTCCGCCATTACCCTCTGAAACTGTCCCCACAAATTCTGGAGTTTGAGTCCCCCGGTTCTTTCGGGATAGGAGAACAAATAAGAGTATGAGGACAAACAAGCCCACTACTACAGATGATACAATTATAGCAATTGTTGTGGTTGATGGTGACTTGCTCTCATGATCAGATGACCCAGCATCGTCTGGGGGAGTGCTGTTGCATTCTGTTCCCACAGGCTTCCCGCACAGCTCTTTGTTACCTGCACCCGCACTTGTATACATGATGAGTTTCTATATGTCTTTGGGGATTGATTAATTCTTAAGTTTATTATAATTAGTTTCATGATGCACGATCGAGGACAACCTCCAACGTATTAAATTTAATGATTCCAGGGTCTAGCTAGATTGTCGTGCATGGAGGAGGTGTATATATGAGAATGAAATTAGAAAAGGGGTGACAAGACACATGCATATATATATATATATATATATATATGTTGAATTAATCATGATCACCTGTAACAAGTACATGGAGTATATATTCATATTATATGTGTATATATATATATAATTAAGGTTGATTTTATACATCATCATCATGATATATATTTTGTTTCCTCAGAAAGAGACACACGTTAACTTATGTACCTGAGAAGCCGGATGGATCCATTTTGAGTAGAGGTGCAGGTATTGGACCCTCCAATTGATTGTTGGAGAGGTTGAGGAGCTTAAGATTGTCTGAGCTTATTGCCGGTATGGTGCCCGTGAATTGATTGTTCTCAAGCTTCAACTCTATGAGTTTAGGCGATTCAAGAGACGTAGGAATATGTCCGTAAATTTGTTGTTTGCCAAATGAACTTTCTTCAAAGAAGTCATACCCTTGAAAGCGTCTCCTGGAATCTCACCAGAAAACTGGTTGTTGGACAAGAACAATGCCTTGAGAGCACCAATCTTTTTCCAATCAGGCATTGGCCCCTCGAAGCTGTTGCCCATGAAGCTAAGCGTCCGCAAGAAAGGCAGAGGAGCAAGAGAGTCGACGTCAATTCTACCCTTGAGACCCATTTTCTCAAGCTGTAGGCCATAAACGTTGCCATTGTTTGTGCAGAGAACACCGATCCAGTGGCCACCACCAATCTTGGAACAAGGAGGGGTCGAGGGTTTCCAGTCGGCAAGAGCCGGGTCCGCATTTATCAAGGAACTTTTGAACTTGATGAGTGCTTCGGCTTCATTGTTCAATTGTGCACCACAAAAACACAAGGAGAAGGCGACAACAATGATGTTAACGATGAGAAAACGGGTTGTTGAGGAGGAGGAGGAGGAAGAAGAAGAAGAAAAAACAACGGGCAGATATGAAATAAGAATATTAATATGATGATGATTATTGTATGTTTTCGGGCGCACAGGATGGGCTGCAGCTTGCGCGCCCGTCAGCATTATTCTTAATCTTGGTGATTATGGTTTCAATTTGTAAGGGATGTTTTGTTCAAATATTGAATTTGAAGGCGTGGGACTAGTACTGGGAGCGGGAGGTCTGGGCCTGGGAGGGAATTACTATTTTTTCTTTTTTTGTTATTATCTCTTTTCCCCTTAATTTCTTTCCGGATTTCTGCTTCCTTGTTCATTTTTGTCTCCTTGACTTTTGGGTAGGGAAATGCATGGAGCAAGGGCTGGGAAGCCAGCGTGTGCTGACTGGTGGCAATTATTACAACAACAAATTAAGGTGAGAATCAATGCTGCAGCGCCATTTTAGGACAAATTTGATAATTTCTGTGTGCGGGAGATACCTTAGGCTTAGGCCACCCCAACCTTTACTTTTCTTAGGCTTCCACAATTAATTACCACACCCCCGCTTTCATCTCTCGCAATTAAACTACTTTTCCGCATGCATATATCTATATCTGTCTTACACACACATCTATCTATCTATAAATCAATACTTCATTACCATATCACAGGTTTTGTATATTATTATTATTATTAAACCTTAAGATAAATTCTACCTATTATAAAGATCGATCAAGAGAATGTCAAATCACAAAACAAATATAAACATATGTGCAGACTAAAAAGCAAACTTGCATTTGGAGTAATTGCTCAACTTTTACTTTAATTGCTCTTCGTGCACGCACTTTCGAATTTATATCCATTAATTAATGCTAAAATAAAAAATATATATATTACAAAACAAAATTTTAATAGAAAAATAAAAATTATTTAATAATTCTCCTTAAACTACATGTATAAAGATATATATAATTTTGAGAAAATTGCATTTTTGGTACCACAATATAGGGTGTGTTACAAGTCAGGTACCATTCTTTACAAAATAGCCAATTTTGCTACTATACTTTAAAGAGACTTGCAGTTTTGGTACTTTTCTTTTATTTTGGTCACTAAACTTTCTAAAAGTGTCAATTTAGTCCCCACAACTTTTTTTTTCCCCGCAGAACTATTTGCATTACTATTCAATCCATCAGGCTCAATATACTTTCGGAATAAAATTAAGCCTCCATAAATTCATACTTATTTTTACCGCTTTGTCGTCGGTTATTCCGAGTTCTCGATTTTACGAACTTCCTCCAACCACACTACCAACAACAGATGGTTTGCAGGCTCTTGGCTCATTCAGCAACAATCAACACAACCCTATTTCATTTCCTACCTTAAGGCGTAAAGATATTTCAAAATAGAGACTTACTGAAATTTTGGGTGGACGGGTTGAACAAAAGTCTTTTCTTTATTGAAGAAATATAGGTAATATTACATAAATACTAGTTCCTTTATTGGAGGAGACAACTATTTAGTCTCTCATTAAGAGAACTATACTTGTTGGGGAATACCCCATAAAACTGAAAATTGAAAAACTACAAAGATTTGAAAACTTAAAATCCAATGCATTGAAGAGTAGGAGAAAATTTTTGATGATCCTCTTCTGCTTCGCTGCTCCCTTATTTATAACTGTCTGCAGACTTCAAACTTGTTTTTTATGACGTCATTGCATTCGTCATCACTTTGTCATTTCCTGATGACATCATTGCATTCGTCATCCCTTGCCGCGAATGCCTCAGCCATCTCCGCTAAACTTATTCTCTCCAACTTCTGAGAAAACCAAGCCGAGCAATGCCCTGCCTCGTCGCGGGCAATAACACCAATACCCATAGCTCGTCCCCCACCTAAGAGGCTACCATCAAAATTGAGCTTAACAAGAAGAGTGAGGGGGTTACTAAGAGGTGCAATGCGAAGTTGTGACGGTCCCCTGCGTTTTGCCCTGCCCTGTGAATGTTGAAAGATAGCTACGAGCAAAATCAACCACTTGCTTAGGCAAAAGAAACTCCTTGGTTTCCACTTTCAAGTTCCTCGACCACCAAAGCGTCCAACAAATCATTACCACAAGATAAAAGTCAGGGGACGGGAGCTTACACAAGAGTGATTGGAGCCAACTATCAAATGATATATTAGTAGAATCAACAACATACCAATGAAGACCCGAGAGCGCCCAAACTTGTCGGGCAAAAGTACATCGAAGAAAGGTGTGAATAGAAGATTCTATCTCTGTTCGGCAACAATGGGCAGGCAGCCGAATCAAGCATCCATTGTTTATGAAAATTGCTCGTTGAGGGGAGGATATTACGAATGGCTCACCACAGGAATAGTTTGGCTTTGTTAGTGATATTAGTTTGCCGCACCGAATGCCACATATCCTTGTTCCAATTATCCCTACAAGGACTTGCTGGATAGGCAAAGGTTAAAGCCAAATGATAAGCACTATGGACAGAAAACAAACCATTTCGCGAGTAACGCCATACCAATAAGTCCGATCTCCCAAACAACTCAGTGGAATTTGGACAATTAGCTCACGATCCTCAAACAAAAGAGAGCATTGAGCAAATTCGTACTCCAGTCATGAGTATCTTCACAAATGAGTTCACTAACGTACATAATTCTACGACCTATCGATTGTGGGGTGATAACACGAAATGAGGGGACTCGAGAAAGCCATAGATCTTGCCAAATTTGAATCGATTGACCCGTCCTAATGTGTCATCTACATCCCGCACGTAAAAGGTCTTTGGCCGCCATGAGGCTCCTCCATGTGTATGACAGACAACTCCAATTGTGGCATCAAATAAGTTGGTCCGAGGAAAATATTTGGCCTTTAAGACTTTACTAACCAAACTATCTGGTCGAGTGAGAGGACTTCAGAGTTGTTTGGCAAGTTAATCCAGATTAAAACCTTCAAATCACGAAAACTAAGGGCCCCCTCAAGCTTATGCAAACACAACTGCTTCCAAGCTAACTAATGAATACGACGACGGTCTCCATCGTGCCAGAAAAAATTAGCCGCCAACGATTGGAATTCTAGCAACAAAGTTTTAAGGAGCTTGACACAAGACATTGCGTAAGATGGAATGGCCTGGACTACTGCTTGAATAAGACCCGTCTTCCCTACTTGAGATAAAGTTTTCTTGTGCCAACCTTGAATTCTTCTCCATTTGCAATCCTTGAGAGCAGCAAAGAGAGCACGTTTAGATCGATAAACCATTGCAGGGAGTCCCAAATACACTGCATGTTTATTCTCGAGGCTGCGTAATACATCTGTCGGGTGCTACTGTATTTCGGCCGAAGTATTTTAGTTATAAACAACCAAGGATTTATGCAGGTTGATCTCTTAGCTATAAACAAGTTTATATGTCTCGAGAATATGTCGCATCTGTAAAATGGTGGGAACCCTTGCCGGACAGAATACCATAGTATCATCGATAAATAATAAGTGAGAAATACTCGGAGCCCCACGACAGACAGCCACCTCCGAGACAATCCCCCTTTCTACTGCAACCCAAAATAAAGAACTAAGAGACTCTGTACAGAAAAGAAACAAATAAGGGGATAGAGAGTCCCCCTGATGGAGTCCCCTCTGGGAAATAATGGAGCCAAACTAGATACCCCTCTACACAAAAGAATAAGAGACCATCGTAACACATATCATGATCAAATCAACAAAAGTAGGGGGGAAATCGAGCTTACCCAGTACATTCCAGAGAAATGGCCATTCCACCTTATCATAAACCTTGCTGATGACGAGCTTAAGGTTCATAAAATGATTCTGCCCTTTAGAATGTGTATGAAGAAAATGGTTACTTTCAAAAGTAAGTAGGACATTGTCAGTGATAAGTCGTCATGGCACAAAAGCTGATTGAGATGAGGAGATGATTTGGTCCAGCCAAGGCTTTAACCGATTAGCTATCGACTTAGAAGCAATTTTATACACCACGTTACAAAGGCTTATAGGTCGATACTGATGAAGGGACTGCTATTGTTTACATTTTGGAATAAGCACAATATGTGTCGCATTAAAACCTGCAGGGAGGATACGTCGATTAAGGAAAACAAGAACACAAGAGACAATATATGACTTGGCGACATGCCAGAACTTTTGGAAGAAAAGAGGAGACATGCCGTCAGGCCCCGGGGGATTTTAGGCAGGACATACTAAAGAGAGCTTTTGTTACCTCAATCTCTGTGAAGGGTCGTTGTAAGTCCTCTACCATCGTTGGGTCAATCACAGCAGGGAGGTGCTCGGTTCCTTTCAAGATGTCTATCGGGAGAGGTCTGCTAGAAGTGAACACCTGGCATAAATAATCCAAAATACACCGCTGCACACCTTCTGCTGAATCGGTCCACGTCCCATCTAGGTTACGTAGCCTACGAATAGCATTAATTTGGTGTCTCCGACAAGCTTTGGCATGGAAAAAATTAATATTGTGGTCCCCCTCCTTCAACCAAATGTCCTTACTGCGTTGTTTCCATAAAATTACCTTTTGCAGAATCAGTTTAGTAAGTTCTGCCTTATCGCGAGCGAAACGGACTCTACCCTCATTTGTGAAAGTCGATTGGTGATCCTTAATTGATTCTTATTGAAGAGTGCCTCTAATCATTAGAAAAAGTTAATATTTTTGAATTATTTTACTGTAAAAAAATATGAATGAGTGTTTAGAAATGTAAAAAAAGATAAGTTGATGGGGAGGTAATTATATTAAGGGATACTCTCCTCCCCTGAGATTTGGTGTAATTACACGTAGACCCCTTGAGGTTGGGGAAAATTACACCTAGCACCTCTGAGGTTTGTCTACATTTAACAAATAAGTCACTCCATTAGTCAATATTCATCAAATTGACTGATATTAACAAAAAATTCAGAAAAAATCTA
Source organism: Sesamum angolense (assembly GCA_034509725.1). Taxonomy (NCBI): domain Eukaryota; kingdom Viridiplantae; phylum Streptophyta; class Magnoliopsida; order Lamiales; family Pedaliaceae; genus Sesamum; species Sesamum angolense. Next base: position 5,602,951 of record JACGWL010000009.1, on the reverse strand, counting down.
TATTAACCCTTAATTGACTTATTGCTCACTCCGCCAAACTTTAGGGGAGGGGACTGTAATTATCTCTTACATTAACTTTAATTTGAAATTTTTATAAATAATTCTAACTTAATTTAGACATCTTCAACCTCACCAAAATCTATACTTTATCTACAAAGGAGAGAGGTTTTTTGGTGTCTTAATTTTTTTGGTGTCTTAATTTTTTTGGTCTGTCATTTTATATATTTTTATTATTTAATGTTATTTTCTTATTTTTCTTATCCAACTTCCCACTTCTCCATTGATGTGCATGAAAATAAATTGGCCCAAAGAGGCCCAAGCGGCCCAAAAAGAAGAAAGAAATCAAAGGCCCATGATACCCACTGGGAGGCCCAAGACATCCCACGCCTATAACAATCCCAGGAGGCCAAGGACGACTCAGTCCACAGTCCAATTAAGCAGGCCCAGACAGCCCAAGAAGCTCATGAAAAAGAAAGGAGACCTAGGACATCCTTGAACTCTAGGCCTGGGACATCTCCCGACTCGGATTATGATTAAGATCCACCAAAACAAATGGCCCAAAGAGCCCACACACGTGGCAGCCCACTCTCCCACATGACACCTCATGAACCCAGGTGTTAGCAGCCATCTTGGACCACGTCAGCCCTAGAATGACAAAATAAGTAAGGAATAACTCATTGGCAACTAGGATTCCCTGGAATGGAGAAAGACTTCTACTCTTAGCTATGGATAAGGACGACTTATCCATGATCCTAACTATCCCAACCAACTTCCCCAAGAATCTCAGAAGGGATAGACCCCCAGTAGACGAGGGTACTCTCTCTATAAATACAGCCGCGGTCTCTCGAGGCCAAGGTCACACACACAGATACACTCTATGAGATTTTTCCTCACACCCCGAGTACTCTGAAAAAGACACCCTTCACACCTCTCTCACGCCCCTCTCACTCTCTATACTTTATCTTAAACTCTTTCTAAGCATATTATCTAGTGTTTTTATACTTTTCACCAATCTTATTCACTCTATCACGATTTTCTATCACATTCACTTACTCTTTCACTTTAATTTATCTCAAATTCATACTAACTTGGGCGTCAGAGTGCTTACTCATTTTCTGCAGGTCCCTCTTTCAAGATTTGCATTCACTTCAGCCTGAACCTTGAACAAATTACGCGCACACACATAAAATGTACCTTAAACTACTATATAGTTCGTATAATGCCCCAATAACCCTCAATCTTTCGTATCCAAGGAAAAACTGGTTTTTTTATATATAAAGTAACTACAGAGCATTTTTTTACCAAATACAAATACTTTTAAAATGATCTACTTCTAGCTATTTTTTTTTATTTTACAAAAACACGACTTTTACTTTTATTTTTATTTTTCGACTTTCACTATGATGATCACTAGGTACTCTAATAATACAAATATAAGCCACTCACCCTTTAAGAGGGTATTTGCAAAAACTTTTGCTAATAAAAAAGTAAAAATTTGTGGAGAAAGTTACAATTTTAGTTGGGGTAAATTACTTCTGTGTTTTGAGAAATTTTTTAGAATACCTTGTGAAAAATAAAACAACAAAAAATTTATAAATATATTTTAAAATTATGCAATATATATATACACAGATAGAAATATTGAACTGGCGCCAACAGTTGCCGCGTTGGCACTGAGTATGACTAGAGGGGAGGCGGGGGCGCGTGGAGGCAGGGGCGGCGGGTAGAGGAGCATGCAGAGGCGGAGGTGAAAGTGGTGCGTAGAGGAGGGAATGGTCGCAGAGGAGGAGGAGGGAGTGCGCAGGGCAAGCGGGTGGGGAGGAGGCGCTGGTGTGTGGTGGTGGTAGGTTTTTGGGAAGGAGACAAATTTCTTAAATATATATTTAAATATTTTATTTATATTTAATAAATAAAACATGATAAATATTTTTATATTAAATTTGGACCATTAATTTAAATTAAGTAAAATTTGGACCATTGAATTCTGCATTAAATCTAAACTTTCAATCCATATTTAAAAAAAATCTGATCATTGATTTATTTTCTACAAATTTCACCATTATATGTATATTAAATAAAATCAACGGTTCATAAATTAATATATAAAATTAATTTATTATTAAAAGTTAAGCCCAAATCTCATGAAAGGCGCATGTGAATCACAACCGGATCCAAGGGGTTTTTTTATTGTTTTATTTTTCATAGTGGGTATTTTAAATATTTTAAAAAATAAAGGGGGATAAAATGCATAAACGCATTTTAATTGTAGTAAAAGTTGGAAATGCTTAAAATAGTATAAAAAAATAAAAAGAATTAAGTTTTGAGTGTTTAGAAAAAATTTATGGGAAAACTTATTGATATATTTACTTTTATGCCCTCCTCTTAATTAAAGGAAAATAAATTGAATGACACGTCTTTCTTCACATATTGTGTTTTCACTTTTCAACAATGCTAAGGTAAGAGATTCTGTCCGCATCACATCTAATCAAATTTAATGGGTATTCTTCAACACTAACTACTCATCTTTTAATTTCTATTGTCTCTAATTCCAGATCCCTTTATCCTCGATTTATTTCAAACGCCGCCAACCCATTCGTCTAAAGTCCTCTTTGAAATTTCGAGTTAATCTATTGAACTGGGTATTGCGCACTAGAGAGTAGCAGAATTCTGTAAGGCTGTGTCGTCTGTGCTAACTAGATTTAAGAGGATGCTTCATTTCCCTAGATGCTTGAGGATGGAATCGTGAATAACAGAGAAGGTTAGGGTTTTTTGTTAGGGAAAAGATTTGGACAAATGCATCAACTGAAATCATACCTTCTGTTGTTTTCATTTTTTAAGGGCATACTATGATTATTAAAAAAAATTTGAGGACACAAATGTCTAGCAAAAACATCTAAATATTTATAAAAAAATGCCATTAAGTTGCAAAAACTGGTCCTCTGATGATTTTAGATTATGACCAAATACAAATTTATATATACCATTAATTGACTTATTGTAAGTCAAATAATTTTTTTCCGACTAAACTACCCTTATAACGGTAAAGATGCACCTCCTCATATGCATTAACTCATAAAGACATATGAGGGTTTTATTTGCAATAAGTCAATAATAAGTCAATTGGGGCTAAATATAGATTTTGTTTTAATTTTTTTGTTAACATCAACAAATTTGGTGAACTTTGACTAACGGATGGACTAATTTGTTAGACAAAGCAAACCTCAGAAATGCTAGATGTAATTTTTCAAACTACAGGGAATCCACATATAATTACACCAAACTTTCGGGGAGGGGAGTGCAATTATCCTTTATTGTTTTTACAGAATAATTATTGTTGCATATATAAAGCCATAAATCATTCACACAAATAAAGTGTAACTGTTTCAATTAATAATAGTTCATCGTTCTTATCTAAAAAAAAAGTGTAAGTATTTATAATTATGTCAAATTTCAAAGGAGGTAATTGTAGTTTACCATAAAAGTTTATATAATTTATATTCTAAAGATTAAAATAAAATATTAAAAATTCAAACCCTGAGTAAATGAAATTATGGAAATAGTGATTTTTAATTATTTCATATTAGTAAGAGAATTTAATTAAAAAGTTGAAAAAAGAACAAAAAATCCAACAAAAGAAGAAAAACAAACTAAAAAAAAAATCTCCATTTTTTTTCGTTTCTTCCTCTAAATTTAAGGAAAGAAAAGCCCTAGCGAATTTCTTCATTTCAACCTTAAATCTCCTTCTTGAAAAACGCACAAATCTCTTCCCATACTATTAGAAAAGTGTTAATCGTGGTACTATGATTTTTAATTAAAACCATTATAGCTCCATTTTATTTAGAGAAGTTGCTTGGGTATAAAATGTTGCAGAGTAGATATATAAAAAATCCATGTTCCAATTCCGAATATGGTAAGTTATAACTAATTCCTAACAACAAATTTTTAGGGTTCCTTAATCTCTTTGCTTAGTGGGGTTACTGGATGACTTTATTTAGGCCATGTATATCTTTTTTTTTTTTTTTTTAGCAATTTTCATATGTTTTATTAAACTCAAAAAAGGGAAAAAACAAAAAATATTGTTTAAAAAAAAGAAGACTTTCTCTTCCTTTATAGTAGGCAATTGAGAAATGAAAATTGAACAATCTTCAAGGGCATTTGAGTGATTAACAAAGACTTAAATAGGGATATTTTGCTAAATGAATCTTTTATCCTGATCAAGTGGGCCCCGATGGTTTCTTATCAGCCCAAAATAGCATGAATTGTTATCATCGAATAATCCATCATTCAGCCAACTATATGGGCATTTTGTAAGTAAACGCCCAATCCGAAATAGTAAACATGCACGTAGGGGAGAAACGAAAGCCCGAGAAACTATAGCTTAATTGACTTTATTTATTCACAATTGGAATGCCAGATTACTGTTACAAGGTGACAAAGATGTGCTTATTAAAGCGTTCAGGAGTGGATACCCATTCACGCCCTTATTAAAGCGTTCTAGAGTGGATACCCACTCACGTCATATCGTGTATCAAGCTTCTGAATCGTCTTTTGAAAAATATTTAGTCAGCATCAAGGGATTTTTGGTGGCATAATAAAAGGGATTGGCGGGTGCATTTAATTGCTTGAAAGTAACTATGTCGTGAAACCGTGGTTGGAGGATTGGGGTTTTGTTGCATGAAGGCTTTTAATATGGCTTTATTGGCGAAGCAAGGGCGGCGCTTGTTGTCTCGGCCGAATGAATTATTGAGCAGGGTATTGACGGTGATACAATTCCCTTCTACTTCATTTCTCAAAGTTGGAGTAGGCGTACGCCCATTCTTAACCTAGTGTACTACTGTCAAAAGTACTTACCATCTTGAAATGGAGAGGGAGGCGAGAGGAGAAGCGTCGGCGTCATATTTCTGTGCCATTCATTTCGGAGAGCAGTACTAAGTTTTGGTCCAAGTTGTGGCGTACAAAGGTTCCACCTAAGGTGCGGGTTTTTGTTTGGAAGTTGTGTCATGGAGCTTTGCCTACAACAGAGAATTTATCAAAACGACGAGAAGGTGTGGATGTCCATTGCCCTGTTTGTTTATGTTCAATTGAATCTTTGAAGCACATTATGCTAGATTGTCTTTAGCGAGGCAACTGTGGGCTCTCATTACCCTGGAATGTGTTTTCTAGTTGGAGGAAGGGGGTGGCTGAATGAGTATCTGGGGTGATTAGTGTATTGGGCTTTGAGGCAAATTCGCAACAAAAAGATGATGGAAAATAAGAATCGTGAGCCCGCTACAAATTCTCTTGAAAACGTGGGCTTGGCTGCATGAATATCAAGAGGCTTTATAGAGACAATTTGCGCATGTTCCAGACTTCTAGTGGTGCTTGACGAGTGAGATTCATGAGTCCACGAGGTAACGTGCTTGTGGTTGAATATGTAAGTCTGATTGTGCATGTGGGTTTGTCCTTCTTGACTGCATGGGCAGTTTAGGTTTTACAGTTTAGTATATGTTTCGTGTGATGGGAGTTGGTTCGCATAATTAACCTAAAAGAATATTAGCGTATATTTTTGTATTGCTCTGCAGCACATATTGTGATCATCATTTCTAAAACAGTAATTAAGCATACACTGTCAAAATGAACAAAATCGAGATATAACAGTTCCCTGTACATGTACATGGTGAAGACATTGGGCAATTAGTAATCGTAATCATCATCATCATCATCGATTCGACGAGATGTGCTAAAATCCATTCCTCTTTGGTTCATTTGACCTAATCGAACTAGCGCCTGCACAACTTGGGATATGGGTGGCCGAAATTCTGGCTCCGACTAAGATCGTTGCCCCAAAAACACAAGAAATTAATAATTAATGTAGAGTAAGATTTTAACATATATAGATAGATAGATAGATAAAACAAACTCGGGTATCATGTACCTGCACACATAGAGCAATCACATCCGCAAATCCAGAAAGAGACTTTGGAGGGTACAATCCATGCAAAGCAGGATCCGCCATTCTCCCCAATGCATCTAGGTCGTGGAGCTGCGGTGAAGCCCACCGGACAAGACTTTGTTCGTACTTGGGCTTTCGACTATATATAAAGAAGAGAAGACGAGAGAAACAATGAACGTCTTTTCATCAGCTATCTAGAATTGGAAATGAAATTAATATTAAATCCTTGAGATGTGATGTGATGTGATGTGATGTGATGTGACATGATGTGCGTGCACCCCACCTATCGAAAGGCATTCGTCCCGTCATCAACTCCAGCATTACCACCCCAAAACTGTAAACATCACCCTTTATAGGGTCTGCACAGACTTCTGTTGATTCTGGTGCACTATATCCAGTCTCAAGCTTCTGGTTCCTACGCTGAAAATCATGAATATGCAAGTTTCAGAAACCAAACATAAAAAAAATGTAATGCTGAACCCAACCCAATGCCGATAATCTGGACTAGTAATCAAGTCCTGAATGCCATCTACCCAACAACAGATGACACAGTCACACAAAGTAATAATTCCTTGAGAAAAGAATATATGTGTCCTGCATTACATATAGTACCTCATAAAGTAGGGCAAACCGCAATCAGAGAGACGGGGATTCAGTTCAGCATCCAGCAAAATATTGGAAGATGTTATGCTCATGTGAACACATGATGGCAAGCAAACTTCATGTAGGTACCTAATTATAGTTAATTTGGAAGATGGTTAATAATAATGATATAAATGTAGATCAAACAACTAAAAGCTGCTATGATATTGTCATCAAGCGCGCATGATTACTTAAATCTTATAGCAATTCTTTTTTTCTCTCCTTTGCAATTTCAACTTACTCGATTGCACGGGCAGTCCCCAAAGCAATTCTGACTCTGGTGTTCCATGTAAGCGGTTTGCTAAAGTCATCTGACAGGTGCAGAAATTCATGAAGTGAACCATTCCGAAAGTACTCGTACACCAATATGTTAAGCCCTTGCTCTGAGCAATAACCAACAACTTCACATATATTTGGGTGATTGAGATTAGTGATGTCTGAAACAATTTCTGCAAATTCTGTCCCTTGTTGCCCTCGAAAAAGCAATGAGTCTATTTTCTTCACTGCTAAAACCTGACAAAACAAGCAACATGATATTAGTACTTATTTGCTAGCGCCTGAGTCTTGAAAACTACTGATGATCAGAAACAGGCAAAAAGAAAAGGCATCACCAGATACCTTCCCATCCGCATACTTTGCTCGATAGACATGGCCAATTGATCCTTCACCCAAAAGACGGCCCGTTGCGAAATTACCAGTGGCACTCTGCAACTCAGCCAGAGGGTAAGGAGCAACATGGATTGAACTGCTTCTGACATTCATAAGATTTGTATTCTCATTGTTGTTGAAGGATTTGGGGTGATCTGAAGGCGGATGCTTAAGTCTTATTGAAGAGGATGTGCCCACGCTTTTAACTTGAATCAAGGAAGATGCTTTCGGTGATCTCACTTCTGCCACCAGAATGACACACGTTTCAGCAATTCCGCAGTAAAGAGATATTGTGCACCAATATGTGCTAAAACTTTAGTACCAACTTTAGTAACAATCCTTGATTCTAATACATGGATAGGACAAACTAATACCAGTTTACTTTAGTATGAATCATCCATGTCTACCAACTCAATTCGCCTTAATGGTACCATCATACCATTTTCAGCGCTGCTGAATCCCACTAAGCTTTTGCTCTTTCACTTTTGAGGGAGCATCAAGTCCATTTATCTAGGGGTAGAACATGGAAAGAAAGGGAGATATGAGGACCAACACAAAGTTTTACCTCTCAAGTCTGCGCGTAATTCAGCATCCAAATCATTAGATAACTGCCCAGATGACAGTGGAGCAAAGGGCCTCCGTTGGTTAAGTCTATCTTCCTCAAGGAAATGTGATGAAGGCGGAGATCTCCGCTTTGCGAGTAGAGCAATAATGAGGCCAAGCACAACTAAAACACCCAATACTATTCCAACAATAGCGGCTGCGCTTAGACCCGACTTCTTAGCCTCCTCTGGTTTTGAATGCCTACTGTGACTTCTTACCCCAGGGGGAGGAGGAGGAGCAGGACCAGATGACCAAGAATTCCCTCCAGTCCTTGAAATAAGACAAAAGTCAGGGAACTGAGACAAATCATTTTACATAGCAATGTTACTCTACTACTCACTTTTTTTCTTAATGTCCTTCAACTCATTAGGAATCCAACCAGTAAATTTATTATTTTCGACATTCCTGCAAGAATTTGAAGAAAAGCATACATTAGCTTCTATGCATCATGAAAACAACCAATGGAACTTGCTTAATGACAAATCTTATGATTATTCTCTCGTATTTGCTTAAAACCAAATGGTTGATTCATGGCCATTTGGTAAGTGGGCAAACAGTTAAAGATTGCATATTTGGCTTCCATCAAGCTACAAGTATTCCAACTCAAATTTGGTTAGAAACTTAAAATACTTCATCTTTCAGTTGGACTTCTTTGGTTTTCTGTGTAACATCCAGTCCATATGTTGATAGCAAGCCAGTTCAGGTCTTTAAAGTATGATATTAAAGAAAATATAATAGGTAAATGATAAAGCAGTATTAAAGATAAAAAAATAAGGAATATCTTCATTTGCCATCTCCCGTGTTTCCAGCAATAAATTAATGCCAAGAAAATGGTGACTGCTATTCAACCCTGAATTTTTCTTCCAAGGGCAAGTTTACACACAAGGTGTTGAAACAGATGGCATAATTACTGAAATGTTTGTGAAAAAAGAAATAATGTTTGTTCAAGAAAAATCTCCATCAGTTTTCACACTTACAGTTCATCAACAGGAAGATTAGCAAGGACATTTATTGAACCCTTGAATTGGTTATCCTGCAAATGCCTGTCAATGCAGACAGAAAGAGCCATCAACATACAACACCATGAGCTTGCAGATAAGGGAAGAGATGCACAAACATCTTACAGAGTGGTGAGACTCGAGAGGTTCTTGAAACTCTGGGGCAATTCGCCTGATAGTGAATTGGAAGAGAGATCCCTACATTTAATCTCAGGAGTTGGTGAACGAACTCAAATCACATGAGACTATCAAACATAATTAAAGCTAGATGACAGGCTTTTAAGATCAGAATACTTACATCTTGGTGAGTTTAGAAAGATTTCCAAACATATCACTCAATTGTCCATTGAGCTTATTATTATGGAGATCCCTGCATGAATTCAAAGAACAACAGTTAGCACTGTGGAGATAGATAAGTAGTTTGAGAGGGAATGAGGACAACAGATGCAGCTTACATTTCTTTGAGATCAGTCATCTGGGAGATTGAGTAAGGTACATTGCCATCAAATTCATTTCCAGATAGATCTCTGCATAAGTTCAAATTAGATTCATAACAAGAAAGACATGAAATGCTATTTTTTCCACTGTACTCTACATTTTATTATCAATCAAAACAGCAAAATGTTATTGAAAGTGCAGTAGAGCTAAAAGAGGATCACCAGCAACAGAGGGGGCTACCCATGGAAATGGAAAACAATCAGATGAGGAAGGACATTTCATTTTTGTCAGACCTCACAGTCACTATAAGTAGATAATCAGGTGACAGTGACACCACTATATGGAAATTATACTGAATAAAAACATATGAAAGAATACATATGTGAAAAGTAGCAGAAAGAACTAGTTGCAACTGAATGTGGTAAAAAATAGAGTAATGACTGTGCAAAAATGCTCTACTACACACTTACATGAGCTGAAGATTGGGAGGAAGTTGATAAGGTATATTGCCTTTGAAGCTGTTTTTGCTCAGGTCACTGTACTATCAAGAATAAACTCATTATTTGCAATCAGGTCAAATCCAATTATTATTTTTTTTTTTCAAAAAGGAAAACACATGAACCATGTTTCCCTAATTAAGCCTAAGAGCTTGCAAGGACTCACAATCGCGTCACAGACTTCAAATCAGAAAGTTTATAGCCAATTGATCCAGTAAGTCCCAAGCCAGACAGGTTACTGTCATTCCATACATAGCCCAAGTCAGGTAATGTAGGTAGCTTTTGTGGGTGAACTCTAAGAAGCTTTATTATATAAGTAATATGTAGCATGTGGACCACGAATTCTGCACTAAATAGAGCAAGCAAGAGAGTATGTAAGTACATTTCAGTTACTTTTGATGCAGAGCATGAGATTCCCTTCCAAGAATCCCCACAAGGATCACCTCCACTTGATGTCCAGCCATCCAATTGGGAAGGAGAATTCATGCTGGTGTACATAACATTCAGAGCAGAAACTGGAAAAAAGGAATAAATATGTAACATCCTTAAGGTTTGATAAAAACAAGGGATAATTACGCTGACCTCCCCTATTACTATGGAAATATACAAATCCCCCTCTTACTATGAAAATTACATAAATCTACCTTGTTGGTTTATTACCACTAAATTGGTCCATCGAATAGTCAAATTAACGGTCAATACTGATTTCAATTCAGATATTTATGTAGCATTCCTATATTTATAATCAGGCCTGACAAAAGACCACTCGCATTTCTTCTCCATCAAACTTCCATTTTATACCATAAGAACCATTCCTCCTTCCACAAGAATCACAGTGAGAAATCCATCGGTGGTCGTGACTGATTTTTAAATTTTGAAGCCTCACAAATAAATTCACCCTCAAGGGTATTTTTTTCCGCAAAATTTATAAAAATCCCATCAAGGAAAAAAAATAGGAAGGTTAAATAAATATTTGGATTGAAATTAATATTGACCGTTAGTTTGACTAATGGAAGGGCCAATTTATAATGGTAATAAACCAATAAGGTAGGTTTATATAATTTCCATAATAAGAGGGAGATTTGTATATTCCCATAATAATAAGGGATATCAGCGTAATTATCCCTAAAAACAAATATACCTAGCTAGGGGGCATCCAATATTCAAAATTTTTGACCCGGTTATACAAACAGAAAACCACCTTTCACTCTATATATGCATGTCTCAATGTCCCATGCTCATGCCGTGTGCTATGTGCCTAAATATAATTTGTACATACCATCAAAAGTTTTATTTTCAATGATTTTCTTTCTTTTCATTTTCGTAATTTCTTCCTGTGTATGTGTAGACCTTGCCTTACTTAGTTCTAGCTTTTATTATTTATAAGGGAAAAAATGCAAGCAATCCTTGTAATATTGAAAATGACAAAATTATTTACCTATAAAATAAATAGCAATTTACGTCTCTGTATTTTTTAAAATGCAACAATTACCCCCTGTGTTAAAGGTAAATTGCTTCATTTTAAAAGGTACAGAGGATAAATTGTTATTTTTTTTATCACATGGGACTAATTTACTCATTTGCAATATCACTGGAGTAAATTGCATTAAACTCATATATTAAATGTAATTATACGTAGAACGTGCTAAAAATTATTAATCATAATAAATGGTTGGACTTGATTTCTACCGGCTCCAAATGACATAACTCATCACCATTTCGAAATGAACAGCCCCAATCGTGCACCTTCTGCATCTCCGAAACCCCCCAGTCCCCACAGCAGTACCCAGAAACCCACTTGCATTCCCTCACCTCATACTCGCACTTGCTAAACTTCTTGTACCAAATACCCAACACTCAATACCAATTAAAATTATGTGCACACAAATACACATCCACTAACATAAACATATATACATATATCATGAATGATAGCATACGTGCGTGCTTGCATTATGTAAAGAGAAAGGAATTAATCAACCTTGCATGCATCTAGCTAGCTACATAATTAAAAAGTAGGCTGGATGACCGAAGAAGGTAATGAAATGAAATTACCGTCGGGGAGTCAGTTTTGCAAGAGACGAAGGTCACAGCCAAGAAGCTGAAAACCAACCAACAGAAAAGCCTACTGCATCTGCATGCTCCTCTCATATTAATCTTCTTCAATATCATCATCAACTCACTAAGTACCGATGCCATTAATTATTGACTACTTTTTATTAAACAAATATCTATAAACAAAATTGATCATTCAACAATATTATATATTAATTCCAACATATAGATAGATATATATATATATAGCCTCCGGTGTACATGTATGCTTATATATATATATATACACAATTAAATCATTAGGACCAATAATATTCATGAATCGAAGACAGCGACGTCGACTGCATTCTTTCTTGTATCATGAGGACGCAACAGACTGTGTGGGATCATCCCAGCCCGCCGCCACAGCTGTAATAATCTAGGATCATGGAAACGGAAATGGAAAATATTATGAGTGGAGATAGAGAATGGTAGGTTTCAGAGAGAAATGAGAGGTGTCGAATAATACTTGTTTAGGAGCTTCAAGTTTTTACCACATTCTCGACCCCCCAAAAATGCGCTGCGCCTTTTAATTTCTTTATTCAATCTTCCTCCTTCCTTTCTTTCTTTCATACACTACGTACACTGCACTAGCAAATTAATTAAAACACCATGACAATTAGAAGATTAGTCCTACTTGTTTTCTACCTCAGATCTCCTACCCATTATATATATATATATATATATATATATATATATATATATTGCCTCTTCTAGATCTGCATTATCATCGTCATTGTTAATCTCATCATTTTCAATCCCATTATTATTTCTAATTAACTTACTACATCATCTTCCCTGCTAATTAAAACGTCAAAATATGTTCAATTTTATGTCATCTTTTTCCTTTTGCCCTCCTTATAAATTTTCCAACATTAATTCATGTAATTATGCATCACATTAAACAATTAGGAGGGTGTTTGCAGTTTGCACCAGCTTATAAACTATTTAAAGCATTTATAGAAATTAAATTATATGAGGTTGCAAAAGTATTCCATAAATCTTTTAGAATGTGAAGTTACAGAATTTTTTTTTAAAAAAAATGTTAGTACATCCTTTGAAAAAAATTACAGAACTTCCAACTTTTTTAAAAAACTATCAGGTTAATTGATTTTTCTTCAAATTAAATAAAAATTGGCATTAAAACCCTTTATTATTTTATTTTATCCAAACATTTCAATAATTTATTTTTAAAATAAGATGTTATAGATAAACTTAGCTAAACGCCCTCATAACTCAACCAAATAAGTTACTTTGCAGTGCATATTAAACCATGACAATGCAGTAACATTGATTAAGACGTTCCTTTTCCATGCCAACCAATGCAATGCCGACATTCATAAACCGAATGGTGTTGACTAAATGCATTGTTTACGTACTGCTATTTATCTGATGACCCATGATTTCAAGAAACTCTCTCTAGATTCCCAAGGATTGATCACCCACAATGTCCATAACACCATACATGTTAATCTTCTTCATTACTTCACCAGTTGCTCCACAATGTTCTGGATTGCAGGCAGTCGGGCACCCAAATCACTTTTACTTCTCTCTCAACGCCAAACGAATAAGCAAATGTATTTCCAATGCAAGGCCCACTCTGAATCTGCAGTCAGCCAGCGGGCTCACATTTGCTTACAGATAAACGAAAACGGCAGTACAAATTATGAAGGAAGAATATCAATTACTTGATTATAACATACCAAATATTGTAGTAAACACAAGGAAAATTAACATCACATGGTCAAACTATTTTAGGGTGTATGATTTACACTGGAAATCATCCATGTACATCTTATGGTCAGTGTATCTGAAAGAGCTGAGGGAGGGGTTGAGAATGTAAAACTGAGGGAGCGTGTGCCTGCATACAGATGAGCCAGTGAAATTATCAGAAAGCGCAGGCTATGATCTCTTCCGGGAAATCCTCCAAATCCTTCCAACTTCTCAAATAGGGAGCAATAGTCAAGTCCATACAAAGATCAACGTCTATATTTACAGCCATATTGAACTTTCCATTTGCACTTGCAGCAGCTGAACTGCATAATATCATATGCATCAGCACATTCATCACAAACTAAGAACCCTTGTTACATGGAAGATTCCCTGCTTGCTTAGATGAAGCACCACGCTTTGTAAGCTTGCTAAAGATATAGGCCATGGCAACCTTGGCACCCAAGCTTGAATGCCCTCTAGAAAGGCAGATAGCACCACCCAGGAGAACCAAACTATTTGCGATGAATTTATTTGAAGGCCTTCGAGTGAATTTCCTCGTGTTGGGTCTGCAATTCCCTATATGGAGAGGGACAGTTGTAATTAAGTTTTCTGGATGAGCTGTGCTGATCATATCCTTTGTGACTTCAAATTCAGGTGGGACCTATGTGAAAACAATAGTAGTGAAAAAGAAAGGTGAAGCTCCAAACTGTCAATAATCACAGGCAAAGGAAAAGAAAGGAAAGAGACCAGATAAAAAACCAACTTCATATTGAGAATGTTCCAACCTAAGCCAATACAAAAGCGCACACACAAAAATCAGACTCTACTGTGTTCTTATCTTCTGACCTTGTACGACTCTCTCACTAGCTTCAGAAATCATACACAATTCATGAGGTCAGTCTAACACTTTGATCAAAGTTGTCGAGAATTACATAGCAGGTACCAAGCTGTGCAGCTTTTTATAGTCTAGACCTTAACATATTTTTCAAGTCAAGATTTGTAGGATCACGGGATAAAATATAAATTGGCAAACAAGTTTGGTTATGGATTTAGGAACATAAGACTCTTGGCATCTGAAATAGACTGAAGAAAACAATTATACTTAATAACTTCTGCAACTCAAACCACGGTAAAAAGCCTGATGTGGAAAGAAGATAATCTAAAAGCATAGCCCTTGGGGCTTGGTTCAACAGATCAAACATATTTTAGGAACGTTTAGGGTTGACACGGATGGTTGTTAACAGGGAAACCCTGGATTAGCTGCCTCAGGTGGTCTAGATTCTGATCCAACTGGTGGGTTGGTAGAGCTTTCTTGAATACTCGGCCAAAGGCCCGATGAGTGGGTTGAGTTGAGGGCAGTGCTTAAAAGACTAACTTTCAAACTGGGTCCATGTTAACTCCAATATCTTCCTTGTGCTGTTGACCGGACCATCCCCTCTTCCCCCCACCCTCTCCAAAAAAAAAAAAGAAAAGTAAAATACACACACACACACACAGAGCTAAGAACAGTCCATGTCCTGAAAAGAAGAAACAGGAATATATATGGTGATTGGTCCACAATCTCATGGTGATCAAATTTCTTTTAAGAATTTACCTTTTTGAGTTGAATAATTTGGTCCCAAGACGAATAACATGCCCAAAGTTTGACAAAACACAGGCAACGAAAACTATATATGAAACTCTCTTATCTTGAGTGAATCAGATGCATGCACGAATGCCAACTCACAAAGCCAGTCCTTACCTTTTGAATATACATGCTGGCACCAGCAGTTGAATTTAATTGATGGTGCTTCTCATCAGAGTATTTGCGAAGCGCAACACCCATCTTGCATACATAACTCCATATCCCCTTTGCAAAGGCTAGTTTTGCCATTTCTACATTCAGACCAGCATCTTCTTGGTGGACCATTCTGATCTCACAGGCATTTCTACCAGGAACTGCAAAACATGAATCAGATACAAATATACATACTTAGATTGCAGACATCTCAACTCTGAGGAAAAGGAACCATACTAAACCATTTGACCATACCCAAAAACACACTATTACAGGCTTTACAGCTGTAAATGATGGCTGAAAAATCAATCAAGGCATCCATACAATTTAGAAGCACAAAGGTCACCATCCCGAGGCCTACAGCCACCTTTCTTATGGTAAAAGTCACATTTTCAACAAAATTGTGGCTAAAGTCGATATCATATTTAGCTGCTAGAGGATGGAGCTTCTTAACAGCCTAGGAAACCTCCTCAAACCATGTGATGTAGAAAAGTTAACATCGATCTGTTTTGATGCATCATTGTGCTCATTTAAAATACTATGTCGTTCATTTTATTACATCCGTCGTATTTTGTTGTAACAGCCATATCCTGAAAATATTTTAAAGAATACTGAAACATTCGCATGGAATGAATGAGAAACAAGAAATTAATCAACACGAGTAATAGAATAATGTATATGACCAATCAAAGCTATTGAACTCAAAACTTAAGGAATCGTCTGACTAAGTAAATACTTGATAAACTATAGTTTGACTTCATGGTCACAAGCTCTTTTTATAACTGACCATGATGCCTCGAGATGTTCTCTTTTACTTTGGTTTCATAAAATCTTTTGCATTTTTCTTCTTCAATTTTTTCAAGAGCCTCTTTTGCCTCATCCAAATATTTGGAATTGATGTCATGTTTCTTATTCACTTAACTAATAAAATGTTGCCAATATAATGAAGTTCTAAATAAAAGCACATTAGCAATTTCTTAATCTTTATCTTATAGTTTAGATTTTAAGTTACTGTATAGAATATTTGATACCAAAGGCCGAGGGGGAGAAGAAGAGGATGGTTAGTTAATGCATGCTTTTGGTTGTTAGTTGTTACAGAACATTTGGTAAGGTTAGTTACAAGTTTTATAAACCTGACCTAAAAATATATATTCTGCCAAATAACAAAAATCACTTTTCTTATTTTTTATTTTCAACATTTTAACAGATAGATAAACATCCTGTTTACAAATTATGATTTACATCTTATCATTTTTTACATTTAAATTACATCTTGTATATTGTATCTTCTAGTTATATCTTAATCATCTAGGATATCTTGTCATTTTTACGATTTTCAAAGAAGGGCTTAAATAATTTACTTTTTACACTGTGAAATTGTTTAAGGAATAGTTTTCCATTATTTCACCACCTCCAAGTTTTGGATGTGAAAATCAATTCCAAGTGTTGATGCTTAGAGCCATAAGCAAATAAGAATATTTGTGCCAAAAGTTGTTGCTTGACTTTTAATTTTTTATTGTTTACGCATAACTTCTCGTAAATTATAACATATTTTATCATAAATGTTATCGTCTTCAATAATTGTCAAACCTGGACGATGAATTTAGCTTTTTATTATTTATATAAGTATTAGCTAAGACAAAAAGATAATGCACATACTTCCACATGTAATGTAATACATAAAAACAATAAAAAAGATAAGATTGAAAACTAAATAAAACAAAGTATCATAAAGAAATCATAAATCATAGTAGGAAATTTTACTTTATTAATGTTCATTTTTCATTCAGCATGAAATTTTTGCTCTCTTCTCATTTATGGCATGCATCCATCTTGCTTTTTCCAGGGAATTGCCTTGAAATAGGATAACAGGAAAGCTCTAGAGATTCTATGGGAAATCGGAAACGTCAAAGTAAGATGTGGCTTATAAATGGGAAGATGAGGAGATAACGCTCGAAGGATGTTCTTATTAGGTTGGATTTTTTGTTCATTCCCTCTGCTCGTGCAGCGGCATACTGAGAAAAGAAAAGATTTGAAGCGAGGCCGAAATCTGCTTTCAACAACGTCAACAACACCATGAAAAAACTCAACTATGACCGCCCACTGATCTGATAGACCTGCAATACCATTTTCAACTGAACCCACTCGGACTTATCTTACAAATACCTTTTGGCCTCGGTTGAGGAGCTTAGATTCTAGTTTTATACCAAATAAATTTTGTTTAAAGTTCAAAATATTCTAGAATTATGAGAGAAATAAGACAGATAAACATATTTCGTAAAGAGTCTGTAATATAAAAAGGAAATTTAAGGTTTTGTAATTAACTATGACACTTGAAACATATAAATTTCAATTATGCCCACTTTTTTTAAAATTTATAATTGATACCATAAGAAGATAAGCAACATGAAATATTGTGACCTCCTCATACTTTTATAATAGTAAATTGAGAAAATACTCTAAAAAAGACACCCTGTCATCCCAGATTGTTGGCACTTTATTTTCAGAACCTAGACCTTTCTACATTTTTTTTCTTCAATAGTAAAATCCAGCATATTCAATTTAACAGAGTGAAATGGTCATCCACAACAAGGTAACAACTAGCCACCAAACGGCAAAGATATAACAGAGGAATGGTAAAGGCTTAAAGCTCTATAGAGGGAAAAGACATTGCTGCCACCAACATACAACTTCAATGCTCAACATAGGTGCTTTTTTTTTTTGGATTTTTTGGATAAGGTAATACATGAACAGAACATAAAAGGTAAGTCAGTAACCTGCCTTTCATGATTCTCCAGCCAGATCTGAGAACTGCAACTCTTATGTACCTTTTATCTCTTGGAGCCAAAGGATGTTCACATTCCTTACAAAGATCAGATACATGTATCAGAACAAATATTGGGTAGCAGCTCAATGACAAACATGAACAGGGAAGTCTATTAAGACAAAAAGCTAAATTTCATCAATGATAACTAAGGGAAATATATTCAAGACAAAGTGCCTTCAGTTACATTATAACTCGAGAAATCAGAACCGAAGAGGATAGAATGGTTAAGCTTTGAATAATCCAACTAGGCAGTCTATTTATTATTAATAACCAGAAAATTCATATAGCATTTCATATATGCCATCCAGTTGATAGCATTCTTCAGTTTGTGGAAAAATCCATATGAGTACAGCTGATAAATGTCTAGTAGATTCACAGAAGCCGTCAGCAGATTATATGGCATTTCACCGGTGCTTCTCTACTATGGGAAAGTTGGCAGATATTATTTAAAACCACCTAAAGATCATTACTTTGCAAAAGCAAGCTCCATGTCACTGGCACCAAATAATAATTATGTTAACCTAAAACAAAAAAACTGAACCAAATTAGCAGGGTCTACAAGAAAATAAACGATTAAGCCTAACATCCCTAGGACAGAGGAAAAACAGTAATTCGCAATGCAACTTGGAAGTGAAGCTCCTGAATTGACAAATGCACAAGGGAGTGTAGCAACAAATTGCTAAACCATGAGAAATACAACCAATTATCTTTCTTACCAGTAACAATGCTTGAAAAACAAAGAAAAACACTTGTATTGAGGGTGGGGAGAAAACAGAACTAACATTTGAACGTACCTTACTAAAGCAATAGAAGGACCCATCCATTCCCTGCCATAGTTTCCAAGCCAATACATACTCTCTGGGCGTTATGAATGGAAACTTTTTAATAGTGCGACCAATTTCAATGCCACTGCCGCGATCCACCTGCAACTGCTGATGGTGAACCATGGTTTTGTCCCTGCATCCTATAATGATTGTCCATGTAAAAATTGAGTAGCACCTCAATCAAGCAGTCCTCAAAGGTGGTCACGCTCAGATACTTCAAGGGTCCATCCTGCAAAATAATAGATGTTATGTTGGTCGGGAACTAAAAATCTTGATAAGAATCTGAAGAAAGCAAACAAAACAAACACCTTGGGTTTGTAGCACTTGGCCTTGTAGGAAATATAATTGGTACTCTTGTCGACGACGTTTTCCCAGATGATATCAGGTGAAGTATCATCGAGCTCGTTCATGAGATTCTTCAAATCCAAATCAGAGATAATCCCAGGTCTGTAAAAAGAAAAAGGGGTGGGGGGGATAATTTTCGAGTTTGTTTTCTTATTCTTGTTTTAATTTTGTGTTGTGTGCAACAAAAGAGAAGATGAGACAGAGGAAGAGAGTTTACCGGAGAGACGGAATATCATTATCTGTTTTAGGCGTGATGGTGGCGGAGGAGGAGGAGGAAAGAGTTGATCCTCCATAGAAGTAGCGGAAGCGCGAGCTGAGCATACGGCAACTGAATATGAGGAGTATGACGGCGAGGGTCCATGTCCATCTCCATGTCCATCCATCTCCATCTCCGTCTATGTTTATGTTTTCCCTCCAGAATTCTTCTCCCCACATCATCATCATCATCATCGTCATCCCCAATCCCCAATCGCCCCACTCAATTCCTCTTTTTAAACACTATCCTATTCCGATTCCCCACCACATACACTCTTTTTTTTTCCAATTATATATATGCGATGCGCCTTCCGTTCACCACTTTGGTATTGGGCCCCGTGCCTCGCCACTCGCCCCCAGCCAGAAAAAATAAATATGCAAACTTGCAATCCTACTTTACACCCCCAAAAACTACAAATTACAACTTTGTGCCGTGATATTAACGATGTTGAGATTTGGCTTCCTGCACCGGTTAATTCACAACACCTATGCCCTTTTTTCCCCTAGTTTGGGATCCGCAATTTTAATCCCACGTGATAGGATTTGTTATATTTTTAGTCCTATAATTTATAAGCTTAATATATTTAGTCGCATAAAATAAATATTATAATATTTTTGTCCCATAAGATAAAGGTTTGGCACATTTAGTCTCATACGATAAAATTTATGACACATTCGATCCCATAGAATATAAATAATTTTATATACTATGGGATCAAATGTGCCACAACTTTATATACTATGGGATAAAATGTGCTTCAATTTTATCCTATGAATCAAAAATGCTACAATTTTTATCCTATAAGACTAAATGTGCTAAGTCCACGTAAGACTAAAAGTGCAACACACCATGTTGTACGGGACCAAAAAAAATTTTTCCCCATAATTTTAGTTATATTTAGGCTCGCTTCGGCATATTGTACTTGTAGTAGCATAATTAATCATAACATAGTTATTTATGATATAATTAATTTTTAAAAAGTAATTATAATATATAAAGTTGTAATTTCATAATTTATTGTAGAATGTGAATTATAGTTAAATTTCAAAACTAATCAATTCATGAGGTTAATGCAAAACATAAAATATTAACAGTCATAACAAATAATTGGATAAAAATAACTACAATAAAATAAACAGTTAGGAATTGTAACTTTTATTAAAATATTGTTTTGATGTAATTTAATTTCAAACATAATTATTGAAAAATAGCGCAAACAGCAATATATATATTATATATATATATATATTATATATTATATTTAGCATAAATAAGAACAATAATCAATCATGGGAATATGAAAGTCTAATGATGTTTCTACAATGAACTCCAATACTCTAGACGATGTCATGCTCGAAATTAAGATATGAAGGCATAGGAAAATACTTGAGGTATTTGTCTTATTATCAATCAGATAATTGTATTCTTAGTTAATACAATATTATTTCTTACACCTAACTGTATAATCTTACATTTTGTTTTGGACTTTTTAGATAAGGGTGCTGCGAAGGTATTGAGAACCGTTGAATGTCTCATTTGTTTTTATGGGTTTTTCGAAAAATATTTTTAATAATTTGTAATACGAAAATGAACTTTTCATGATCAGTACAAACACACGTATACATATACTAGTGTTATGGCACACTCATTTATGCTTAAATAAAATTTTTAAAAAGTAATTTTAATTTTTAAAAGTTAAAGTTAGTAGGGATTGAGAAGAGCAAGTAATTGGAGATGTAGAAGACCAGTTTGGGGTGTAGAAGAGTAGGAAGGTGGAAAGTTAATAAATAAATAAATTAAATATAAATATAAAAGAATATAAATATAGCAAACGGAAAAAAATGAGGCATCAAAATGGTGCTTACGTAATAATAACTAGTGTGTATGTCACCATTAAAATTTGTGTGCAATTAATTTAAAATATTAAGATATAATTATTATATTTTTAAATTATATATTTTAGTTAAATAAACAAAAACAATTGAAAAGATAGAAGTTATGAGTAGTTATTTAGATAAAAGTGGAGAAGAAAAGACATGAAAGTTGAGAGAGAAAAATGGAGGTTGAAAATTGTTGAAATGATTAAAAAAAATAAAAATGACAGACCAAATAAAAATGGAGGTACAGATAGTGAATAGATATAATAATTCAAATATATGAAAAATTACATGATAATTAAAATTTATATACTCATGTGTCATACAGTGACAGTTAGAATGATTTCTGCTAATATTTTGAATAAAAATATGTTAGAATAATGTACAAGAAACTTTTACTTGTAAAGGGCAAAAAAAAAAAAAAAAGAAAATAGATCAAGGTTTCTGCTTTTCTGGAAAAGCCCAAAAATGACTCAAACATGCGACAATAGAAATAAGGATCCATGCAGATTCCAACTGCATGATCTCTCACACGCAGTAAATACATGGTATCTCTACTTAATATGATGACCGGCAAGCAGATATAATTAACCAAAATTGAAAACTTCAACATCCTGTCAGCT
Organism: Sesamum angolense; assembly: GCA_034509725.1. Classification (NCBI taxonomy): domain Eukaryota; kingdom Viridiplantae; phylum Streptophyta; class Magnoliopsida; order Lamiales; family Pedaliaceae; genus Sesamum; species Sesamum angolense. Next base: position 5,580,857 of record JACGWL010000009.1, on the reverse strand, counting down.
TGAAATCCAATGAACTCTTTAACATCCAATTATCACGCTCAAAATATATTACAGCATTTATGTTCACGCAAACTCCGATTCAAGATATAGACCTCAGCCTCCCTAAGAAACTCTTCCTTTAGTTTCATCTTCGAAAGAAGTTTAACACCTGAACTAGGTCTATTCTTCATTGACTTGCTCGGGGTGATCATGCTGGATGTGTTCACCATCTCCGGTGCCATAATTGATCCAAGGTAACAGACTCAAGTAGAACAGCAAGGGCATTTCGATTTGTAAGGTCACGAGGCATATGGTTTTCTGGAATGTTATGGAACTGTTCACGGTTCTCAATCCCACCCATTTGGTCAACCATAAAGTCTTGCAAGTTATCAGGTGGCATTGTCGGCATGGAATCAGAGAAATCTGACACCAACAAATGTGCGTACCTAGCAAAGCAAAGAGGAAAAATAAGTACTAAGTGGCAGGCATAGATAAAAGGAAAACTACAGCTACATGCTCACTCATTTTTCTCTGATGGAAAAGCTTCTTTTCTCACACAAGCCCAGTCCTTAGCATGACTTCCTTTCTCTTTCAGCATCTCAATCACCGAAAGCGCCGAGTCACTTAAGAACTTCTGCAGATCAGGCAGCCTCCAAATTATGTAACTCCTCTCAACATATACTGCAATCAAGTGATCCAGAGATGGACTCCCTGTTTGTTCACATTGAAAGAAACTATTCTCCAGTATAGTGGTCCATATCCGATCTTTTAGAGGTACCTTCACACCAGTTTTTTCAGTACTGATGGGTGAAGCATCAAAGCCTGCTTCATGAGATCGCATGAAGCAGCTTTTCCAATAACCATTTCTCTATTGTTTAAAAGTTCACGTTTTTCAAGGTAAAATCGGCAGACCGCAAGGGAATAAGAGAAGTTGGGAAATAGCCACAGGGAATTGTCAGACCTATATTCTCCGCAAACTGTTCTAACCAAGCATATTCCTCAGCTCTCAAAGCATAGTAGTCAATAGAGAGCATAGCACCCATTGGATCATCTGAATCTAAAGAAAGTAAGAACTTGCATATTTCAAGGGCAGATCTATGGCAACCACGCCTGTCCATGTTTTTCATGTGAGTAAAAAGTGATGAGAAGAATGGCTTGTTTGAATCATGGTTGTACTTTAATTGACAGTTTGGCGATGGAGCGAACAGTGGATGCCATGCACTTTCCATTGCGTACAGACACTTGGCAATAGCATCAGCAGACATTTGGTGTTCACCCGTGAATTTGAAATAGTCCGCCAACGTTATCAGTGAGTCTATATGATAAGGATGGTTCAACAGAATGCTTGCAATACCATTAAGATCATGTATCGCCTTGGCTGCTTCAAAAGCTCTCTGAGCTTGGGCATATGATGAGGAGTGTATGTATCTAAATAACATAAAAATTATGCATAATGATCAACCATGCATAATCTACAAGAACCAAAGTTTGTATGGAACTGAATTTCACATGTCATAACATGAACCAGCAGCTAGTTAAATAAGCACCAATATAAGGAATCAAACTGAAATTGCTGTTTTATTCTAATGCAGCAGTCCACAAGGCGGGCCCACCATTGATGTGAGATCTAGGCCTAGTGTTTCTAACTCTCTACACTATGATAAGTTTATCTACCAATCTACAAGATCATAAGCATAGAAGCTATTCACTAGCTCACTACCAAATCATTCTTCACTCACATGTGTTGCCTTTCTTCTTTCTTTTAACAATTAAAACACCATTCTTCAACAAATGAGTAACTTGGGAAATAGATTTTGGTGGTTTAGAAGAAGACCAGATATTGCACTACTTTGCAGTACTCATAATCCGAATTAACAAGAGTCTCATGGATCTGTGCTGCCAATAAGCAACATATGTAATTTTGGAACAATATCTCAGCCTGCTTTAATCCATGACAGCGTGATGGGCATTTCAGAAACACTAAATTGTAGAGTTCATCCTTTCTTGTATTCTAAAGTAGAATACATGACCTGAAAAAAATGGCATTCTCTAAAAACTCTTGGCTATGAACCAGGTGTAGTTAATCCATACATCTACCAAAGGACAACAGAAATAGCAGTCATCCAATCCACTTGGTTGTTTCTGTTCAACTTATCCCATTACCGCAATCAGTTCTCAGTCCTGTTTCTTGAACTGGGTGGTTTCTATTGGGTTGTGGGTTAGGTCAATTGCATGACCCCAAACTATATTTAGACTGTACAATATGTTAGTAAACTACTCTCAGTTTTATATAATTGTTATACACAAAAAAAATCTATGATGCAAGGACACTAATTAAATCAAGTTACATTTTGTTTGACAGTTGGAGACTTAAGTTGATCACATACATAGATTCAATCAGGTAGATGTCTTCAGAAACACTTCCAAGATAATGATACGAGTAAAGCATGTTTGGCAGTAATATCCGACAAAGAATTCTCTCAGGTGAAAAAAATCAAATATGTGAATATCATAATTTGGTTATTCGATAATCTATCATATGACTATCATCTAGTGGTGATCCAACTAATTCATAGTTATGCGAAGTTGAGTTTTAATGCTATATTCAGCATGTAATATTATACATCAAACATCATAGATTTAAATCTTTTCTTAAATTACAACAATGATATGCATTTTACACGTTAAATTATTACAAATTTTCATTATATTTAATGTCTTTTTCCATGTAACAAACAAACCATCCATGTTTAAGAATTTTATCACTAGCCCCCCACAAACCCCTAACTGCCTCTTCCTTAGGTCGCTTCCCATTGTCCTAGACTACCTCTCTCTACTCATCCTCCCTCTTTCCTTTTCCTTCCATTTCTCCATTCTCTATGTCTTCCCACTGAGACCTCGAGGACTGGAGAATAAGAACTTAACATTGCACCTACATATCCAACTTAAACTTGAAAATTTGGCCCTTCATTTTGGTCGGTTAGGCAGTTTAGATGCTCGAGTAAACAGTATGAGAACATGATATCACAATCACAATGGCAAACAGGTAAATCCTATTTACATATCTTGAATATTCACACAAATTTAACTACAAACTCAGAACCTGTATATTAAGTGATGACCGATGTATCCACCAACTCACGATGCTATAACTTACACCCCAACTTACAAGAACCCCTTTTTTTTTAACACTCATAATTACTTCCAAAGAAGAAAGAGCTGGGGGGGGGGGGGGGGGGGGCATTGACATAAAACCAAGGAACTTACCTGAAATAGTGGACACCATCTTTACTCTCGAGAAGTTCCATGGTTAAAGATCCATCCCAACGAGGCCAATGCTGAGATGGGGAAACAAGGACAGTCTTTTTTAGATTATGATTACCTCGCCGACCACCACGTATCAGCCTAGAATTTACAGATAACTGGCTTCTTTCATGTGATTTTACCACTCTGGAACCGAATATCCTTCGCAGCTCATTCTCTGCACTAAGAAATTTGGGATCAACTTGCAATATTGGGGAATTGCAATGCTTCTTCGGCATTCTGTTATCACTATCTTTATTTACGAACTGTGATGTAGTAGGATAAGGAGCAATCTTTTGTGACTGGAAGAGCTAGCTCCCAAAGTTAAGCTCTCTAACATCAGTTCAGAAGATATTACTTCATTTTCAGTTCTGGGAGATAAATCTTCCATGATTTCTTCTTCTTTTTCTTTTTCTTTGCTTTAACATTTGGCATCGGAACTGTGTTAACAGCAATGGCAGACTGCTTGCTAGCACCTCGATCTGAAACCTCACCAGAAATTTTACTTTTTTCCTGCAGGCAACGACCCATATCAATATAAATTTGATACAGGCAGAAAAAATTGCTCAAGATAAACCTTTGCATTTGATACAAGATAAGATAGCATTCTCTAGTATTGCATTATGGGGCAGCTAGGAAATGTTTATATCCAACCTTCAACTAATTTTTTATGCTCGCTGTCTTCATATATTTCAAAAGAGAAACCGCATCAAGTATGATAACAAATGGGAACTGGAGTAAATATTGCTCTCCCGATCAGGGGTAATGTATACTGAAGAAGTGCTGTGCTTTGCAGCCCAAACTGAAAAAAAGTACCAATAAGGTCACATGACTAGGTAGGGGAGTTATGCCCCATAGGCTTATCTCCACATGTTTCTTTCTGAACTCCCGGATCTGTCTTTCGGCTCTTTTTTATATTTTTATTTTGGGAACGGTTTCAAGGAAAAACAAACTAGAAGACTTGAAAGCTGAAGCAAATAAAGCTGGATAAGAAAAATGGCCATTGAGGACTGAACACAAGCTGAAACTACAGGTTTCTAGAGGGCTTCTGTATCATCATCCCCCAGAGAGACAAAAAGAAAATTAATATTGATGGCACAAAAAGCATCCAAGCAAATGCAACAAAGATCACTTCCGGAGTATTTAGAGAAACAATTGGAGTTCTACTTGATATTCATCATAGGGTAATGGTATCTAGACATTGTATGAAGAGTAAAAAGAAGTCAATTTTCCATTTTTGGAGACTGAAACATCACCTGCTATATCCAAGGGCCCAGGTAGGGTGATTCCTAGTGCATGTTCCCTCTGCCACAATATTCAATTAAAATTTCACACTTCTATTTGCATCCTTCAAACTTCAAAGCAGTAACCAACATGCCAAATTGAGCATTACAACGCGATCGTAGACCAAGTTCAACTTTATAATTGTCCAGACAGGAGGGTGCTAGGAGTAGTTTCCAGGAAAATGATTAGTATGGTTGAAAGGGCTCATCCTCTCATTAATTAATGTTAAACAGGTCTAACTTGCAGTATCATCCACATTTCCTAAGATACTACAATTCCTGCTCTAAAGCTTGATCTGTGCCAAGCATGTGTAGGTTGTCCTTCTTGATAAGATTTGGATATTTTGTTGAAATTCTAGAGATATGTCTCAGCCCATGGAATCTATACCATTTTGTAGAACTCTAGATATATTGTAAAGGAGTTTATTTAACTTTTGATTAATTTCTTTGCCAAACTGATTCACCATTTAATCCTCCTTTGTCAATCAGCAACGGCAATTCCATAACTACTCCGGAGTACCATAGAGACTTTATGGATTAAAGTAGAAAACAAGATGATGATTAAGAAAAGAGATCCTTGAATATTTGATTAAACGAACTAATATGGATTAAAGCAAAGGGAAACAAAACCTGGTCAGAGTGGTGGTGCGAGGAGTAGTCACCGCTGCTATTATTGTCTTCGTCCTCAAGAAGATCAAATGGATTTCGGTTGGGGGAGGAAGAGTTGGGGGATTCTGCATCATCGTCACTATTGAGCTGCTGATGTTGTTGCAGAGCTGCTTCTTGTTCTTTCAGAACCTTTTTCATCAACCGAGCCGACATTCTGCTACGTTCACAGATCTGCTCGAATAGAAATGAATTTCTATGAAATTTACAACAGCAAATCAAATAAGAACATAACCTAACTAATTTTGATAATTCTGAATTCACATAAGTTTGAAATTATTAATCAATAAGAAAAATTTATTTTGTCAATGCATTATCAATATATTTGAGGAAATAGAATGTAATGTTTTCTTTATTAGTATCCCATTGATCCTTGTGCCTCAAAGAGATTTCCTGATATCGCCAAATTAATGACTTTGTTTTTATATTGTAACAGATTTTCCCCTAACCAAATGTTCTTTAAGAAAACAGTGTCAGCTATTTCACTCTGCATGACAATACAACGAGTGCATGTGGTACTTCTATCTTATGAACATTCTTCCATTGGCATACAATCCATAGCACATAATCCGCATCAATATATGCAGACATGAATAAATACATACATAACCACCCAATACATACATACACTCACGCACACATGTATATATATATGCTGATAAGATATTAGAAACTATGCCTTTCCTGCCCGGTTTGAAAGTGGAACAAGTTTCACGTTGGTATTCATTACAATATTTTAAAGCGGAAACTGGGCAATACTTCTTACGAATGTTTCACACAATTAACGGCACCTGGATATTTCTTTTGTCAAGTAGTCACACTTCAAGGTTCAAATCGTATATATTCACATGGCAACTGTACAATCATTTGGGTCTCAGCAGGACCATTAGGCTAGATATACTACAGTTCAAAGATACAAAAAAATCTAGAGAAGAGAAAAAAAAAATTGGAGTACCAAAACATAAAAATTAACATTGACATGAAAAGAGGGTTTGAATTTTAAAAATGGCTCGATACCTCACAGTCTACCTCAACGAATTGCCCCCGGCAGATCGCCTTTTGATGTATCCAATCTCACAAAAGGGGAGCTGGATTCCTGTGTTTCGAATGATCTATGCAAATAAATGTGGTGAATGGTGGTGGGGTTCGCCGAGAAGATTATTAGCTGAAAAATCCTAAAATCCTCACAAAACTAACCACTCAAATCTACTATCGTCAGCCCCACACAAGTATCATCCGACGATGACCCAAGTGCTTGCTTCACGAATTGCCGGAAGGTAAACCGGTAGAGAGTGCGGAAATGTTGAAGAAAGTGGCGAGGGAGATGGGCTCCAGAATTTTAGCTTATTTTATATTTGGGCCGTTTGAGGAGACGGTCCAAACAAAACTTACATGTTGTTCCGTATTTTTTGAAACAAAATTTTCGAATGTCTTTGGTGGTGTAAAAGTGGCCCAACCCACTTTTTTTTTTTTTGTCAGGGTCCTCCATCACCAAAAATCATACTAGTTATTGATTCACGCGGATGTATAATTTTGAATTAACATTATTTAATATTGATTATTGAATATTATTTATGATGTATATCAAAATTTTGTAGAACCATAATGGTAAAAAGATCTTCGTTAAAATCATTTGTGGAATAGCTTGAAAGTAGGGGTTAACACTGTGATGTTTAATTCACTAACTTAATATTTTGACAATGTCTTTTGATGCGTACGGCCCAAGAAAAATTGCTTGAGAAGTAAAAGGTCCATGTCAAACCAACAAGGCCTGTCACATTACAATAAGAAGGAAAGACTCCTTGTTGGACAAGGAGTCCTCCTTGGTGGAGAATTCCTCTCACACGAAAATAGGGATGCAACAACAACTATTCAAGATAAAAATCTAATTAGGGTTTAGGATATTTTTTTTTTAAATAGGGGATTTATCGGGCACCCCATCCCTTTTTTGATACATAAAAACTAAGAACATAAAGTTTTTTACAAAGCCCAAAATAGAACATTTTAAGGAAAATGAAAAAAGGCCGATGAGTGCCCTCAAATGAAAAAAGCAGCAGGCTGGACTGGGCCTTCGAACTCCCAGTGATTTTGGTCCAACCAAATCAGCAGCAGCCCAGCATCCTCAAAATTCGCAGCCCAGCTCGAGCCCAAAAGGTTGTGGCCCATTCCGCAAGAATAGGCGCCGTCCAACAAAACAACAGCTGCTCTAGCAGCCCAGTGCACGCGGCCCAGTTCTCTCAGCCCATCTCGTGCGGCCTATCCAAAGTCCAGTGGTGCAGCAGGCCTAGTGAACCACTACAAAGCAGCCAGAATTTCGGCCCAGCAGGTGAGGCCTGTCATCATTTCGTCCAGCCCAAACACTCAGCCCAGTCGGATCCATGAAGCCTATATGCCATAAGAATCCCAGCATACGGTTCCAGCCTACCTCCATGAAGGCCATCCCATTTTCTTAGCCCAAAAATATTCAGTCCAGTCCAACTTAACACCTCCATGTGCATGGCGACCCAACAACTGCAGCCCATCCCAGTCCAATTGCAGGAGCAGCCCAGTGATGGCTACCCAGCCTACTCACAATTGCATGAAATCCAGAACAGCTTCAGCCCAAATCAGCCAACTTCTAGATTTTCTTTGTTTTTTTACCTCAAAAATCGTTAACAACCACTGTTCCCCAAAGCTCCAGAATTTGTTGGAAATCCATTTCCAACAAGTTTCAACTCACAGAATCCCACCAATCCCTCCTCAATTTTCCAAAAAACAACCCATGAATTTACAAAAACACTTTTCCTTTTTTTTTTTTTTTTTTCGACGGCAATACAAAAACACTTTCCAATGTCACTATTCAACCATTAAAGCCACCAAAGGGTTTGTCAAGTAAAAATGCCACCATATTCACCAAAATCAACCTCATTGTCTCATTTTTCACACAATCCACCCACCATCCCCCAACAGAGAGTCTCAAAACAAAACTCCAGTCTACAATATTTCTGCTCCAAAAAATGTTTCTGTTTCTCCAAACTCCAATCTCCAAATCAAAACCAAGCAAGAAAAAAACATCAAGCTCTAATCAGCCTGCTTCTCAAACAAAAAACCCAACTTTTCCTTTCTTTTCCCCCAAAAATCGTAAAAAGACAAAAACTGGAGAAAACATCCGAAAAAATAGAAGAAAATTCAACAATTCAACCTCACTTTTCTCAATTTTCCTCTGCAAAAAAGTCTCCATCAATTTCCTCCAAACACCCCCAAAAAAAACATATTTTTTCCTTCAAATCTCTACCAAAATCATCAAGTAATTTCAATTAAAGTCATTTCCAAAACTCGTATTCCATCAAAAAGATCCCAACCACAAAATAAAGAATTGTATCCTTTAATCCTTCTATTTCATTTTTTTTTCTCTTTTTCCTACTCCCGACAATATTAATAGGTCTCTTTTTTCTCCTCCTTTTCTTTACAATAATCAAAGGTTCCATCCTTCAAACCGCCAGGGGATGTGCTTTTGAATGGTGTGCTCCCGCCCGGTGAGTCTTCTTTGAGTTGCGTTTAGGGTTTAGGATTTGGGATTTTGGGTTTTAGGGTTTGGGGTTTGGGTTTAGGGTTTTAGGGGTTAGGGTTAAGGGTATGGGGTATGGGGTTTGGTGTTTAGGGTTTTAGAGTTTAGGGGTTCGAGGTTCATGGTTTTAAGGTTTAGGGTTTTTTTTAAATAGGAAACTTGTCGGGCTCCCCATTTATTCTCGATTAAAATTGATAAACATAATGTTTTTGACAAATACAAAATGGAGCACACAAAAGGCCTACACAAGCCCATAAAATATTTCAGCCACAAAGAAAATTCAAAGCCTAAAAAGATTTTTTGTGAAGCCCTATCGGGGCCCAATCGGATTCAGCCCATCAGAACAATTGTCGAAACAGGCTGGGCTAGTGCCGGCCCATCAGTTGGAGGATTGCTGGGCCAGCGACGGCCAGCTGAGGGAGTAGCCGCTGCCCAACCAAAAACAGCTGCACAGGCCATTGGGTTGAGGGTGGGGGGTTTGGGGTTGGGGGTTGGGGGTTGGGGTTTAGGGTTTAGGTTTTTTTTTTAATTGGGGAATTGTCGGGCTCCCCGTCCCATCTAAATTAAATGAAAATGAAAATATTGTTTTTTACAAGTCAAAATAAATAAAACAGCTTCTCACAAAATAAAACGAAGCCCATGAAACATTTGGCTCAATTGATGAGGTCCAGAGATGACGCATCACGTAACCCATTTTCGCAGCCTATTTGTTGACCCATTTCTGCAGCCCATTTCCGCAGCCCAAGAGTGAGGTTTAGGGTTTAGGGTTTTTTTTTTTTTTAAATTGGGGAATTGTCGGGCTCCCCATCCCATCTTAATAAAATAAAAATATACATAGAGTTTTGTACTTGTGACAAAAATCTACCATATTACAAAATACCCCAATAGTGAATTAAAAATAAAACATTAGGCTCTGTAAAAATTAGAACCCAAAAACTTAGCAGCCCAATTGATCTAAAATGAGAAAAGCCCAATCATTTTCAACAACAGCATTAGCCCAGTGGTGTGAGCCCAATCAAAACAGCATCAGTGCAAATGGGCCGTGCCGGCCCAGTGGTGGCCCAGCGCTGTTGCTCCCACTTCTGCTACGTAGAGCCCAACTGCAGGGAAGCCCAAGTGAGTGATCAGGAGGCCCAGTTGTGCGCGGCCCGTTGTTTGCAGCCTAGTCATTTGGCAGCCCAGCAGAGGTCCAGAAATTGGTGCGGCCGAACAAATTGTTTGGCCCATTTCTGGTGAGTCGGTCCGGCGAGAAACAAGGCCAGTAATGCCCTGCTCAACTCCAGTGTGCGAAGCCCAGTCCGTGGAGAAAAGACGCAGCCCACTCTGATAAGCCCAATGTGGCCTGGACTTCTAAAAGAGCTGGATTTAATTATTTGAAGGGTGTTCAACCCAACTCAAAAAATTAAAAAAAAGCCCAGAAGAGAATTTTCCAAGAGAACACTGCTACATTCTGAAGAAAATAAAGGAATGCAACAAAAATTATAAAATCAGACAAGGGATTCAATTGCATCACCCCAAAAATTCCAAAAAATTCAAACAACAAAACAATTTCCTCTTCTTTTTCTCTTTCTTTTTCTTTTTTCATTTCTTCTTTTTTTCCCATCATCAAAATTTCTTTTTCCTTCAAGTTTCTATTTCGGTGACTTCTACATCTTTTTTTTCCTTTTTCTTTCTTTCATTTCTCCTCTTTTCTTTTTTCCTCCAACTTTCTACATCTCTTTTTTTCCTTTTTTCTTTCTTTCGTTTCTCCTCTTTTCTTTTTTCCTCCAACTTTCTTTTCCTTTTCTCAACCGAAAAGATGAAGTAGGGTGATCCCTTGTCAATCAATAGAAAATCAAGCCAAAAAACCAATTAAGCCTTAAGAAAAAAACAACATCCCACAAACACAGTAGCAAAATAAATCATTCTAGGAAAATTCATAATGGGCTAACTTTGAGAGTTTAGGGTTTAGGGTTTAGGGTTTAGGGGTTTTGGGGTTTTGGGGGTTTGGGGTTTGGGGGTTAGGGTTTAGGGTTTACGGGTTAGGGTTTAGGGGTTTAGGGGTTTAGGGTTTTAGGGGTTAGGGTTTAGGATTTAGGGGTTAGGGTTTAGGATTTAGGGGTTAGGGGGGTTAGGGGTTGGGTTAGGGGTTAGGGGTTTGCGGTTTAGGGTCTAGGGTATAGGGTCTAGGGTCTAGGTTTTATGGTTTAGGGTTTAGGGTTTAGCGTTTAGGGTTTTTTTTTTAGTTTAATAGAGGACTTGTCGGGCTTCTCATCCTTTCTCGATTAAAATACGGTGTTCGAGTACAAATACGAAATTTTTACAAGGTCAATAATTTGAAATACCTATCCTAATTTTTCTTTCAAAAAACGGCCCAGCAGCCCATCCAAAATATTTTTTTTTCTTCAAAAAACGGCCCAGCAACCTATTGTTCGACGGCCCAGAAAGACAGGCCCATCAACCCAGATCACCCGCCAGCGGCCCAGCGTCTAGCCACGCCCAGTCCAGCTGCGGTCCACCGGCGAGCAGCCCAGCGAGCGGTCCACCAGCGAACAGCCCAGCGAAGTCCAGTCCAGACCAGCGAGTCCATTCCCACATAAACTCCAGCCCATTTCTTCAAGTCCAGTTGCGGCCCAGTAGCGGCCCAAAAGCAGCAAACCAGCCCAGCTCTCACAGTCCAGTCCACGGCGGCCTGCACGCAAGGCCCACTCGGCCCAGCCCATCCGACAGCCCGACCCCCAGCGTCCAGCCCACCTGCTCAGCCCAACTCCTCAGCAGTCCAGCCCGCGACCATCCACGCCAGCTCACATCCAGGGTCCAACAACAGCCCAGCATCCAGCTCACTCCGGACCCAGCCACTCCAACCAGTCCATTTCGTCCAGCCCACGGACTCAACTGATCCAGCCCAGCAGAAGATCCCTTCAGTCAGTCCAGCTCCTCAGCCCAGCACGGCCCAATCTCCAGTCCACGGATCCAGCCCAGTGCAAGTCCAGACCATGGACCAAGCTCCAATCCACGGGTCCAGCAACTTCAGCCCATCAAATCCCCCTCTTTTTTATAAAAAAAAAAAAAAAGGCCTACAGCCCATTTCTATTAATTTACAGCAACAATACACCCAAATTTCCTGCATTTCAACTAAAATTTGCAGCAAAAACACCAAAAAATTCCACACCAAATCCTTCCAATTTTCCTCTGTTTTTTTCCAACTCTTCGTTTTTCTTTTTTTTTCCTTCTCTTTTTTCAGCAGAAAAAGAAACCTCACAAAACATCCATATTAAATTTTTCCAAAAAAGAAAGAATCCATCAAAACAAAACAAGATCAAGGTGGTTCAGGATCTTGTAATACCTGGTCGAATTGCTCTCCTGTGTCAAGAGGTTTAATGTAGAGCTGGCGAACTGGATCATAGAGCAAGACACATTTCTGAAATTGGATAGCCGAGCTAACCGCAAGTTTGTTCCTTTTTATAATCGCTTCGACATCTTCCTTAATGCCTTTAATAACCACTCCAAACCGTTTCAAATTTTAGATTAGTCTAAAGGCATTGTCAGCGCTGATCCACCTCTTTCCCCCCACAAATCACCAAAAATAATATTCGATCTCGTTGTGATAATTCCAACAGTTTTTTCAACAATTTCAGCCTCTTTCCCCATAATTTCAGCCTCCTTTCTTTCAACAATTTCAGTCTCCTCAATCACTTTAGCATTTTCAACACAGAGTATTGCATTAACATCATCATCCCCAACTCTAAAACTAGCATCATCAACAACATGCAATCCATTCTCATCTCCTTTACCACAAGTAATAACAACCTCATTTTCGGCATTACAAGCAACATCCCCATTAGCATTCTCATTTTCGGCAGTAGAGATATTATTTTCAGCATGTGTAATCCCATTTTCAGCACTAGTAACACCATTAACACAATGAACACTAATAACACCATTATCATTAGTATGTCCTTCATGAATGGCATTATATTCAGAATTTTTACCAATAATCTCACATGTATCAGATGAGGCATCAACAAATGAAGAGGTGTCACCTTTTTCCATCAAAGACGAGGGGTCGTTTCTCACAGGCAAATTGTCGAGTACCTTGCGAGCCTGTTGAACCACAGCCTTTCCTTTCATTTTCTGATGCCGTATGTGTGCATTTTCAGCGGTAGCTTCACTTTTCCCATCCAGTCGTCTGCGGGGGGGGGGGGGGGGGGGGGTTTGGAGCGTTACCTTTCGAGTAACACTCCGATTCTTGGCGCCCAATATGTTTGCACAAGGAGCAGTAATGAGGAACTTGCTCATACTCTATTTTCTGCACGATTGTTGCTCCACAAATTTGAATGTCGATCTCCTCCAGTGGCGGCTTAAGTAGGTCAATTTCAACACACACCTGTGCTTTCAAGAGATTCGATCGATTATAGGTTGAATCCGCAATTTGGAGAGGCGTTCCAATGTTGCTCGCAATGGCGTATAGTGCAGCCTTCTGAAAAGGGTGGGCTGGTAGTTCCGGGC